>CM034354.1:13730451-13963092 GCA_019925275.1 Mytilus edulis | reverse complement strand
AAATTGAAGATAGAGGAGGTAAACTTAATGTGGAAGGACAACTGTTCTAGAATATTTAGCAACTTTACAAAAATGCAAATGCAAACAGAACATGTATGAACTGTAAGTATGTGAATGTAAAAAAATATTACGTTACTTGTGGCAGCAAGTGCCACATTGGTCGAGAGTACCAAAATAGAATTCAGATTTACAATTGAACAAATATTAAATTTTAATTGCTGGTCTATCTAATTCAATTTGTAATAATAACAATTTGTAAAACTAAAAATAAAGATAATGATAATTGTTTTTTTTTTAATTTATATATGATACAATAACATTTATGGTCAGCTCGTATTGGACCATACGCGTATACTCATACGGTCCGACCGTACGCATATGGTCGGACCGTACGAGTATATGTATACGGTCCGGACCGTACGCGTACGGTCCAAATACTCATATGGTCTGGAACAGATATAAAAACAAGTGTGCAATTTTAATAAAAATCTTGTTCATCCGAACTTCTTTGTTAGATTGGATAATATATGGAAAGCCAATTTAACACTAATAAGTTATATAAATGTCCTTACACATAGTTTTAACCCCCAACTCGATGCACAATGACCATCTAAAATAAATGAGTTCTAATTTTTATAATAACGCTCGTTCACATGACGTATAATAGTTTACCATTGACCGCACGTCCGTCCGTCCGTCGTCAACATGTCGGACATTAACTCAAAAACGTGTTTACTACTATTCATGAAAATTTGGTGAATTGTTGATATCTATTGACATGAGTTCCATTTTGTTTTTGTACGACCTTCAAATTTTTGGATGTTTAACGTTCAGTGGCATGAACTCAATGCATATCACGACGATATTAGCATTTAATAGATGCACTTTGTTAAAGGATTGATAAGTGATTGAGATGATAAAACTTCAGTTTGTTTCATTTATTATATCAACACGTCTTTGCGCTAACCAAGCACAAAGTTCTACAATATATGACACTTCCCATCTTGGGTGACGGTACAAGGAACCAATGACCCTAAATGTTTTCAATTCTTAATTTGATGACATGCTTAACATAAAGACGCCTGCTCTTGTGTAGTCTATTAAATTTCTCATCCTCCTTTTTTTTCTTGTATCTGCCCGAAATATTTCGGCCGCCTTAGAAATATATTAATACTAATGTGTATACGCCTTTACTATAAAAAAAAAATCATTCAAAAAGAGAAAAAAGAATGGCCATGAAATCAAAACAAGCCAAAGGCCAAACAATATACATTACTAAACATCATTTACAAGTCAGCGACTTTGTTTATTCAAACATTTATTTCAAGATTTTCTTATATTTATCTTCTAGCAAATTTAGCTTCAAAATAAATCATTTAAGACATTTAAGACGAAGAAGTGCACATTTGGAATTAAGAGGTTTGGGGCAACATAGTTATCTCGGATGCGAGGATGTTTTTTTTTTCAAATTAAAAACCGATTTATTCATAGAGGCGTACAGTCAAAGATCTATTTTACCCCTTTTTTGCCCTGGAATTTTCACCTTCAATTTGAGCTTAAATAAGTTTTCAAAAATATTTATTGCTTCTCCCATTCCAACAAAAATACACTAAAGTACAGATTGGAGACTATTTGCAGTCAATAAAATATTCCTAAAACTCAAAATGGTTTTTAAAAAAAACCGGCATTATGATTTGGTTCGGTTTTGTTTTGATTATGTGGAAGACATTTCTAACGGAAGTTCACAGCCGATTGTCCAAAATTAATGAATAAATAAGCGCTCCCTCTTTTTTCGTTACGGCAAGTTACGTCAAGTTAGGTCGATTTTCGTTCGTTCGTAAGATGTTGAGAAACCTCTAATAACGGAACTGTTTCGGAACGGTTTCGGCAAAAAACGGTTCGCAATCGACAAGATCTGGATGCTATCTGGACTCAATCGGCAGAAAAACAGCCATGAAAAATTACTCCAGATCATTCCCGTTCCACAGGACACCGTCCAGAATACACAAGACATTGTTCGGAATTCGATCCGATACAGTAGAATCTGTCCGACTTTTTCACTTTTCGTGTCGTAATGTGGTCTGATCTCAAACGGGAGCAATAATCGGCAATGTGTGAACCCCGCATAAGATCGTAGTAAGATCGCAAAGGTCGCTGTACCATCGTAGTGAGAGCGTAGCGAAAGCGTGATTCTATTCGGAGAAACTGCGCTACGATCTCATTGCGACGTTAATTTACGACCTCACTACGACCATCACGTTCTCACCGCGACCAAACTACTCTTCTATAACCGGGTGTTTTCCGTTTTATAGTAATTCAAAGACGGAATACCAATACTTTAAACTTTATTAGCAACACTGTGTCTAAACCACACCGTCAAAATTTGGTCGGACTCGATGGTATCTAACATCCGGCACAATGACGGAACATTAATAGACAGAAGAAAGCTAGGTTTCTCCTTATTTTCTTATATTTTTTATGATATCGAAGAATATATATACATATACAACTATTTTCTATTGTGATATGCAATATTTTCTACAACCATTCTATATTAACGAAGAAATAAGTAAAAATGCATGTCAAAATGACGAATTGAGTGAACCTTGCCTCGAAATTGTTTAATTTCTCGTTAAATTGTTCACATTGTACGAAAAGAAAGGTACGGGAAGATAGATACTGACACAGTGATTGCAAAACTTGTTTTTGTGAACATCTCAATACTTGTATTTCTGAGTATGGAACGAAAGAAATGGGTCATGTCAAAATGGAACTGGCCGGTTTCGTCAATGTTTACCACCCGGTTTGGTCATATATTTCACAATGCATAACCCGGTTTGGTCTAATTAAAAAAAAAATCATAATCGCATTGCATTGTAATTGATAATTTAACTTCAGTGTTAAAAAGGAGTTTTGTGACCGGGTCGTTGGAAAACAAGTTGTTTTACAGGACAATGGCTTATTATTTATATGATTAGTCTCAGATTCAAATAAATAATAAGCAAACACTAGAATTCCTACTCTTATACGGAACACAAATAATTTTAATTTTACTTTGCATTCCAATTTTTTTAACAGCAGAATAGATAGAAGTGAAGGTTATAACGAAACTTGAGGTTGAAGCTCTCAAATATGCGTTTTCTATATGAATTATGGAAAACATGTTTAAACTTGAAATTAGAGTTAAACTTTACGGTCTTAAAAAATCGAAACACACAATTGATATGTGATTTTCTCATGCAATAGGATAGGCAACTTTGTAAGTAATCCTAATCATTCTATGTATGTTATCTTTTCTATGATCGTCAAAAATAATTCTTCTTAAGGATAAATGTTGATGATAAGACAAATGTATATATGCAAGCATAATCGACATGGAAATTGAATGTTTATAGGATGAAAAGGATTACAACTACCATGCATCAAAGGTGGGGTGGGGGGGGGGGGACTATACGTCTTCTAGATTCGCCACTTATCTTATAAAGTGTATACCGAATTTAAAAGTGCACATACACACAAGTCCAAGCTCTATTTTGTCCAAAGTGTAACATGTAGATGGATATCTACCAGTATTCAATACGCCATTGGCAAGTTCTATCTTGTCCCGAGTGTAACAGGTAGACCGGTATCTTTACAGTACGCCAAGCTCTATCGTGTACCGAGTGTAACAGGTAGACCGGTATCTTTACAGTATGCCAAACTCTATCTTGTACCGAGTGTTACAGGTAGACCGGTATCTTTACAGTACGCCAAGCTCTATCGTGTACCGAGTGTAACAGGTAGACCGGTATATTTACAGTATGCTACGCTCTATCTTGTCCCGAGTGTAACAGGTAGACCGGTATCTTTACAGTATGCCAAGCTCTATCTTGTCCCGAGTGTAACAGGTTGACCGGTATCTTTACAGTATGTCAAGCTCTATTTTGTCCCGAGTGTAACAGGTAGACCGGTATCTTTACAGTATGCCAAGTTCTATCTTGTCCCGAGTGTAACAGGTAGGCCGGTATTTTAACAGTATACCAAGCTCTATCTTGTACCGAGTGTAACAGGTAGACCGGTATCTTTACAGTACGCCAAGCTCTATCTTGTCCCGAGTGTAACAGGTTGACCGGTATCTTTACAGTATGTCAAGCTCTATTTTGTCCCGAGTGTAACAGGTAGACCGGTATCTTTACAGTATGCCAAGTTCTATCTTGTCCCGAGTGTAACAGGTAGGCCGGTATTTTAACAGTATACCAAGCTCTATCTTGTACCGAGTGTAACAGGTAGACCGGTATCTTTACAGTATGCCACGCTCTATCTTGTCCCGAGTGTAACAGGTAGACCGGTATCTTTACAGTATGTCAAGCTCTATTTTGTCCCGACTGTTACAAGTAGACGGGTGTCTATTCAATATGCAAAACTCTATCTCGTCAGGCCCAAGCTAGTGTAACAAGTAGACGGCCTGTTATATATGCAATACGCCAAGCTCTATCTTGTCCCGATTGTAGCAAGTAGATCGGTATCTATTCAATACGCCAAGCTCTATCTTGTCCCGATTGTAGCAAGTATACCGGTATCTATTCAATACGCCAAGCTCTAACTTGTCCCGAGTGTAGCAAGTAGACCGGTATCTATTCAATACGCCAAGCTCTAACTTGTCCCGAGTGTAGCAAGTAGACCGGTATCTATTCAATACACCAAGCTCTTATACTATCTTGTCCCGAATGTAGAAAAAAAAGCAGGTGTTTATTCAACACACCAAGCTCTATCTTGTCCCGAATGTAGCAAGTAGATCGGTATCTATTCAATACCCCAAACTCTATCTTGTCGCGTGTGTAGCTGGTTTTTCCGTTTGAATGGTTTTACACTAGTAATTTTGGGGCCCTTTATAGCTTGTTGTTCGGTGTGAGCTAAGGCTCCGTGTTGAAGGCCGTACTTTGACCTATAATGGTTTACTTTTTTAAATTGTTATTTGGATGGAGAGTTGTCTCATTGGCACCCATACCACATCTTCCTATATCTATAGACAGGTATCTATTTAAAACACCAAGCTCTATCTTGTCCTGTTTGTAACACGTAAACTATCTGTTTAATACGAAGAATAGACTGTAGACAGAAATTTCTTTTTAATTATTCGCAACGCCAAGCTCTATCTTGTATAATACCGGTATAAGTAGATCGGTATATATTCAATACGCTACACTCCATCTTGTCCCGAGTGTATCAAGTAAACAGGTATTTATTGAATACGTCAACATTGGCGGATCATGGGGGCGGGGGTTAAGGGGGTTGGAACCCCTTTTTGGACGATCAATGCATTTGAATGGGAGCATATAGTTGGAAACCCCCCGCCGCCCCCCACTTTTTTTTAATGGCTGGATCCGCCACTGGTCAATGTCTATCTTTCACAGGTGCAACACGTAATTATAGACAAGTAGCTACATTGTTGTATTTAATACTTTAAGCTTTATCTTGTTCCGATTGAGAGAAAAAAAGACAGGTTTCTATTCAATACGCGCGCTATACTTGAAGCACTCCATGACTCTGATTGTCTGTTTCCGAGTTTTATAAATTTGTGACCAAGTTAAATTCATTCAGCATAGATTAAAGCATTAAACATCTGCACAATTACAAAAAAAAGCATAAACTAAGTTATCACAAATCTGCTTTGAATACCAACTTTTATGAAAAGAAAAAACCTCATTAAAATATGAATGATATATATATACAACTCGTCTAAACATCAACCCAACAATGTTAGATCTGTAAATTTGCTTTCGCAAATTTTTGGTTCTTCCCTCGCCGGGATTCGAACCCATGCTACTGAGATATCGTGACACCAAATCGCCTGCACTGCAGCCGTCCCGCTAGACCACACGACCACCTGGGCTCTTAAAAAAAGAGCTTTCGGTGGCCATATGTTACCTTTCCACGTCAGTTTTAATCTAGTATATATATATATATATATATGACCGATCGACGTTGTTCTTATATGAAATCGACATGGGACTATGTATCGAGGATCAGTTAGTGTTTTTACTTGACAAATCTCAACGGTCGATTTAAATTCAAAATAAAGGACCTACCACAATACTAACAATTCAAACACTGTAAACACTGTAAAGAGAAAAGAGAAATCCTTGTGAAAGCTCTAAAAGACAATGCATGATCAATACAAACTTTTACTTTATCAGTTAAAATGGTATCCTCCTGTTAAAGTCAATTAGCGCTGTGGCACATTGGGACAATTCGTGCAAACAGGCCTTCAGATTGAGGATTGAGGATTGTAAACGATATTTTATATCAAAAGTATTATTTGAAGAAAAAAAATAATCCGTCTGTTTTTCGAAAAGACCATGAAGACCTTCAATCGAAATGAACTTTTTCACAGTAACTCATTTTTTAATGTCTATAGATGATTATATATATGGCTTCAGAGATCAAAGACATACTCACCAACTATTCAGATTATTTTATATTTTTTTCAAAATTATAGAAGGTACACAAACTTATGGATAACCAACTTTTTTTATTAGGTTCCGTAGAATTATCTGTATAACGATTTTTGCAATCGTGCGTTCCATATGTATATCTTTATTATCTCCCTTTGAATTTTGTTTTGAGACGCACGTCACGTAACTGTGAAATAAAGCTCATTTACCTTTACTAGTCTAACAATATGTAAGTTTTTATATATGTTTCATTTTAATATATCATTATCTTTATTCGCTAAACCACAAATAATACTAATATTGTGTAAACAATCGATTTCTCTGTTAGGTTGTACAAAGTATGGGAAGCCTATTTAACATTAATAAATTTTCATGATTTTTCTCGCAGTTTTTACCATGAACTCGATAAGCAAAAAATATTTAAAAGTTAATACATCCTGATATTTGAAGACTTATTTTTATAAGAGAGATCAACCATTTAACTTCAGAAGTGGGGTGTATTTTTTAGCTCACCTGGCCCTAAGGGCCAAGTGAGCTTTTCTCATCACTTGGCGTCCATCGTCGTCTGTCGTCGTTAACTTTTACAAAAATCTTCTCCTCTGAAAATACTGGGCAAAATAAAATCAAACTTGGCCACAATCATCATTGGGGTATCTAGTTTAAAAAATGTTTCCGTTGACCCTGCCAACCAACCAAGATGGCCCCTATGGCTTAAAATAAAACACAGGGGTAAAATGCAGTTTTTGGAATTATCTGCCCTTGTATATGAGTTGCCTCCACTTATGTGGCAAAGTTAGAAAATTAAAACAATCAAAAGTTTTTTTGGTTTTTTTTTGTAAAATACAACCATAAATATAATGAAACATGTCATTTCGATTTTGAAGTGAAAGTTCTAACACATGAATTACCTAGTACTTCTTTAAAAATTTGCACATTCTATTAAAGATATATATACCTTATTTTCAAATCCAAGATGGAGGAAGACACGCTATCACCTTAAGTTAAAATCCATTTTCGTAATACGTAGATTTTATTATTTTTAGATAATCTGGCTGAATTGTGTTTCAAAGAGTGGATACGAATATGCATAACATTAGTAAAAGTTTTAATCATCATGATCAGGAACTGTTATTCTAACCTGGCTAGAAATATAGCAGGCACCACAATACGATCTCCGGTATTCTAACCTGGCTAGAAATATAGCAGGCACCACTATACGATCTCCGGTATTCCAACCAGGCTAGAAATATAGCAGGCACCACAATACGATCTCCGGTATTCTAAACAGGCTAGAAATATAGCAGGCACCACAATACGATCTCCGGTATTCTAACCTGGCTAGAAATATAGCAGGCACCACAATACGATCTCCGGTATTCTAACCAGGCTAGAAATATAGCAGGCACCACAATACGATCTCCGGTATTCTAACCCGGCTAGAAATATAGCAGGCACCACAATACGATCTCCGGTATTCTAACCCGGCTAGAAATATAACAGGCACCACTATACAATCTCTGTTATTCTTACCTGGCTTGATAGTTAAAGGATATTAAGCAGCAGTGGTCATGGTGAACAGAAAAGAACAGGAGCAGATAAGATTTTCAGAAACGTAAAATAAAGAGATGTTAACAGTTATCTCCCCTGACCAACGTTCAGACAATTTAGAGACATTCCTTCTGACATTTTAAAGACGTTCCACGGCGGACAGGACAAGACGGAACCAAGTATAGTTTCTGATACTGAAATATCTTATAAACAACCTTCAGACATTTTAAAGACGTTCCACGGCGGACAGGACAAGACAGAACCAAATACGGTGTCTGAAACTGAAATATCCTATGAACAACCTTCAGACATTTTAAAGACGTTCCAAGTCGGACAGGACAAGAAAGATACAAATATGGTTTCTGATACTGAAAAGAAAAATATACTAACAATCGTCCCTCTTGATCAGACTAGTACGGACCAACTGATGAACGATGCATATAAGACCAGGGAAATGATTGGTGTTGTTAATACAAGTGGTAAAGAATGTCTTGGTAATGTTTGTGGTAAACAGTGCCAGGGAAAGTCGTGTAAATTATGTAATAAAGGATTTCGTAAACCTCGGGTCTTAAAGAGTCGCACTATAAAACCTAAAGGCTATAAACCTTACAAATGTGGAGTCTGTGAAGTAGATTTCACTAGGAAAGAGCACCTAGAAATGCACATGAGAACACATACTGGAGATAAACCATACACATGTTATTTATGTGGTAATACTTATAGTCGGGGTCATCACTTACGGCGTCATATGAGATCTCATACAGGTGATAAACCATACAAATGTGATACATGTGATAAGGCGTTTAGTCAGTCTCATCACATGCGAAGACACATACAGATGAAAAACCGTGTAAAATATGTAAATGTGATTTATGTGAAAAGGAATTTAGTCAGCAGTCTCACCTAAGTAGACACATGAGAACACATACTGGTGATAAACCTTATCAATGTGATGTGTGTGATAAAGCTTTCTGTAGAAAGGAACACTTACAATCACACATGAGAACACATACTGGTGATAAACCGTTTGCATGTGATATCTGTGGTAGAAGTTTTACTAGTGAAAAGGACAGACGAAGGCATTATAAACTTAATGCGCATGACGGACCTTATAAATGTGATATTTGCGATAAAGATTTTATTCGGAAACGAAACTTAAAAGAACACATGAGAACACATACGGGAGAAAAAGCATATATGTGTGAGATATGTGGTCAAACATTTAGCATGTCAATTTTGTATGCTACACACGTGACTAAACATAATGCTGAGAAGGTCAAACTTTTTTGTAGTTGAAAATAGATGAGAAATTCATATAGCCGTGATAGGTGATACTCCATCCTACATGAATATATATTTTTAAAGGAGGAAACTCTACAAAAGTTACATTTTTGTATGGACTTACCTTAATAAACGTTTGAAAAATAATTCAAGTTATTTTTATACGACCGCAAAAATTGAATTTTTTTAGTCGTATATTGGTATCACGTTCAATGGCGTCGTCGTCTGCGTCGTCGTCGTCCGAATACTTTTAGTTTTCGCACTCTAACTTTAGTTTAAGTCAATAGAAATCTATGAAATTTGAACATTAGGTTTATGACCACAATAGGAAGGTTAGGATTGATTTTGGAAGTTTTTGTCCCATCAGTCATTTTTGTCAGTTTAGGAATAAGAGGCCAAATAAGCATTATTCTTGGTTTTCTGGTTTTCGCAAAATAACTTTATAGAAAACTGCATATATATACTTAAAACATTGTAAAAGTCAATTGAAATCAATGAAATTTAAACTCAAGGTTTATGAACAAAAAAGGAAGGCTGGATTGATTTTGGGAGTTGAAGTCTCAACAGTTTAGGAATAAGGGGCTAAAAAGGGGCCCAAATATATATATAAATATATTCATTATATAACTAAAAAGCCATCTGTACAACATGCATTCCAACGTTTTTATTTTTGTTATATACGTCTTTGAGTGTGTAACGTTAGGTGACACCATTATCGTGCGACGTTTCAATATATATTATTTATTTACTAAAAAGGGTAAACAAATATTTCGCTTAAATGGGCTTTGACAATTTTAATTTTCTCTAAAATGGGTTAAAATTCTGGCGCTCAAATGGGTTCTACTTTGGCGCTCGAACGTCCTATTTTTTCTCTTGATCAAATGTCCTATCAATGCACTCAAATGTCCTCCGCCGATTTTAATATCTCGCCCAAACTGCTCTTAAATTATGTATATTAGAAATTTGCCAAAAACTTTATTATTTATAAATTCCATTGGAAATTTGCCCAAAACTTTAGGTTAATGAACTTCGTTGGAAACATAACAGGGACAAAATACAATAAGATTCAACATGCCAAAGAACATCATTGATTTAAGTTTTGTTGATTTCAAACCAAAATTTTGAACCCTGCCTTGGACCAAATTGAAAACTGTACCCAAAATCAAAAATCTAAATACATGTATTTTTAAATCAAAAATCTAAATTTTATACATGTTTTTTCAATATTTATCTTCTTTCAGAAAGTAAGTTATTTTCTGTTCTTTGGTTGGGTTATTGCCTCTCTGGTGTTCTGCAGTATGGGGCTTTGTGTATTGGTGTTCTGCAGTGTGGGGATTTGTGTACTGGTGTTTTGTGGTGAAAACCTAGTGACGAATGTACTCTGACCAAATAATCTGTTTTAAACTTTATTTCCTACAGACTTTCTGAAGACTATAAACAGTTTTGTCATGTCAGTTAACTGCTAGTAGTCTGTTGTTATTTATGTAAAATTGTCATTTTGTTTATTTTCTTTGGTTACATCTTCTGACATCAGACTCGGACTTCTCTTGAATTGATTTTTAAATGTACGTATTGTTATGCGTTTACTTTTCTACATTGACTAGAGGTATAGGGGGAGGGTTGAGATCTCATAAACATGTTTAACCCCGCCGCATTTTTGCGCCGGTCCCAAGTCAAGAGCCCTGGTTTTTGTTAGTCTTGTATTATTTTGATTTTAGTTTCTTGTGTACAATTAGGAAATTAGTATGGCGGTCATTATCACTGAACTAATATATATATTTGTTTAGGGGCCTCCGGATGCGGGAATTTCTCGTTACATTGAAGACCTGTTGGTGACTTTCCGCTGTTGTTTTTTCTATGGTCGGGTTGTTGTCTCTTTGATACATTCCCCATTTCCATTCTCAATTTTATTTTTATTACTATTTACCTCTGTTTTGTTGACAATCATTCCAGGAAACGTTAATGTCGCTATTTCTCTCGGATTAACAAAAGTTTATATGCTTTAAATTTGGTATGCGCTGGTTAAGATTGGGATTGTGGAACGTCAGTATTAAATCTGCCCGTTCTGTCAGTGTAATGTGCCACTATTTGTAATTTGGCTTTTGTCTCTTCTGTGTTCTCGCCGTCCAGTCTCGTTAGCATTGCAGCTAAATTCAAGTTTCTGACCCCGACCTCTTTGGATATTTGGTGTAACATATCTTCTCGTTCGTTTTCTTAGCAGGGACAGGAGGAAATGTTGAGGTGTTTCATGTGCTCCACAGTTGCATGACTCTATGGCGTTGGATTGGCCTACTCGGTTCTTGTAGTAATTGAGTTCTGTACAGCCAGTTCTTAGTTGGGCGAATATACTGAAATGTTTTTTAGTTGGGAAATTTTACATAATTGAGTGTTTCGTACTTGGTATTTTTTCATAAAGGTCCCTGTCTCTCTGAGACTCTCAGATATTTCCCATCTTCTCTGCCATTTATTTCCTGCACTTTTATACGCTGCTTGTTTGGCGTCTTGTAGTGTTATGACGTTATTTTCCGGTGGTAATTCTTTTGCTTCCTCTGCCGCTGTTTTTGCAAGGATGTCAGACTCATCATTACCAGCTATGTTGGCATGTCCTGGTGTCCATGATATAATGACATTTAGTCCTTTTTGCCTAAGATGTTCAATGTTTTCTTTTATTTCTCTTATTACGGAGATGTAGCTGTTTGGGGCCCAGTTCAGCGTAAGTAATCACACGGCGCTTTGACTGTCAGAGAAAATTTTGATTTTGTGTATTGCATTGTAAATATTTTCTGTAATGCAGTATTCTAGGACCATGAGAATCGCTATGAGTTCCGCCAGAAGGATGGATCCTCTTTGTGCCACAGGTCTATGAAATCTTGCAGCAGGTTTAATGTGTTCAGCATAGATTATTGCTCCTGTTCAACATGTACTAGTGTAAACTCATACACTATTGATGTCCTTTTTCACTGGTCATATTTTACACAAAAACAGTTCAAATTATGCTACCTGACCACAGGATCCAGATAAAATTATATATGGAAGAAAAATCGGATATAAACAAAGACAAGTCCCATTTTTAAAGAGCGGGATAACTATAATTACATTTCTTTACAATTTACATGTTTTACAATGATTTTTTATGAAAATAACCCATAGACGTTTGATATATTAAGTATTTAGGGAAAACAAATCTGAGACAAAAGCCTCATACCTGCCAAGTTTTCAAAATGCACATGGGGATTTTGCGTGCAAGATGGCTGCCATACTCATAAAAAAAAACTTCAATTAAGGTGCCTTTATAAAATACAGTGCAATGTTGTTTTTTTGCTTCTTCATACTTTTATAAGCCTCAATTCATTGTAAAATTAATTGTTAAAATTAATTGTAAAACTTGTGGACATAATTGCTCTTTGAACATTTTAATTTGGGAGCCTCCATGGAGGATTGATTGATTGTTGGCTGCTTTACCCCGCATTAGCACTAAAAGGCTGTATCGCGGCGACCTCCATGGAGGAAATCCCCCGAAAAAAAGTGATAGTTGGCAGATATGGTGCATTATGGTGTTGTTACTTAATCAAATATAATATCTTGAAAAAAAACCAGAATATTTAAACTTGAGTCAAAATGATAATTTGTAATTAAGCAGGAATTTTAGTATGATTTTAAACATACTTGTATCATGTGTACGATTTTCGTTAAGGTGTCATACCACGAATTAAAAGTCCCTATCTGTTCAACCAAATTTTACAATTTTCACAGCTTTCTAAATATTTTACCTTAAGCTTAACTTCATACAAACCAGGTATATCCTGAATCATACATGTATCAGCTTTCTACATGCAAATTTTCAATAGGTGTTTAAAATCATATAAAAAAAAGGTGTTCCGAATAGAGCTACCACTAAAAATAACCCCTGGTTTTCTGGAAATCTTAAATTAGTATACTATGGAGTGCATTAATCCTCAATTTTGAATGCAAACTCATAAACAAGTAAATTTTAGCTCAAAATCATTAATGGTCTTAATATATTTCTCTTTCACCAAAAGTTTTATTTCTGCCAATTTGTCGGTTAGTTTAAGTAAAAAATAACATCAATTGCACTATATTTTGGCTGAGTAGGCCTACTTTCACATACGTTCTAAATTTGAGGGAGTAATTGGTGGTATGACACCTTAAGTGTTCTCATGTTTCCGGGAAACGCTTTGATGTTCTTATATTTTCCTGAGCAGAGTTGGTTCTAATATTTCCAGGGTATAATTAGTGTGTTTTAATATCGATATACACAAGATAAGATAAACCACATTTTAATTAATAATATCATTCAAGGATTCTCTAAGCATGTTACAACTGAAATGACTAAATATCAATAATTTCCTGGTAAATGGGAAATTGTATACTTGGACTTAATATCTAGAATCACGCCACGCCACGACAATATATACATGTGTGAGGAAATAAATTTTACTTTATTTTTGGTAAAATGGACAATCCATAATTTGAGAATATTTTACATTAAAGCGACTTTGAACTAAAGTTGTAAAGAATTGATTAAATTCATTTGGCAAATATACTTAATAAAGTTAGTTACGTTATAACGGTCACTATAGATAAATGTTGTTTAAAAGTCAATATTACATATCAAGCCTCAAGCTAAGTCAAATACTTTACAAGTTTGTTATACAACTTTTCTTCGGTCAAATCGAATACATAGATAAATCAATTGATATATGGATTGAACCTTATCCAGCTACGAATTATTGAATAATAAATCAAACAAAATATGTGATGTCCATGTATATTAAATAGCGGTCAGTTGTGTGTTTCCAACAACAAAAATGTGAGGAGAAAAGAAGGAAATTTATTAAGAAATTATTATAAGCTATTAGCACAAAGTATTAAACAAATAACTTACATGGGCCTCAGTTTATTGCTAACGAAAGTACTATATAAATCTGTTTCGCCCAACACCACTAGGCACTTCGGTGTTGCGGCAGATTAGAATATAGAAACTTCATTTCTATTATTCACAGGTTAGTTGAACTATTTTTCGTTAAGTTTTAAGCAGTAAACTGAGTACTCGATAAAGATAAATTATTTTTATATTATTATTTATTCAAAAGCAAAGTTAATTCAAATTATCAAATTACTTGGTTTGAATGTTTATGCAAAGTTGTGTCAATATCAGATAAACAATTAATGCAATATTTAATTAAATAAACTAGAACATTATTTCTCTTTCTATTATCAAGTTCAAATGGACAACTTATTTACATAATTTAGGATGTTAACCTCATAAGGTCAACCGCTTATTTATATTCATATTATGGAAACTTCTTCAATTATTCTTTATCTATATTTGTTATGTTTGTATATATATTATTATGTATTGTTAATTGTAATACATGACTTCGGTGTTGCACATAAACAAAATAAAACCATCAATATCAACAGATACAGTGTAACAATGCAGTTCTGGAAAGTTTTTCTTGTTATCTCTCTCATGTCTCGTGTTGAATCGGAGGGTGAACAGACACAGCTGCAGAGTAGCCGAAGTTTATCTAGTAACCACGATAATCCTGATTTATGGATGTTGATGAAGCAGGTGGACAGACTTGAAACCAAACTTTCTCAATATGACGAAAAAATTGAGAAATGTGTCAAGCAAGGTAAGTCTTTTCCCACTATAATTTTATGTCATTATTTTTTTTTCTTTACTTTTTTTGGTTCATCGATATCTCTGTTCTTAGCACAGGCACTTGTCTCAGAATTTTTTTTCCCTATATACCTTATTATAACAAGGTATATAGGAAAAAAAATTTCTGAGACAAGTGCCTGTGTTTTTTTCTGAGACAAGTGCCTGTGGTTCTTAGGGGTTTCTTTCGGCATTTTTTCTGTTCCTTTATATTTACTTTTTTTCTGCAGCAGGCTTGAACCATTATTCTTTATTCTGTAAATCCAAGTCTCACGATACATTTTGATTGACGAGTTCAACGCAGAGTCATCGTAAAAGAAGTTTGGTTTCGAGTAAAAGATATATATATCTATATATAAGTCTGAAAATTACACCAAACAGTGTTAGAGTTAGATTTTCTAATCCGTCCCTCAGCGGGATTCGAACTCACAACTTTAATACACTACAGCACCAATCGCTTAGCCTCATGTCCAGCGCTCTAGACCACTCGACCACATCCGCTATAATAAAATATAACTTCAATAGTCGTAGTGTTACCTTGTCACGGAAGGTGAATTTTAGAGATAGATATGAGACACGTGTTTTTAAGCGTGTGTAGATGTTGTATTATTATTTTCATGCACAATGTATTTATTATTTGACAGCAATCTAACTCAACAAATAGAGATATAAACGAGTCTAAATTGAAAACTACGTTCAAACCTATGCGTCGGATAAAAACCGCAATTTTTATACGTGTGCACGTAAAACAAAGTTCGTTGCGAGGATCTAAATACAGCACAAACAACATGTTCCAAAAGATAAAAAAAGTGAAAAAAAAAAGTGTATTTAAACAAAACGCCATTGACTAACAGGTCGAACAACAGATGTTATTTAACCATGCTGACTGCCATTGGCGATTGCCAAATAAAATTGATCACAAGATGTAACAAAATGGATCTTAATATAAATTTAATGCTAAACAGAAAACAACTAACTTGTTGCCACAATGTTATGCCACAAACATAATATTGAACAATTATACATAGATTGTGAGCATGTGTAAATGAGTATATTCACTTTAGGGGACGATGGTTTGGTTCGTTGGGGAAGGGCATGAGGATTTGAAAAAATAATAGGGTTATAAAACAAAACAAAAGAACAAATCTTAATTTATTAGTTGTTAGTGGCTTTGAACTAGGTGTCAGATAACTGCGAGTACTCTCAGATCTGTTCATTGTGTTTTTTTGTGTCGGGATGTATAAATACTCGGCCACGTCCACTTGTATTATTTTTTGTCTGATGAGTTCAGCCTTTTTAAACTGATTTTTATAGTTTGTTTTTATGTTGTACTGTTATACCACTGTTCCAAGTTAGGGGAGGGTTGGGATCTGCTAACATGTTTAACCCCGCCACATTATTTATGTATGTGCCTGTCCCAAGTAAGGAGCCTGTAAATTCAGTGGTTGTCGTTTGTTTATGTGTTACATATTTGTTTTTCGTTCATTTTTTATATGAATAAGGCCGGTAGTTTTTTCGTTTGAATTGTTTTACATTGTCTTATCGGGGCCTTTTATAGCTAACTGTGCGGTATTGGCTTTGCTCATTGTTGTTAATGTCTGTGTCATTTTGGTCTGTGGATAGATGCCTCATTGGCAATCATACCACATCTTCTTTTTTATACTATATGAAAACAATCCCTCCCTATAATATCATTTCAAATAGTCGTCCCGTTATATATCGATTTGACATTTGACAACTGTCTGGTATAGACATTCTGCATTAAAATATGAGTTTTTGTTTAATTTTCAGATAAAAATGGACTAATCCACGAAACACAAGTTGCGTTTCATGCACGTTTGGCAAAAAGTGTTACGCTTCATGGAGCACAGACTGTTATTTTTGACAAGGATATAACTAACATTGGCAATGCTTATAACCCACACACAGGACTATTCAAAGCGCCTTACGCTGGACTTTATTTCTTTTCGTGTACATTCTTGAAGCAAAGATCTACTTTCCTGCGTGTTCAGATGATGAAGAACAATATTGAGGTACAATTGGGATATGCAAATAAAGAAAGTAAGTCAGATGCTGGTTCAATGATTGCAGTAGTATATCTAAAGACTGGAGATATAGTTAAAGTGCGCCATCATCCTACCTTTGGACCAGAAACGATGCACGGACATTGGAGCTTTTTCACAGGATATCTTATTTGATAAATATATGATTACAGCCGTTTCCAATGAGTATGTAGCTAAAGGTTCCTATAATTTCAAAATGCATTAATGGAAATGACAAAAACTTTTTTGAAATATTACAGCCGATTTCATTACATGGTAGCTTAAGGTAATATCTTAGGTTAGCTTGCTTGCTAGCTGAACCGTAAAGTCATTGGTAGGTAAGGTAAACTATCCTCCTTTCGAAGTAGCCTAGTCATACAAACAGATAGATTAGTTACCTGTCGGACTAGTCTACTCTTAAAGGAGGATAGTTTACCTTACCTAACAATGACTTCAATGTTCAGCTAGCAAGCAAGCTAACCTAAGATATTACCTTAAGCTACATCTTCAATGAAATCGGCTGTAATATTTCAAAAAAGTTCTTGTCATTTCCATTAATGCATTTTGAAATTATAGGAAACTACTGTTGCAACTGCTTCGGGCAGTGTTGACCTTGGATGGATTTGGCTATTTTTAAAGTTCGTTTTTTTGTCATGTAGCTCTTCAACTGTTCTGGTTCTTATATGGTTTCAAATATTCGGTTTTGAGCGTTTCAGGTAAAATGAAAATCTAGAAAAGCGTTTCGGACGCATTCAATTTATAACACGTTGTTTTCACTTGCATTCACAAAGAGTACACACACTGAAATGACTCGCCTGGCTGCTTTACTAACACATACAGAAAAACGGATTTAGTATGTAGGGTAAGGTAATATTTTTGGTTAGCTTACTTGATATAGCTAATACGTGAACTCCTTATAAGGAAAGGTATACACTAGTAGTACCCTCCTTTTTGCTTAGTGTAGTCCTACAGACAGATATATTAGTTAATGAATTCACAGTTCAGCTAGCAAGCCAGCTAACCAAAGATATTACCTAAAAAAAATACCTACACACTGAAGGGTTTTTGCTGTAATTATTTAATATAAATAGTTTAACTAGATATAGGAAGATGTGGTATGAGTGCCAATGAGACAACTCTCCATCCAAATAACAATTTATGAAAGTAAACCATTATAGGTCAAGGTACGGTCTTCATTACCTTAGCCAAATTTGGCACAACTTTTTGGAATTTTGGATCCTCAATGTCCTTCAACTTCGTACTTGTTTAAACAAGGCTTGATAACTATTTTGATATAAGCGTCACTCATGAGTCTTACAGTGGCGTAGCTTGCATGTATGCTCAGATGCTTAAGCATCCACATCATTTTGGAAAACAATTTTTTTTAATAAATATATGATTGCATGTGTACAAACGGTGATATCTGAATGTTACAAGGGTGAGGATTTGAAAATATCGTCCAATCATTTACAAAGCAGTATGCGTGGTCTTTCCTATAGGATCATTTAGTGTATTTAAACAAGATGGATAAATCGCAAAAAAAGTGTTCTCTACTTTTTCGTGAAAAGTCTATGTCGCATCTTGTCGTCGGCTGCGACAAGCATAGAGGGTGGTTATAACAAGTCCGCATGTTTAGTCTGAAATTGAGCAAGTTAAACCATCATATATCCTGATAACGTTTCCTGTGACGCGAAAGACAACGTGATAAAAACTGTATTTGTATAATGGAGTGTTATCATTTCTTTGCTAATAAATACCTTCTCCATCTAGTTACAAATATTTTAATTTTATTTTCAAGAAGAGAGTACCTTTGTCCCAGCATTACACTTATTTTATTTATCGAAGGAGAGAAATAACAGCTTCCGAACAAATGCAATTGGATTTCAGTTATGATTTATATTTCCAATGGGTTCAAAATAGATGATCAGGACTTATTTTCGCAATTGTCAAAGACATTGCTGATAATACAAGTTTCACAAAAAGCTGGCAGGAATTGTATACATGACAGTGCTAACAAGACCAGACGGACGCAGGCCGTCCGGTATTTCCATGTCCACTGCAACGCTTTAAGACAATAAAAAAAAACATTGTGAGGCTTATATTCTGAGAAAGGGGATCACTTCGGTTCCTATATTCCGAAGTTCCATGAACAGAGGTGCCGCTGTACTTGTTATATTTTTGTGATGTCAAGTGGGAAACTTTAACATTAAATATTTTTGAATTGAATGAAGGTACTTTCGAGAAAACAATAAAATTCTGTTGGAAAATGAATATATATTGGTTGGTATTTTGAAATTAAACAAAAATCTAATTAGTGTCGGACTCATGCATAAATTGGAAAATGTCCAAAAAAATATAATTTTCTGCATAATATGGTCCCATTTTTTTTTCGCCTCGCTCGACTCGGCGACAATTTCGCATCCACATCGGTTCAACCCTGGCTACGCCACTGTCTTATGTAGACGAAACGCGAGTCTGGCGTACTAAATTATAATCCTGATACCTTTGATAAATACTTCAACACGGAGCCTTGCTCACACCGAACAACAAGCTATAAAGGACCCAAAAAATTTCTAGTGTAAAACCATTCAAACGGGAAACAACGGTATAATCTATAGAATAATCCTTATGGGCAAAATTATATAAAAAACGAGAAACGAGAAACACGTATAAATAACATAAACAAATGACAACTACTGTACATCAGATTCCTGACTTAGGACACTGAGGTGCAAACATTTGCAGCGAGATTAAACGTTTTAAAGGACCAACCCTTCTACCTTTTCTGAAACAATAGTATAAAATCATTCACAACATAGAAAAACACACGATAACTGCGTGTTTCACATAAACCTAAATCTATCCATGAACATGAGGTTATGAGGAGAATAACAAAGCCGGGCATACATGTATACGTCTTTTTCACAATAAATACTAGTACATAACTACATACATGTACTACTAAAAATAAATAAATTAATTCCACAAAAAAGACAAACAAGACATTCCAATCCGAACAGCTTCCAAATTCCATCCTGAAAAACACAGTACAGAAAAGAATCATATTTTCCAAGAACTATTACCGACTGGAACAAACTACCGGATAACATTGTAAACTGCACTTCAGTAGACTCTTTCAAATCTTCAATTTCAAAGCACCGATATTAACTCAATTACAACATCTTGCTTTATTATACAAAACATTTTTTTTAAATTTTATACGCCTGGATGATAGTACATGTATTGCACACGCACAAGTACTGATAATCAATTATTGATGTTTATGTGCCTGGGGAATCTTATGTGCCTGGGGAACTTTTAAACTCTGCAATCATTGCAAAGATAGTTGACCAACAAGGTATTTCTTTATATTAGATTCGAAGGACCGATTAAGCCATGCTAACTTATATAATAATGACAAATTAACCATAAATATTAGCCTACGACAAGGTCAGATGAACCCAGTCGTCAGACAGACATGCATATCTTACAATGAGTCCATTCAAATTGAGAATAGAAACGGTGAAAAAAAATCCGACCATAGAGCAGAAAAAACGCACTATGGAGGCCAGAATCGAATTTTTGTATTTGCGCAAGATGAGCGTGACGTCTACAGAAGACTAATCAGTACACGGGGTGGCGTGATGCTCGAATAAAACAGGTGAAAGACCACTAAAAGTACAATGATGAAGAGCATCGAGGCCCACAAATTCTTAAAATTTTTGCCAAATACAGCTAGGTAACACAGGCACTTGTTTCTATGCATGCGAAGGTCGACTATCCATATAAATAGTCGACCTTCGTATGAATAGAAACAAGTGCCTGTGTACAGTAATCTGTTAACGTTAGCGTTAGATCATCTTTCATGTCTTTAGTATTTAAGGTGGTACCTAACACTACAGGGAGACAACTCTGTAAAATCAGCTAAACGTTTTAATTACGTTGTGTTGTTAAGGGAACATTAAGCTTCTCAATGATCAAAATAAGTGTTTGTCAAACTGCTATATAACCAGTGTAATTTTTCTGATAAAACGGTTGGTTCAATTTTTTTTTTTTTTATTTTTGTCAAAGGGTCAAAGTAAATACTTTGTTTAAATTTTAAGAAAATTAAACGAGCCAAATTAATTTTAGTTAAAGTGTTGGGTACCACCTTAAATAAATTAAAGTTTTGTAAACAACTTATTTATAATTATTTAATGCATGTCAACTCAGAAGGGCAGAGTACTACTACATTTCTAATCTAGCTAAAGCATTTACCACATACACTACAGTCATCAGGTTAATGATGAATCTATATGTGTTTTCATGTCAATATGTAAATTTATTAGCAATTCTGACCAAACCATATAAACATCACATTTATTATTTTCTGGTATTTGGTGTCTTAAGGTGTTAGACCTTGGTTCAGGGAGATAACTCTGTTGATAGATCTTAATATAAAGCCTTCTCATGAAATAAATAATTTAAAACCAAGAAAACTAAACATTGACCAATGAACCATGAAAATGAGGTCAAAGTCAGATGAACCATGCCAGGCAGCCATTACAACTAACAATTCTTTCTAAAATATAGGTGACCTATTGCTTATAGTGAAAGAAAAACAGGCCACAACACAAATACTTAACATTGATAAATGAACCATGAAAATGAGGTCAAGGTCAAATAAAACCTGAACGAATGACATATAGATTATCAACATATTTCCATACGCCAAATATAGTTGACCTATTGCATATAACACAAGAGTGCACACGCTGAAATGTCCCGATTTCTTAAGTTATCATTGATATTATGTTGATTGTCCTTAGTATCAAGCTTTATAAAAAAACTGTCACATAAACTTGATATTAAACAAGATAACTAAACAAAGACAAATGAACCATGAAAATGAGGTCAATGTCATATAAACCATACCAGGCAGACATGTACAGCTAAGTTAAACAATGCTTCCATACAACAAATATAGTTGACTTATTACTTATAGTTTAAGACAAGATTGCACACGCTGAAATGTCTCGCCTTTTTTTTAACCATTGATATTATGATAGTCCCAAGTATAAAGCTTTATTACAACTGTCACATAAACTTAACATCAGGCGCGGATCCAGAAAAGGGGGGGAGGGGGGTCCGGAGGTTGGAACCCCCCTTTTTTGTGGACGATCAATGCATTTGAATGGGGATATGTAATTGGAACCCTCCAGGGTTAGGAAACCCCCCCTCCTTTTTGAAATGTCTGGATCCGCCACTGAACATTAACCAAGATAACTAAGAGATAACTAAACAAAGACAAATGAACCATGAAAATGAGGTCAAGGTCTGATAAACCATGCAAGGCAGACATGTACAGCTAACAATGCGTCCATACAACAAATATGGTTGACCTATTACTTAGAGTTTAAGAAAAATAGACCAAAACACAAAAACTTTTCAAATGAGGTCGAGGTCAAGTGAAAACTGTCTGACGGGCATGAGGACCTTGCAAGGTAAGCAAATACCAAATATAATTATTCGATTACTTATAATCAGATAGAATTCAACATTACAAAATATGTGAACTTTTATTTCAAGTGATCACTGAACCATGAAAATGAGGTCAAGGACATTTGACATGTGACTGACAGAAACTTCGTAACATGAGGCATCTATATACAAAGTATGAAGCATCCAGGTCTTCCACCTTCTAAAATATAAAGCTTTTAAAAAAGTTAGCTAACGCCGACACCGGATCGCTATCCCTTTGTCGAGCTTTCTGCAACAAAAGTTGCAGGCTCGACAATAAAAAAAATGACCAAACCTCAAAAACTTAACTTTGACCACTTAACCATGAAAATGAGGTCAAGGTCAGATGACACTTGTCAGCTAGAAATGTGCACCTTACAATCATTCCATACACTAAATATAGTAGACCTATTGCATACAGTATAAGAAAAACATACCAAAACACAAAAACTTAACAATAACCACTGAACCATGAAAATGAGGTCGAGGTCAGATGACACCTGCCAGTTGGACATGTACACCTTACAGTCCTTCCATACACATAATTTACTTGCCCTTTTGCTTATAGTATCTGAGATACATGTATGGACTTGACCACCGAGGTCGAGTTCAAGTAAACTGTCTGACAGTCATGATGACCTTACAAGGTACGCACATACCAAAGGAGTAGGTCCATTAAGGTCCATTAAGACCCCTTTTTTGGCCCCAAAATAAAGCAGTTTTACAAAATTGTTAAAATGTAAACTTTTATTTATTTATTGGTCAGTACAATGCTTCTGCTACATAAATTTGGGCTGTTTTTGACAATACATTGCATATATTTCGGGTACTAGCACCATTTAATTAATTGAATCAAATGAAATAGACACTAAAGTGTTTGAAAAGTGGTCAAAATCTTTCGTCAGATGAACCTGAAATTTGAGACCAAAATCGGTCCTTATCCTATTTCTTATAATAAGAGAGAATTTAACATTGCAAAAACAAACGTCAACTTTTGTAGCCATTGAATCATGAAAATGAGGTCAAAGATATTGGATATGTGAAAGACAAAGACTTTGAAACATTAGGCCTCTATATACAACGTATGAACTTATAATGAAGCATCCAGGTCTTCCACCTTCCAAAATATAAAGTTTTTAATAAGTAAGCTAATGCCGCCGCTGTTGTTGCCGGATCACTGTCCCTATGTCAAGCTTTCTGCGACAAAAGTCGCAGGCTCAACAAAAATTAAAGAATTGATCAAATTTGTTTTACAGCGCTGATGTACAACAACATTATACTAATGTGTAGTGTTGTCTCTTTGGCAATCATTCTCATACTTACTGTTGAAATGGTAAAACTTGTCATTCAACATGCTTTGAATATGTACTTCTTTCCACTTTGTTCTTTTTTTGTGGTGCTCCATCTTACAAAGTCTAAAGTATCCGAAATTATTTTTGCAAAGAATTCCACTAAAGGACTGTTTTAAACTTGTAGACTTGATGGAAGAGTTTTTGTTTTGATCCATGTCTAAGGCTTCACTGTGTTTTTGCGAAGAAGAACAGTTCCCTTGCTTTCTGTTAGTGTCTTTTTTTAATGATCCATACCTGCCAACTGTCACTATTTGCGGGGGATTTCCCCCATGGAGGCTCCCAAATTGAAATTTTGAAAGAGCAATTTTGTGCACAATTTAAACAAAACAATTAATTTTACAATGATTTCAGGCTTATAAAAGTATGAAGAAGCCAAAAAACAACATAAAATGTATTTGAAGGCCCCCTTGAAGGTTTTTAAGGATCATGACAGCCATCTTGCACGCAAAACCCCCATGGCCATTTTAAAAGTTGGCAGGTATGATGATCATGGATGGATACCCTATATCCTTTGATTTAGTATTGATGTCATTGAAATAAAATCATTCATAAAGCAAGAACCATTACTAATGAGGTTTTTATTTTAAGAACCAGACATAGATTTAAACAACATTTATATTAAAAAGTCATCTCCAATGTGTGTCACTCTCATAAAGTTTATCATCAGTGTGTGTTCACATGTGAAGGTTTAAGTCTCTAAACCCATTAATATTAAACCACATACATATATATCATAATCATAGGGTATAATTTATAAGGTCATTGTGTGTTCTGATGTGAAGTTAGAACCCTTAAGTCACTAAACAGATTAAATAACATGCACCACACTCATATTGTTAACCAACATTATGTGACAATGTGTTCTCATGTGAACTTTAACAAACAGATTAAACCACATGTATCACACTTATGTGTTCTCATGTGAACTTTAACACACAGATTAAACCACACACATCACACTCATATGAGTAACCAACATTGTGTGTTCTCATGTGAACTTTAACAAACAGATTAAACCACATACATCACACTCATATGAGTAACCAACATTGTGTGTTCTCATGTGAACTTAAACAAACAGATAAAACCACTTACATTATATTAAGAAATTTATCAACAGTGTGTGTTCTCATGTGAACATTCAGGTAACTCACTAAACCGATTGAAACTTTAACCACTTAAATCATCATGATCATATTTAAAAAGTTTAACATATACATGTGTATTCTCCTAGGCTCCGATTGAAACTTTAACTACACATATCAAATTTAAAAAGTTTAACACATGTGTGTTTTTCTCTGATTGAAACTTAAACTACATATATCATATTTAAAAAGTTTAACACATGTGTGTTCTTCCCCGACTGAAACTTTAACTATATATCTCATATTTAAAAAGTTTAACACATGTGTTTTCTCCTCCGATTGAAACTTTAGCTACATATATCATATTTCAAAAGTTTAACACATGTGTGTTCTCCTCCGATTGAAACTTTAACTACAAATATCATATTTAAAAAGTTTAACACGTGTGTTCTCCTCTGTTTGATACTTTAACTACATATATATCATATTTAAAAAGTTTAACACATGTGTGTTCTCCTCCGATTAAAATTTTAACTACATATATCACGTTCAATAGGTTTATCAACAGTGTGTATTTCTCATGTGAATCTTTAAGTCACTAAACCAATTGAAACTTTCTCCATTTACATCACTTTCAAGCAATGGTTATCATCAGTGAAGTGTTTTTGTGCGAACGTTTACGTCACTAAACAGATTAAACCATATACATCTCAGACTCATTCAAAGGGTTTATAATTAGTGTGTGTGTTCTCATATGTCTTGTTAAACTACTAAGATGACGAAACACTTTCCCACACACATGACAATCATGTGATGTAGAACCTGCATGTGCACTCATGTGCATCTGTAAATACTCAAGTCGACTGAACCCTTTACCACATAAATCACAGTGAAGATTTCTATCACCTGTATGTATTCTCATATGTCTCTCTAAACTGGTATGCCGCTTAAACCGTTTATCGCATACATCGCAGTCATGAGTTCCAGTATTGGCGTGAGTTAACATATGTCTCTGTAAATTAGCATGCTGACTAAAACTTTTACCACAAACACCGCAACCATGAGATTTATCGCCTGAATGTGTCTTGACGTGTCTTTGTAAATTACTTAGATGACTGAACGGTTTACCACATATATCACATGCATGAGGTTTATCTCCAGTATGTGTAGTCATGTGGGTCTTTAGACTACTCTTGCGTACAAATTCACTGCCACATACATCGCATTTGTGAGGCTTTTCACCGGTATGTTCTCTCACATGTCGGTTTAAGCTACTACTTTGGCTAAATTCTTTAGCACAAATATCACATTTATGAAGTCTTTTACCTGTCTGTTGAGCACTATTGGTCGTGATTAAGTTGTCTGCTCCCTCTAACATCTTGTTCGTAATGTTTATCTTCAGGATGAAAGATCTAGCACGACTCTGTCAGGATCAAAAATAAAATAAAATAAAAATAAAGTCATCCATGTACATGATGTATACCTTATAATTATATTACATGGATTTCAGAAGAATCTGTAATTTTGATTGGATAACAATGCTTGTGTGTCATACTTAAATTCACCTTCATATCCCAATAAAGATTAATATTCATGATGACAATTGCTATCACAAACTAGAGGCTCTAAATAGCCTGTGTCGCTCACCTTGGTCTATGTGAATATTAAACAAAGTTCAAGCAGATGGATTCATGACAATATTGTGTTTTGGTGATGGTGATGTGTTTGTACATCTTACTTTACTGAACATTCTTGCTGCTTACAATTATCTCTTTCTATAATGAACTTGGCCCAGTAGTTTCAGTGGAAAATGTTAGTTACAATTTACAAATTTTATGAAAATTGTTAAAAATTGACTATAAAGGACAATAACTCCTTAGGGGTCAATTGACCATTTTCGTCATGTTGACTTATTTTTAGGTCTTACTTTGCTGTACATTTTTGCTGTTTACAGTTTATCTCTATCTATAATAACAATCCAGATATTAAATAACCAAAAACAGCAAAATTTCCTGAAAATTACCAATTCAGGGGCAACAACCCAACAACGGGTTCTCCAATTCATCTCATAATTTCAGGGCAGATAGATCTTGACCTGATAATCAATTTTACTCCCATGTCAGATTTGCTTTAAATGCTTTAAGTTTTGAGTTATAAGCCAAAAACTGCATTTTAACCCTATGTTCTATTTTTAGCCATGGCGGCCATCTTGGTTGGTTGGCCGGGTTAACAGGACACAATTTTTAAACTAGATACCCTAATAATGATTTTGGCCATGTTTGGTTAAATTTGGCCCAGCAGTTTCAGAGGAGAAGATTTTTGTAAAAGTTAACGACGACAGACAACGACGGACGCCATTGAAGTGATGAGAAAAGATCACTTGGCCCTTCGGGCAAGGTGAGCTAAAAAGTGCACAGGTTATGCCGTAAAAAAAAAAAGAAAAAAAAAGTTGATTTTTCATGATCATAGCGAAAAAATGTATTGAATGATTCTTTTTTTGTAATTTCTTAGCGTTGACCATGCCCACATTTTAAGAATGAAGCGCTTCCATGCAAACATGTTTTGTATGTATGTGCCTTTCCCAAGTGAGGAGCCTGTAGTTCAGTGGTTGTCGTTCCTTGATGTGTTACATTTTTATTTTTTTTATTTTGTACATACTACATACCATTAGTTTTCTTGTTTTACATTTTTCATTTTGGGCCTTTAAAGCTGACTATACTGTATGGACTTGTTGTTGAAGGTCATACAGTCACTGTATGACCTATAGTTATTAATTTCTGTGTCATTTGGTCTCTTGTGGAGAGTTGTCTCATTGGCAAGCATACAGCACAACTTCTTTTTCATCATGTTTATATGTCGCCTCAGTATAGCCATGTGCTCATGCCGTGTTAAGCAAACACCAATCAATCTTGGATCGAGGAAAATTTGCATTTTCATGGATCTTTGATTTCGTGGTTATGTAAATCTCTGCACACAATGTACATAGCCTATAAAATATGTAATTCTTTGAACATTATAATTTGTGGTTTAGCTGTTAACTTATATGCGTATATTTTATTTTACTTCTTCAAGAAGATAAAAATTACTTGTACAAGTAATATCCCTGACTGTATGTGGATAAGGAACACTTTAGAAATTTTTTACTTGAAAGATCTTTAGGTTTTGTATGTATATAATTTTTTTTTCTATTTTTTTCTCTTAAAAACGTGATAATGTACCCATATCATGCATATACTACATACTATTTGTAAAAGAACTAACCTTGCCCTTCTCTTTTTCTTCCTGATTCTTATGTTCTTCAGTCTTTGTCCCCTCTTCACTCTGATCTGCATCCATTTTTTCTTTAGTTGTATCTACTTCAGCATTTTCAGAATTACCTCCCTTAGCATTATCCTCCACTTGCTTTTGTGGTGTGTCCATTAATCCTAAGCTCTCCTGTGTCAATGCCATCTTCTCTGCACTTGCCTCTAATTCTACTTCATGTGCCTGTTCAGATTTACCTCCCTTAGCACCATCCTCCACTTGCTTTTGAGGCAAGTCCATTAATCCTAAGCTCTCCTGTATCTTCTCTGCACTTGCCTCTAATTCTACTACCTGTACCTTTTCTGAATTACCTCCCTTAGTATCATCCTCCATTTGCTCTTGAGGCAAGTCCATTGACTCTAAGTTCTCCTGTATCTATATGCAGAAAAGATCAATATTTTTAAATTTCAGTTTCACAAGCTTCTAATG
Organism: Mytilus edulis; assembly: GCA_019925275.1. NCBI lineage: Eukaryota > Metazoa > Mollusca > Bivalvia > Mytilida > Mytilidae > Mytilus > Mytilus edulis. Next base: position 13,934,433 of record CM034354.1, on the reverse strand, counting down.
CAATTATATTAAAAAAATATATATATATAGATTAGACCATAGGCAGATCCAGGTGGGGGGGGGGGGGGGTTCTGGATCCGCCACTTTAGACCCTTTGATTTCCCATTTGAATGGTTTTACAAGTTAGTATTTTTGGTGGCCTTTATCATGTTTATAGCTTGCTGTTCGGTGTGAGCCTAGGCTCCGTTTTGACACCTATACATGTACCTTGACCTATAATGGTTTACTTATATAAATTGTGATTTTGATGGAGAGTTGTCTCATTGGGACTCATACCACATCGTCCTATATCTATGGTAAAAATTAACATAAAACAGTCTTTGCATATATATTTCACAGTTGAACAAATATTTTAGATTTTTTTATCAGTAGTGTCACCGGCATTGTTTCACTATCGATTATAAAATTGAGAATAGAAATAGGGAATGTTTCAAAGAATGAAAGAGAAAATAACCCGACCCAAGACCTAACAGCCTAAGGCCACCAATGGGTCTTCAATGCAGCGAGAAATTCCGCACCCGTATATTTACGTTATGTGTCATAAAGCTTAAGGGAGCTACCATTTGATTTTTTTTGGGATCGCAAGGATGGAAAAATTTGTCCTGCATTTTTTTTAAAGTTCTACATCATGTACATGTACATTTTTTGTACATGATGTACATTGTAATTAATCTCTGTCCTGCCTATTTATTTTTTGCTCTATTCGGTCCTGCCTTCTTTTTTTTTAGTTTATCCTGAATTTGTCATCATGGTCGTGTTTGTTTTAAATTGTCAGCATAAACTGTCATCCTGCCTTTTTTGTTTTAAATTTCATCAAACTTTTAGTTACTGATGTGTGCTTTACATACATGTTCATGATGTTTGTCTCTTGTGTTTTTGACCATTAGTTTGGTGCTGTGTATTGATCTGACCTGAAAAAAAATGTAAGTGTTCAAATATAAAAAAGATGTGGTATGATAGCCAATTATACAACTCTCCACAGGAGACCAAAATGACACAGAAATTAGCAACTATAGGTAACCATATTGCCTTCAACAATGATCAAAGCCCATACCACATAGTCAGCTTCATGTATAAAAGGCCAATATTAATAATTTGTTCCAATGTCACTTTCAACATGTTCAAAATTTTGCTGTTACAGCACTTTCTCAGGATGGGGATGGTTAGAGGAAAGATTGGGGGCTTGCAAACATGTTCATTTGAAGTTTAAACATACAGCATCAGGTTTCAGCCTTTTTCTCTCAAAAGTCAGGAGCGTGTGATTCGTTAGTTGTCATTTGTTGCTGTATATCATACATTGTGTTGTCATGTATGTATATCATGTCAGTGGTGGATCCGGGGAGGGGTTCCGGGGGTTGGAACCCCCCTTTTTTTTGGCCGATCAATGCATTTGAATGGGAGCATATAGTTGGAACCCCCCCTTTACTCTGGGTTGGGACCCCCTCCCTTTTTAAAATGGCTGGATCCGCCACTGCATGTATATGTTTTTTTCGTGTATTGTTTTGTACAGGTTGGGCTGAATGTCAAGATATGATGAAGTAATGTAAGTGGACAAAGCTAGTGAGAAAGAGAATTTGTCTAGAAAGTCAAGAAATGATATGATATTATTGATAAAAGAGGGACGAAAGATACCAAAGGGACAGTCGAACTCATAAATCGAAAATAAACTGTCAAAGCACTGGCTAAAAATGAAAAAGACAAACAGACAAACAATATATAGTACACATGACACAACATAGAAAACTAAAGAATAAACAACACGAACCCCACCAAAATCTAGGGGTGATCTCAGGTGCTCTGGAAGGGTAAGCAACAACAACTACAACAACAACAACAATTTTTATTTGTCAATCAAGACGCCCCGAGGAGCAGTACAATTACAGTTTAAATTAAAGTGTACAAATAATTGTGTTGATTTTTTTCATTGAAATTACAATACATGACAATAAAATTAAAACAATATTATATAAGAGAAGAGAGACAACAAATACAGTATATATTCTCAAAGATAATGAGTGAGTGAACACAATCAGTACCGTTTTATAATTAGAAGAAGAGCTGGACTACTCATGTGTTTATGCTTAATTTAACTCTTCTAGATTTTATTAAACTATCTATTAATTTAATCATTATGTTATTAACAAATGGATCTTCATTTGACATCAACCATACAAATTTAGATTGGTCATTTAAAGTTTTAAAATTAGTAAATTTAGAGGATAAATCTGAAATAAAACTGGACCTTTCAGTTTTAAGTGATGGACATTGAAGAAGAAAATGAATTTCATCCTCAACAATGTCATTATTACATAATTTACAAAATCTTTTATCTGGGGGTATTCCCTTATGTCTTCCCTTTTCTATTTCAAGTTCATGGGCACTAATTCTAAATTTGGTTAACTCATTTAATGTTTTACAATTATTTAACAATAAATATTTTTCAAGGCCTATATTATTTTTAAATAGTCTGTAGGTCCTTAATTTATTTCCTTGCACCATGCCAGGTTTGTCACTATTTAATTGGTTAAGCCAAATTTCATCATATTTAATTCGGAGTTTTTTAATGATAATTGACTTTATATGAGATTTGTGATTTAACAAATATTCTGGGGTTAAATTAAGATATTTAAATAATGAATAAATGCTTTCCAACCAATTTTCTTTATATGTTTTAGATAAAATTTTAGACTCTTCAAATGCTTCTTTAATGAGAGAGTTATTTTGTTCTGTGAGTCTGAGCCAAAATTTAGCCACATTAAGAATAACCTCAAGAGATAGGGGGTAGCGCCCCAACTCTCCCATCACTGCTAGGTTTGTTGATCTTCTAGGTACCTGTAGAGAATATTTACAAAATTTGATATGTAATTTTTCAATAATTAGATCTTTGCACATTTGGAAAAAATAGTTGTCTCCTTTTGATTGTAACTTATTTGGAGAGAATTGACCCCAAATTTCTGAGCCATATAACAAAATCGGCTTCAGCATGTGGTCAAAAAGATGTAAAAGTGTTTTAATATTAGGTTTAAAATGGGTGAAATATCTTTTTAATTTAAAAAAGGCTTTTAATGCTTTATTATAAAGATTAAACTTAGCATCTGTAAATCTGCCAGATACAGTGAATATCATGCCAAGATAATTATATTTTTTCTCATTATTAATAAGCTGACCATTAAATGTGAATTTTTCCTTTGAAATTCTTCCTGTGTTATTAAAAATTAATACTTTTGTTTTTTTCATGTTAATTTCTAGTCCCCATTTACTACAATAATCCATTAAATTATCTAAACAATTTTGTAATCCAGATGAAGTTTCAGAAATCATAATGAGGTCATCTGCATACATTAAACAGTTAAGGCTTCTGTTGTTTAGTAAAACTGGGCAACAGCCAGAATCAAATATTTCAGGTAAATCATTTATGAAAAGTTTAAACAATGTAGGGCTCAGATTGTCCCCTTGACGAACACCAATATCTGATGGGAAATTTTCAGTTAGTGTGTTACTATTAGTTTTTACACATAGAGATGTGTTTTTATACATATCTTTAATTACATTATAAAATAAATCGCTCAATCCGAGCTTTCTCAATTTAAAAAATAATGCTAAATGCCAAACCTTGTCAAAGGCCTTTTTAAAATCAACAAAACAGGTATAGAGGCGTTTATGTCCCTGCTTAGTGTATTTATCAATTAAGGTTTTAAGTACAAACATGTGGTCACTAGTTCTTTTTCCTTTACAAAATCCTATCTGCTCTGGACCAACTATATTTCTTTTAGTTATAAACTTTTCTAATCTTTTATTAAGTATCTTTAAAAAGAGTTTTCCTACACAACTACCTATCGTGATGCCCCTAAAATTTGTGGGATCATCTTTAGATCCACTTTTATGTAATGGGACTATAAATCCTTTAGCCCATATATCAGGAAATTTTCCTGAAGTTAATACTTTATTAAATATCTTTACAAAACATTTAAGCAGAAATGATTGGCTGCACTTGAGCATCTCATTTATTATTGAGTCAAAGCTGCTTGATTTATTGTTTTTTAGTGATTTAACTGCTTCATCAGTTCATTTATCTCTTTTTCTGTAATTTTATAATCCAATTCTGTGAAAATGTTATGCTTTTCTAGTTTATTAAGTGAATCAATTAGTTCTTTATTTACAGGTAAGGAATTTGAATTAAGCTTTTTAAAATAGTGTAACCAATCAGAGTTTGAAATATTAGATGTATCTCCTTTCGTAGAGGATTCATTACTGAGAGACTGTAGTAAGGCCCAATATTGGGATGGATTGTTATCTCTCATGTTGTCTAGTTGTACAACAAGATCTTTACGGAACTGTTTATATTTATTTTTCCTAGTTTTTCTATAAAGTTTTAAAAAACTGAAGAAGTTCCCTCTCACTATGGGGTCATTATTATATTTTTTAAATAACTTTTCCTTGTCATCTAATTGTTTACGCATTTTAATTAAAGAAAAATCAAACCACTTTGGTTGTTTCTTTATAGTTTTAGTATTTGACTTTACAGAGTTAGGGGTTTTTGGTAAAATTTGTTTTAAAGATTTATCAGCTGCCTCACAGATAATATCATTTAGTTTTAAAGTCATATTTTGAGAATCAGAGTCGTCAGACATAAATTTTGATATTTTTTCTTGCATATCATTAGAGGTCAGAGCTGTTTGAAATTTTAATACAGACTCATCATTCCAAATATATTTAGGGGGGGTTATCTGAGAGTGTTCACTCTGAATATCTAGGACAGGAACTTTCATATCTATATTTAACATAATAGACACCTGACTGTGATCAGAAAGATCAGCTAAAAAGTCATGAACTTTAAAAAAAAGCAACTTTATCTAATAGTTCCTCTGATACTATAAAGTAGTCAACTACACTGCTCCCCCGAGGATTATGGCAAGTTAATTGCCCAATGAAATCCCCTCTGGTTCTTCCGTTAAGAATTCTAAGCCCTGTCTGCACACATATATCGTTTAATAATTTCCCTCGGGTAGATAAGTGCACGTCTTTACTATGACGGACTGATATATCATAATCAGGGTTATAATTATCATATAAAGGGATAAGATTATCTTGGGAATCATTATCTATAAAGTCAAGTTCCCCAGACCCAGTTCTGGCATTTAAGTCTCCTGCTAAAACAATTTTTCCCAATGTTGAGTACATTGCAATGTCTTTTTCTATAAGATCAAATATATCCTCATTTAAAGAATGGGTGTAAGATGAATTTTCAGGGGGGTCGTAAATAAAACATAAATATATATCTTCTGGGAGATTAAAAAGAGAGCTACTCAACTTCAACCATATGTAGTCATTATTTGAATGCTCAAGAAATTTTACCCCTGATTTAATTTCATTTTTAACTAAAATAGATAACCCTCCTGATCTTTTGTTTGTGCGTTTTGATTTCGGTCGTATCAAATTAACAGATTTAAATCCTGGTAAAGATAGTGAATCCTCAAAGGAGCAGTGTGTTTCCTGTAAACAAATTATATCTTTATTGCTCAATTCTTTGATGAACCTAGGATCACTGTATTTGTTGTATCCCTTGTGTTTAAAACCGTTGATATTCCAACAAGCTAAATGTAAACTTCTTTTATATGACATAATGTGATCAATATAAAGGCTAAAGGAGTATGTTCGATAAGGTCCTAAAATGGCCCCCATTTTTAGCGTAAATTTCAAATTCGGATTAATTTATCAATATCACGATAAATTATAGCTAATACATTGACTAGATAGGATATACGCCATTTTATTGAAAATTTCACGTTTCTGCGTTTCATTGTGACGTCACAAGTTCTACTCATATTGATTTTTGACGAAAAAATCAATGAAAATGGGTAAATTTCCATAGATTATTGGACAGGAAACATAGAGCGCATACGTCGACAACAAAGATCTTTTAAAATAATGTTTGTAAAGACATTTCACATGTCTTGTTTGAATATTAAGCTTGTCGACGCCTGCGCTCTATGTTTCCTGGTCCTTTATTTGGTTGAAATCCAGCTGATTTTGTCAAAATTCACAAAAATCCTTTATCTTGACCTTTTTGGGATGTAAAAATCAACGTGTTAGAATTAAACTTTGACAAAAACAGTTCTGTTTAACTTTCTCACGTGTCTTTAACAGTCAGGGGAGTAACTTGTACAAGTGATTTTTTAAATCACTTTCTCAAGTGATTTTTTCAACAAAACTAGAGTTAATTCCCTTTCATTACTTTTTAAAAATCACTTCTACCAGTGATTAGAAATATTTTTATAAATCACTCATTCAAGTGATTATTATGTTTGGAAAAGAATCCAGGGTTATCTCCCTCTTTCAGACATCACAACAGGGGTCTTCTTGACATTAACTTATACAAGATGCCTGTTTGAAAGGGAAAAATAAATAAAAACTAACTTGTTAAGAGTAAAATTTATTTTCTGAACAAACAATAGCATTATAAGTGGCAAAAAGCACAATCTGTTTAAATGTTCTATATAATGTATTTAAGGGACATAACTCAAGAACTGTAAAACTGATGCTACCATATTTGTACTCGTGCTGAGTTTGGCGGTAATAAGCATTGTCTAAAGTTTCATAACATTTGGTTGAGGCAAACTTAAGTTAGTCTTAGAGAATGGAAACCAATTTTGGGACGTACAGACAACATGGACAAGGGTAAAACATAATGCCCCAGGCTACAACTAGGGCATAAAAAGGAACAAACAAACACATAAACCAAAAATGTTATGACCAAAAACAAACACAAACATTTTTACATACATTTGTAGAAAACTAGACTCGATATCGATCAAACAGTGATAAATAAGATTTTGCAGGTCATAATTATGATTTTAGTGTAGTTAATGGAATATAATCTTTCAATAAAAAATAGTATTGATCACTGGTATAAATAAAACTAAAACACTTCAAAAGGTGTCTGTCTTTAATCACATACATTTTGAAATAATATAAATCACTGGTACAAATGATTTTAAATCACAGCACAGAGTAATTTAAATTTTTCATTCAATTAGAGTGTAAATCACTTGTACAAATGACTTAAAATCACTGCACAAAGTGAATTAAAATGTGTTTTTATCTCTGATATCAGCAGTATTTCCAATCAACTTCTATGGTGAAAAACAGATATATTTTTTTTTAATTCAAATTAAAAAATAACTATATTTATCAATCAAATCTCACATTGTCACATCCCTGGTTAAGATCTTTGAATTAATTTCAAATTAGCTGCCAAACCTTTTATCAATTGAAAATAGGGAGGATGCTATGCTTTCTTTTTTAATTTTTTTGCTCACTTATTTTGAAAGGTCAGACAAACTAACAAATCAATGTTAGGCCAGGTCTATTACAAGTATAAGCTACATTGTACTACTACGAGTATTTTCAAATGTATTTTTTTTCTTTAATGTGCATGATGTGTTCTTTATTTCAATGAATCTAAAAACCCAACCTGTTAAAAGATAAGAAAACCCATAAGACCACGGTTGAGGATAAATAATAATGTAAATCCATTGTACAAATGATTTCAAATCACTGCACAGAGTGATTTACATTTAATGATATAAATCACTTGTACAAATTAAATGATTTCAAATCACTACACAGTGATTTTCATTTATCATATGTTTTCTTACCTCATATGAATTCTAACTTTGCATGCTTTTTCAATGGAAATTTCGACCAAAATGCATTCTTAAATAAGTTAGAAAATCCATGAGACCAGGATAAATAATAATGAAAATCACTTGTACAAATGATTTTAAATCACTGCACATAGTGATTTACATTAAATAGTATAAATCACTGCACAGAATGATTTCTGTGATGGTACAAATGATCTTACTGCACAGTGATTTTTAATAATTTGATATAACATGCGTGAATCTGGATGTCAGATTGTTAGATCACTATAGCTAAAAACAACAAATATGCCTAGGCTCCGTGTTGAAGACCGTATCTTGACCTATAATGGTTTACTTTTATAGATTGTGACTTGGATGGAGAGTTGTCTCATTGGCACTCATGCATCATACCACATCTTCCTATATCTATGATAATTATAATGTAATAGAACATTTTAATGCCTAATGCAGTAATTAATGGTTAATCACATAGTCTAAATATGCAACAGTTTATCTGTTTATTTTCCCTAAACACATAGTACATGATAAGCACAATTTATACAACTGCATGTAATAAACTATATAAAAAATACACTTGGAGATAAATACGTAAATTATTTGTTTACCATCTCTGGTAAAAAAATATATCTTGGCATGTTAGTTCATAGAACTTTGTTACTAAGTTTGGTCATAAAAATTTGCTTTATTAAGTCTGTATTTATCAAATAAATATTTAAATATTTCCGTTTGCAGTGTGCAATTATTATAAAAAAAATTGTAAGGGTTCCGCGGAACCCAGTTTCCGAGTAGCCTACTCTTTCTGTTAATCACAGGCTCAACAAAAATGAGGAAATAAATCAATAAAATATTCCTGTTGATATTATCTTTTGATTGTAAGAATCTTCTGTCCAAGTTTGGTAAAAATCCGGGATAGTTTATGAAACTAATAAATGTTTAAAAACTTTTAACTGCAGACTAAACGTAAAGTTAACTGGAAGAAAACTAAATTTCCTTCTATATACTAGCTTTTGATCATAAACAAGCTTCTGTCCAATTTTAGTAGAAATCCAGCATAGTATAAGAAAGTTATTAAAATTTAAAAAACTTTAACCACAGAGTGAATATTTAATGACGACGCCGACGGAATGTAGGATCGCTTAATCTCGCTTTTTCGACTGAAGTGGAAGGCTTGACAAAAAGAAAACACACAATGATTTCATACTTTTATAATATTAATTTATCACTGGTACAAATGATTTTAAATCACAGCACAGAGTGATTTCCATTCAATTAGAATGTAAATCACTTGTGCAAATGATTTAAAATCACTGCACAGAGTGAATTAAAATTGGTGTTTATTTCTGATACCAGCAGTATTTTCAATTAACTTCTATGGTAAAAAACAGATATATTTTTTTTAATTCAAATTTAAAAAAAATATCTATATTTATCAATCAAATCAAATGTTTGTAAATTGTATAATTTCAGAGGGCTAAAACAAAATGTGTGCATTACAGCAATTGAATCTTAATAAACAAGACGCTCTTGAGTGCCCGAATCACCTACTTGTTATTTTTTGAATTTTGCTTAAATCTTTCTTCAATGGTTAATTTTGCTTTTCAATATATATTAATAATGAGTGGCTTAAAAATTCCATTTAAAGGTTCTTTAATGAATTGGTGGCCCAGTAGATTCAGAGGATAAGTTTTTAAAATAGTTTATAATGACAGACGCGAAGTGATGAAAAAAGTTCACATGAGGCACTTCCGGCCTCAGTCAGTTAAAAAGGGGGGATGACTCGAGTGACAATTATTTACTGTTCCTTCAGAGTGATTTCAACAGAACACTGGTAGAAGTGATTTCTGATTAGAAACTCCTCCCCTGTTAGAAATCCAGTATCAGAATATTAATCTTTATTTAATGACCAGGACTAATCATTGATTCAACTCTGTTACAGATTTGTTGAAACAGAATGCAGAGGTCCTAAAAGTTGTCAAATTTTGTAGGCCTAGATCATTTCAATCTTTTTGTCGGAATAAAACTATTTCTACAAATTCAAATTCAGATAACTTTTTTGTTGTAATCTGGTTCAGCATCAATCAGATCAAATCTATATTTTTTATGCCCCACCTACAATAGTCCGCTTTTTAATATGGGACGAGCTCTGACGTCCCACGGCCCCAGCTTGTCTGGCAAATCAGCCGTTGGATGTCAGAGTAATCTCGGACTACACCTATAATAGTAGAGGGGCATTATGTTTTCTGGTCTGTGCGTCCATCTGTCTGTTCGTTCGTTCGTCTGTGCGTCCGTTTGTCCCGTCAGGTTAAAGTTTTTAGTCAAGGTAGTTTTTGATGAAGCTGAAGTCCAATCAACTTGAAACTTAGTACACAGTTCCTTATTGTTTGATCTTTCTAACTTTAATGCCAAATTAGATTTTTTACCAATTTTACGGTCCACTGAACATGGAAAATGATAGTGTGAGTGGGGCATCCGTGTACTTAGGACACATTCTTGCAAAACCTTTAATCAATTGAAAAAAAGAGAGGGTGCTATGCTTTCTTTTTTATTTTTTTTGCTCACTTATTTTGTAACTTGTTATAGCCATAAAAAAAAGAAAAACTCATTTACTGTGAATGTGATGACAAAAAAAGGAGTTAAACCATATTTCCTCATTCAAATACATTGATCGTCATAAACTTGGCTATCATTTGTAAAATGATACAAGTGTTCGATAGACAGGAAGTACCTTTAGTTGTTGATTGATGAATCTGGAAAACGCATCACAGGGTATACAAGTAGCTGACTTATATAAACCCTAAAACCCTAATACCAAATTTTGAAATCCTTGTCAAGTAGTTCCTGACAAAAATGGGACAAAATTATTCATGGGACAGAGGGACTGACGGATGGATGGACAGACAGAGGTAAAACAGTTTACTCCCCAAGTTATTAAAGCAAGGTTTAAAGCTAGGGTTTAAAATAATAAAAATCACTTGTACTCGTAATGGTTTTAAATCACTGCACCGTGAGTACGTGACTTTCATTATGGTCAAATCCTATGTTTTTGTACAGCTATGCATGCTTTTTCAATAAAAATTTGACGTTACAATGCATTTGTTATAGTTAGAAAAACCCATGCATGAGACCAGTATAAATAATAATGAAAATCACTTGTACAAATGATTTCAAATCATGGCATAAAAAAAATATAAATCACTTGTACAAATGATTTTTAATCATTGCACAGAGTGATTTACATGAAATAATATAAATCACAACACAGTGATTTTCAGTATTAGTTATGGTCAGATCATATGTTTTCTTACTTATGAATTCGTACAATGCATGCTTTTGCTATGGAAATTGTGATGTCAAAATGCATTCTTAATAGTAAGAAAACCCATGAGACCAGGATAAATAATAGTGTTAATCACTTGTACTAATGATTTTAAATCACTGCACATAGTGATTTACATTAAATAATAAAAATCACTTGTACAAATGATTTTAAATCACTGAACAGAGTGATTTCTGTGATGGTACAAATGATCTTACTGCACAGTGATTTTTAATAATTTGATGTAACATGCATAAATCTGGATGTTAGATTAATAAAAACTAAAATGCAGGCTCGTATTGATGTACAAGATTGTCAACAACAAAGTAGCCATCAACAAAGACATGTACCTCCTATCTAGCAGTAGGCGGATCCAGCCATTTTAAAATGGGGGGGGGGGGTCCCAACCCAGGACAAAAGGGGGGGGTCCAACTATATGTCCCTATTCAAATGCATTGATCGGCCAAAAAGGAGTCAAAACACCACACCCCCTGGATCCGCCAATGTCTAGACATACACAACAGCATGAACGCAGGGTACAAACAGCAACCAAAGACTGCAGGAAATGGTCCTTCTTTGTGAACACCACCAAAGACTGGAACAAGCTTCCTCTGGAGATCGCCACAGCAGTCATCAGTTTTTGATCCAGAATTTTTCATAAGGGGGCCGGGGGCGCTGACTGACCTAAGGGGGGACCGCTTCAGTGATTCCCTATATAATCAACCAACTTTTTTCCCTTGAAAAGGGGGCAGGGCCCCGACCCCACCGCTGGATCCACCTATGGTCATTTCAGACATTCAAAACACAAATGACAAATCTCACAAAATAACAAGAATGTGTCCTCAGTACACGAATGCCCCACTCGCACTATCATTTTCTATGTTCAGTGGACCGTGAAATTGGGGTAAAATCTCTAATTTGGCATTAAAATGAGAAAGATCATATCATAGGGAACATGTGTACCAAGTTTGAAGTCGATTGAACTTCAACTTCATTAAAAACTACCTTGACCAAAAACTTTAACCTGAAGCGGGACAGACGGACGAACGAACGGACAGACGGACGAACGAACGAACAAACGGACAAACGGACGCACAGACCAGAAAACATAATGCCCCTCTACTATCGTAGGTGGGGCATAACAATGAATATTTGTTTTTATCCTGTATTAACCATGCAGAACCAAGTTGCCAGTATATATAGAAAGTTGAATGTGGTGGACAGTATACACGGAAAAATATGTAAATTATTTGTTTATCATCTCTGGTAAAAGAATATTATCTTGGCATGTTAGTTGTTACGGAGTTTGGTCATAAAGATCTGCTTTATTAAGTCTGAATTTATCAAATACATATTTAATATTTCTGTTTGCAGTGTGAAGAAACTGTGAAATTATAATAAATAAAGAAGGCACACAATGATTTCATATTTATATTATCGTACCAAAAATTTCTGACATTCTCACAAACATACTCGTTTTTGTTAAAACTTTTTAAGTCGTCAGGAGTTAATCCCCTTTAAGTTAATTCCATTCCAATAAATCACTTGCTGGAATGATATTTTTTATCTGAATAAAAATATCACTCATTGAAGGGATTTACAATCTTCAAAAGGTACAATTTTCAGACCACGCAAGTACTGGCATTTCTATCGAGAGTACGTATATTTTTCAACATCAAAATGTAGTTTAAATGTTGAAGTTTATAGGAAAAATATTCACAGTATCAGCAAAAATCTTAAAAAATCCCTAAACTATAAATATTTCGAGGCTATTTTTAGTCATTTTCAAGCAATTTTTGTAAATTCCTTTATCTTGTCAATGTTTACAGTGTTTCCCACCATATCTTTGGAAAACCACATTGTTTACGAAAAATCTCGCGAGATTACAACGAGCTACAAATTGCGGGAAATTCAAATTTTCAAGTTTTTATACGGATTGCTATGTTTCTAAGCAAAAATAAAAAAATCACTCAAATAAGTGATTTTAAAAATTTTAAAATCACTTGTACAAGTAACTCCCCTGACTGTTTAAGGCAACTTAAAGCATTTATTGTCTTCTAACTATGAACTTTATAATTGGGGCCAAATATGGCCCTTACCGAACTTACTCCTTTAAAGGTAAACCCTACCCTGTTCATATTTATAGAAATAAAAAGTACAAAAGGTAATATTATGTTAACTTGCAACATGTACACTAACAAAATTGTATTACATGCATACAATGGGAGATAACTCAAATTTGTTTCTGTAACTGAACACTTTAAAACTATTTTACATATAAAAATGTGGGTCTTTAATTTAAAGATCTGTTTTATTATAATGTGCTAAATTAAAAAAGATAATACAAAATTGGGATATCACTTTGTCAAAATATCAATTATTTTCCTTGTTGGAATGCTGCCTGTACGTGTTGTACAGTATGTTTCAGTTACAGAATGTTTATTTTAGATTTTGTAATGATGGTAATATACATACATGGTAAAAGTTTATCATTAAACTAATAATAATGTGTACATGTGCATACATGCAAAATAATTGTAAGACCTGATTTAAACTACATATTGTAAAATTGTAATTTACTATTCAACAGACAAATATAAAAATCTCTGAAACACTCTTGAATTTTCTTTCTTTAAAGACAAAATACAAAATGTATGTGCTGGACACTTGGAGTGCCAGATTATATGTAAAATACTTGTACAAATGTTTGTGTAAAATGACAGTTCAAATATTTTATATAGTTACATAAAAATGAAACATGCGTTTATCTGCATACATGTACATGTATATATGATACATATCTCTATATTAAGACTAATATGGGGGTTGAAAATAGGGGTACATATAACCGGGGTGATAGCCATAAGGGCCAGGAGTACCAGATTGGAATGTATCAGCTCTTTCATTGTGTCTGGCATTGTTCTGATATTGATGTCGGTTGTCTCTATATGTATCTCTATGTGTTGGTCTATAACCATTTCTAGAACCTGAATCAACCTTTCTTGTTACCTGCCTGAGGTCTAATTTTAGACACTTGCCAACAGATGATTTAATATTGGCAGCAAAAATTTTTAAACCTTCATTTGACAAATGGATTCCATCTTGTGAGAAAAATTTCCTGATTGGGTCCCCCGAATACAAAAACCTTGATTCTCACTATTGACACTAAATTAACATTCATACAGGAATATTGAATAAGGATAATGTAGGTTTTTATCTTTTCATTTAGTGATATATCTTTAACTGTTAAAAAAGGTAGTGAAATAACAATTTTGGTGTTTGCATGTTTGTCTTTAATGTTATCAACTAAATCTTTGCATAATTTGACGCATGATTCTGGGTCTAGATTCCTGAGATCCTTGGTGAAAGTGTGGATAAAGATACTATCAAACTGTTGTTCACATTCACTCAACTTATCCTTGGCTTCTTCAAAGGAATAAACATTAAACTTGCTGACTTCACATCCATTAAGTAAATAGTTTTGTTCTTAAGTTTTTGATGTGTGAGTTTCCTACTACTGCTACTTGTTTCAGTGGCTTAATAGTAGCAGTTGTAGGTTTATAATTGTCCGAGTTTATAGATATTGTGTCTTCATCCAATAATAGCGGCTGAAATCTATTCTGTGTATCAATTAGATATGTGTTCTCCTGTGTATGTTGCCTGGTGTTATTTTCTAATCGTCTTGATGGTTGTCTAGGGCTGTTATTCTTGTGAGATACATGATTGTTATTTTCGTCGTTCCTTTTGATCTCATTTGATTTTGCACATATAAGCATGGCTTCACATGTAGTTTTTAATGTGTCCGTCATTTCAGTAGTTTTTTCACTGATCTTACCTAGGGCATCAGTTAGGCCGTCTTGCGTCTGAGTTATGAAGTCTATTTTCTGTGTCAACGTGCACAGATTTTTTTCATTTTCTAATTTAGCTTTGAGTGTTGCATTCTCCTTGCTCAGGTTTAGAACTTTCTGGTCTATATTCTGGTGTTGGATTTTAATTAGGTTTTCAATTTTGCTATCGAAATATGGTCTATCAGTTTCACATTTGCTGTCAATTTCATCTAGTTGTTTAGATAGCTCATTTAGTTGTTTACCTCTTGCAAATTTAAAGTCTTCTATCTGTGACTGAAGCAAACTGATTTGGTCATCTTTGCAGGATTCATGTGTGTTAGTAATGGCTTGAACGACACTCTGCTCTATTCTAGATACTATTTCAAGGGTATCATCTTTATTCGTGCACTTGGTGCAATTCTCTGTATTTATATTTTGTATATTATTAGATTTGATGGGTTCCCATTTATCTTTAAATTGTTGTGGTACTTTTGAGCAACTTTCACATGTGTATTTTCTTGATGATGTTGTCAAATAAAAAGTTGGTAGCTAGGGAGACAGGTGCATTTATAGTGAGTCCATTTGGTGCATTTGCTGCATAAAATCATAAATTCGTCACATACTTGTTCACATGTGGTACATTTTGGGATGATTTTATTTTGAATGTCATCTGTTAATGTCTGAGTATTTGTTTGTTCACTGATCATGAATGTTTTGGGGGTAGTTTCTTCTTCATTATCAGATAATGGTTCATGTATGGCACAATTATTGTCCGAATCATCCCCTTCTTGTTCGTCAATGTTACATTGTACATGTATCTTTGGTGCAATGGACGCCATTGCATTTATGACCAAAATGTTCTGGGGTTTTAGGGTTGTCAGTTTCATCAAACACTGGAATTTGGTTGCAGGATGAGAATGTTGAACCGGCTAGTAAGAAGTTTATAGCCTGATCCAAAGACTTGAAGCCTTTGAAAACCGCATGCTTGAAGCAGTGTACACTTTGTTCGCACCTGCTCCATTCTGTAAAGATTCCAATTGTTACCCCTCGAGCAACACTATAAAACTTTTTCGTGGACATAGTTGTTCATTTAAAACATTAATTTACAGGTCTTATTATTCAGGGTTAAGGAAAAACCTTCAATTTAAGCCTTGGTAAAATTTCACATGGGCATCGCCATTTTACCGGAAGTAGTAAGCAGATCCTGCTCCACATGGTAAATCATTTGATATTGACAATTCTGTTTATGAAGTCAATTTATCCTGAGACATAAGCAATTGCAAACAACTTAAACATGTTAAAGTAAACATGTTAGAGTTAACGTACCACAACAGCTGACATGATGTTTTTTTCACAAATATTAGGAAAAACAATGTAAGAAGTTTTATACCCCAGTTTTCACGGTTTTTTAACCCCAGAAAAAATAGCTTGCCCTATAAACCTAGTATCACCCCATGTTTTATGACATGAGCCCGATCTGTTGTACTTTAGTTAAGTTTTTCCAATTGAAATGTTTAACCATGTCAACGTTTGTCATGTTTGTGATTTCAGCTACAATGTACCTATAGACAGATAGACATGATAGAGTATAGTATATAACGTGAGGGTACCCAAATTGCACCAAGTACCAACATTTCACCTATTTAGCAAAAATAGCAACCAACAAGATTTCCTTGAGAGTCTCAAGGAAATCTTGTTAGATTTCCGTTGCTATTTTGCAAAGTTGAGACTAAACAATTTGTATTTTTATGATTTGATACAATGCACGTCTTTCAACATAGGTAAAGATATTTAGATATACACAAAATGTTCACAGTATTTATCAACAGACATATCACAGATGGACTGTTTACTGAAAAAGCAAAATGTACTGAAATGTCGCCATGCAACGTCATCAAAATGTCATCTTTATAAAATTAGCAAATACAATATGTTACCAGTATCCATTTCTTAAAAGAAATTAAACAAACGCTCTTTTTTCGACTATTGACGATGCAAATTTAAGTATGGATGCAATTTGGGTACTCCTTATTACAGAATCATTGATGGTTTGGAGGTTAGTTCAGACTAATTTTTCTATGATTCCAAATGGATTCAAAATTAAATTGGTGAAACCATATATTAAATAATGTCCAGATACATCTACAAAATAAACACATAATGAAAACTTTTGTCTGAAGTATATATAAACGTAGGTTAGAAAACTGTCAAAATAGGTGCAATTTGGGTACCCTCACGTTATATACATTTGTAGGCATATCGATTATGTGATAGTCCGTTAAAGAGCTCACCAGAGCTCATGTTTTCTCTGTTATTATGTATATATATGCCGACTCTAAATAAAATTTACTTACTTACTACTAGGCATATTATCATGATTATCATGATCATGATGATTATCATGATTATAGCTTGCAATAAATTATAACAATGTGTAGATTTTTCTCATTGTAGAAAGTCCATGCAGTTGCCTTTCATTTATAACATTATGCATCTACTTTGAACTTTTTGTAGGATAGTTTTCTCACAATATTTGACAATCATAAAATTTTAAATTATTTAAATTAGTTTATCATGTTTACCTGTTTACGGTTTCAAAATGGCAAATATATCTGTCTGGACAAGTAGATACTAGATTCTTTAAAGTGACAGTCTATCCATATATGATCTACTTCATGTTGTTAAATAAGATAAACTGTTGTCTACTGACAGTGTAACCCAAAACTTACTTTGTCTTCAGAGGGACAATATAAGTCGAGGGAAAGAGACCAACGTTATCATTCTGTGTATAGTTCCCCTACCTTATCTGTAAGTCGTCTCTCTGTTAGGCGCACCACCTTATGGTGTATTCAGGGATTTGATTTGGGCATGAATCCGCACATGTTTAAATCGGCACCATGATTAATATTATGTTTTACAACAATTCAAGACTCAAGTTTTTGCATTTAAAAAACGGTCTCACTAATTAGCGACAAGAAGAATTTCAGCTACAAGAAGCGTCCAAAGGTGCAAAAAGATGCGACAAGAAGAATAATTTAGCAACAAGAAGCGTCAAGAAGACTATTTAGCGACAAGAAAACATATTTTTTTAATAAGATTATTTATTCCAAATATTTTTTTTTTAAACATGCAAAAGAAAACAAAATTGGCAACAAGAAGTTAATATGCTATCAATAAATATATAGATCTAATTGTTACATTTATTTGTGATACCCAAGTTTTATTATTCTATTATTTATTTTGAAATCATATATTTGGCTCATGGTGTCACATTTATATTTGTGACACATTACAAAAGTTCCGATAGGAACTTAGTTAATTGTTATAACAGAGACATGAATACAACCCATTGGTGGCCTTCGGCTGTTTTCTGCTCTATGATCCTCTATGGTCGGGTTGTTGTCGCTTTGACACATTCCCGATTTCCTTTCTCAATTTTACGTGTTATGTGTTTCTGGTTATAAACAATGCCATAATCAATAATATGAAGCTTGACCAATCCTTGTCATACACTTAGAGAACACTTTACTGAAGCAAAGATACCATACCATCAGATAGCCTGACAGCTGCTGGCATCATGACTCTCACAGACATTACAGAAAACGTTGCCGAGCTAGGACCCTCCAAAAGAAGCGGCATACAAACTTGTGAAAGAGCTGTCTGCCTATTTCATTGGTCTCTTGTAGAGAATTGTCTCATTGGCAATCATACCACATCTTCTTTTTTATATGTTCTTCAGGGTTTGTAACTAGTGATGTGTGGATGCAGTAGAATGTGTCTCTGTGCCTGTAATTTATGCCCATATATTTTTTACAGTTTGGTATTTTTGCTTGTGAGAGCTAAAGCGGTCTTCATATTCCATTGGTCTCATTGGCAATCATACCACATCTTCTTTTTTTTTTTAAATACCCTTTCTTGGATCCCAGACCATGCTAATGTAGCCGGAAACGAGATGGCGGACAATGTCAGATGTGAAAAGTGCACCGCTGGGTGCGAGATTTTCTCGCTACGTTGAAATCGTTGAAGACCCATAGGAAGTCTACGGCTGTTGTCTGCTCTTTGGTGGCGTTGTTGTCTCCATTACCATTCTCAATTTTAAATATGGTAAAGTGCATCTTCAGTTCATGTTTTTATGTATTAGCATAATGCCTTTCGTCATTATTTCAAATAATTTTTAGCCCATGTTTTAAACTTTAACGTATGATTAGTCTTTTTTCAATATTTTTTTTCTCAACAAGAGGCCCTCAAGAGCTAGTACCGCTTAACAATAGTGACTCACTTATCTTTTTTTTCTCAGAAAATATCACCAAAGGGGAATAACTCTAACATGTCTAATTCAGCAATGATGACGTATATATGTAATTCTTATGATGAATACTCTTGCTTTTGAAAGTTTATATAAAATTGAGAATGGAAATAGGGAATGTGTCAAAGAGAACAACCCGATCATAGAACGGACAACAGCAGAAGGTCTCCAATAGGTCTTCAATGCAGCGAGAAACTATCGCACCCGGAGGCGTCCTTCAACTCGTTTATTAGTTTAGTGATAATCTATTCCATTATCATAATAGTCAAATATGCAAACATAAAAGACTATCGTCTTTAAAGGGAAATAACTCTCAATTGATTCAGACTGACAATTTTGATCTTGTTGACACATTTTGTAGATTTGTTTCTTGGTGATCGTTTTTGCTTGTAAGTTTCTGTTTTTCGATATTCGAGATAATACATGTAATAAGCGAAAAAGAAACATATTGGTAAAATTTGTCGTTTAAGGGCAATAACTCGTATAAGATGTTGTCTGAAATTTTTGATATCAATAGGTATTATTAGATCTCATTATACAACCAAACAGACGACGACAGACGCCAAGTTATAACAAATTCTCATATTCCAGCCAGTTGAGAATTTCAATAACGGTTGGGAAACAGACTAATGTGGTTTGAGGTTTGTTCATTGTTTAAGGCCGCACGGTGACCTAAAGTTATTAATTTCTGTGTCATTTGGTCTTTTGTGGAGATTTGTCACATTGGCACTCATTTCACATCTTCTTTCACGGTCATATTTACATAATTTATACCGAATCTTTAGGAAATTTATTCAACATAAATTAAAAATATCAGGAACATAAATCTAATTTAGGAGTTAGTTCCCCTCTATGTTTTTATACTGTGTCTCTTTAAGTTGTAACTTCCAATAAACCCTTTCCAATATATGCTGTCTAAACCCTCCACCACATACACCACAGTCATAAGGTGTACCACCTGCATGTATTCTCGTGTGAGTCTTTAAAGCACTATGCTGGCTAAACCCTTTACCACATACACTTCAGTCATAAGGTTTATCACGTGTATGTGTTTTCATGTGGCTATGCAAAATATTAAGCTGGCTAAATCCTTTAACACATGTATACACTACAGTCACAAGGTTTATAACCTGTATGTGTTCTCATGTGGCTATGCAAAATATCAAGCTGGCTAAATCCTTTAACACATACACCACAGTCATAAGGTTTACCACCTGCATGTATTCTCATGTGAGTCTTTAAACCACTATTCTGTCTAAACCCTTTAACACATACACTACAGTCATAAGGTTTATCACCTGTATGTGTTCTCGTGTGGCTCTGTAAATTACAACGATGACGAAACCGCTTACCACATACATCACAGTTATGTAGTTTATCGCCTGTATGTGTTCTCATGTGAATCGGTAAATGACCGAAATGACTAAACCCCTTACCACATTCAAAACAGTCATAGGTGTTTTTTACCTGTATGTATTCTCATGTAAACTACCATGATGACTAAACTGTTTACCACACACACAACAGTCATAAGGTTTATCACCTGTATGTGTTCTCATGTGTCTCTGTAAATTACCATGATGACTAAACTGTTTACCACACACACACAACAGTCATAGGTTAATCACCTGTATGTGTCCTCGTGTGAATCCGTAAATAATCATATTGACGAAACTGTTTACCACACACATCACATTTATAGGGTTTTTCACAGTTATAGGGTTTTTCACAGTTAATGGGTTTTTCACCTGAATGTGTTCTCATGTGTATTTGTAAACCAGCAAACTGACTAAACCCCTTACCACATTCACAACAGTCATAAGGTTTATCACCTGTATGTGTTCTCATGTGAGTCTTTAAACCACTATGCTGTCTAAACTGTTTACCACATACACCACAATCAAAAGGTTTATCACCTGTATGTGTTCTCATGTGAGATTTTAAACCACTATGCTCTCTAAACTGTTTACCACATACACCACAATCAAAAGGTTTATCACCTGTATGTGTTCTCATGTGAGATTTTAAACCACTATGCTGTATAAACCCTTTACCACATACACCACAGTCATAAGGTTTATCACCTGTATGTATTCTCATGTGATTTTTTAAATTACAAAGCAGACTAAACCGTTTACCACATACATCACAGTCATGAGGTTTATCACCTGTATGTGTTCTCATGTGTCTGTGCAAAATTTCAAGCTGGCTAAATCCCTTACCACATACACCACAGCCATAAGGTTTATCCCCTGTATGTGTTCTCGTATGAGTTTGTAAATTACAAAGCTGACTAAACCGTTTACCACACACATCACAGCCATAAGGTTTATCCCCTGTATGTGTTCTCGTATGAGTTTGTAAATTAAAAAGCTTACTAAACCGTTTACCACACACATCACAGCCATAAGGTTTATTCTCTGTATGTGTTCTCGTATGAGTTTGTAAATTAAAAAGCAGACTAAAACGTTTACCACACACATCACAGCCATAAGGTTTATTCTCTGTATGTGTTCTCGTATGAGTTTGTAAATTAAAAAGCAGACTAAAACGTTTACCACATACATCACAGTCATGAGGTTTTTCTGCAGTATGTGTTCTCATGTGTACCTTTAGGTTACTACTTCCAACAAATTTTTTCTCACACACATCACATTTGTGTTCTTTTTTAGCAGTTTGTGTTCTCATGTTGGTCTTTAAGTCTATAACACGACTAGTTTTTCTAGCACATAATTCTGTAACCATGGTGACACGACAATTTGTTCTAGAACAAACATCCTGTTCCTTCAGTTTATTACCAGCCTCTGTTCCAACATGTCTGTGAAGAGTACCATTGATTGTGACTAGATCCTCTACCATATTCATCCTTATAGGTTTATCTCTGTAAGAAACAAACAAAAAGTGAAGACTAAAACCGTTTTAAACCTCCCTAGTAATATACATATAAAATATCTATGTTGTATATATACAAAATGTAGTTTTTGGTGTATTACAACATATTCTGCATATATGCATCTACATGTTAACTTAGGGTAGTTATTCTCCAATAATATAATTAAAGTTACATATATAGTGTGTCAGTGACCTAATACGATATATACCGGGTCAGTAACTTCCATATGGGGTGAGAGCGAATCAAGAATGTGTCCATAGTACATGGATGTCCCACTCACACTATCATTTTCTATGTTCAGTGGACTGTGAAATTGGGGCCAAAAACTCTAATTTGGCATTAAAATTAGAAAGATCATAATATAGGGAACCAGGGGCGTAGCTAGGTATTTATTCAACTGTAGGCACAAATCGGCAGGGGGTCTGGTAGGGGGTTCAGGGGGCGAAGCCCCCGACGGAAAACGGATTTCAGCGTTTAGGCTGCAAGATTTTATGCACAAAAATATTAAATTTTCTGGTTATTTAATCATGATAATTATAATATACATGATGAAAAGTTTGAAGAATTAAGAATAATTTACCATAGCATCTGAATGGTGAATTAAATAACGCAGTACAATTGGAAAATCAAATATTAAAAAAAAATATTTACAATATGTACTGCCCAGCATAGATCCGCGTATCCCTTAAATTAAGCAGTACACCCTGCAGTTTGGCATTCCGTTATGATCGATATATACGTTTAACTTAATTGATAGTACATATTGACGATCTTCATTAGAAAGATAGGCACGTGCACGTAAACACTGATATTACTATATAATAACACTATCCTTTTGGCTAGAAAGACATCAACCATCAATCTTTTGATTCTTAAACCTTCACCTTAGTCACACAAACACGTACACACACATAGTCAATGCCTAATGCAAAATTTCTGTTCTTTTCATACTAACGTAACACTGAAATTCAAGAAATTTGTATTTCTTTATATCCCGCTCTACTGTAAAATCCCTACCTGCTTAGGAATTGGAATAATTGTGGTCATTACATGTAGATCTGAGAGTACTCAAAACTACTGGAAGCTATTTGATAGATTGATTTTTAAACATCCAGTGTAAAATATTTATGCAAGTTTAGAACAAAAAAAAAACAAATTGATTATTTACAATAAACACAACAGGTAGCTTAGTCCTGTAATAGGTGTTGTACAGGACGAAGGTCTGGAAATTTGAAAA
This sequence comes from Mytilus edulis, assembly GCA_019925275.1. Taxonomy (NCBI): domain Eukaryota; kingdom Metazoa; phylum Mollusca; class Bivalvia; order Mytilida; family Mytilidae; genus Mytilus; species Mytilus edulis. The sequence goes on along the minus strand of CM034354.1, from coordinate 13,911,187 downwards.
TGCCATGCATTGGAAAATGAGGGATTATGGATAGGAGCAGAAACTTTGCCTTTCAGTAGACCAACTACGAACTCCTCAAAGAGTGGCATTCTCTCTACAACTAGGCATAATATTAAATTTCCCCATTCTGACCAGACGTGACTACGTATTTATACATCCTGCACAGCCAAACGGACGACCAACATTGGCAAGTCGGGTGAAGACAAAGTGGAAAGCTAGTTGAAAACTAACAACAACTAATTAAAAATTCATGTGTCTAAGTTGAGGTTCATTCAAGTTTTTGATGATAGAATTGAAATGATCTGAACCAAAGTTCTAGTTTATAGTTTCTATATAAGGTACACACATAAAAACATTCAATTCTATCCAATATTCCATTCACTAAGGACGAGAGACTTTAGTGTACACATGACATTCGATAATTAGAGTTGTGACAACTTCATTGGATTTCATGTACATATAACGTTGTTTATTATTTAAAAAAAAATATTTGTGAAAAAACTTATGTGTAGGCACGTGCCTAAAGTGCCTAACGGCAGCTACGCCCCTGGGAACATGTGCAGTAAAATTAAAGTTGATTCATGTTGGACTTCAACTTTATTAAAAACTACCTAGACCAAAAACTTTAACCTTGCCCGCATTTGGCACGACTTTTTGGAATTTTGGATCCTCAATGCTCTTCACTTTTGTACTTGTTTGGCTTGATAAGGCAGCTACCATTTGATTTTTAGGGGGGGGGGGGGGGTCTAAGGATGAAAAATTTTGTCCTGCATTTTTTTTAGTTGTAATCTCTGTCCTGCCTTTTTATTTTTCACTCTATTCGGTCCTGCCTTTTTTTTTATTAGTTTATCCTGACTTTTTTTACCTAAATTGTCATCCTGCCTTTTATTTTTTATGCAAAGTGTCTCATCCTGCCTTTTATTTTTACTCAAAACTCCTGTCCTGCCTATTTTTTTCAAATTTCATCCTGGTACCTTTGATTAACTATATTAACCTTGAGCGGGACAGACAGAGGGACAGAGAAAAACGGACGGACGACCAAAAAAAAATTCCATAATGCGAATTGTTCGAGTTTTATGTTTCGAGTTTGTCACATGGGTCAACGCTAAGTAAACGTTTTTTTTTTCTGATTATCTGTGTCTTTCGATGCATATGCATATAATATGTTTACTTTTTCTCTATCATAATGTAAAAATGTAAGAAGCAATCTTTATTTTCATGTATAATTTGAAATGTTTATTTCAGCATTTCTAAGAAAATTTCCCTGTCATATATTTACTTAGCGCTATTTTTCGTGGAAGTAGCAATATATAACGTTGCGTCCATGCATGTGATAACGTTACGGAAAGGCACGCGATACGTCTAACAATCGAAGCATGTGATAAATTTTTAATATCAGCCCATATAAAATATAGAATTCACGTTAGCATGGCTAGTTTAATGCTATTATCATACTGAAAAAAAATATATGTTTGTTCCTCTAATTATTATGATAATAAATTAAAGAGATGCGTTATAAGCACATGATACGACCGTTGCCCTGTTAGCTTGTCTTTATGCTTTAAATGATTTTTTTTTTGTAGATTAATTAACGAATAAATTTTCTCAATCTAATTAAATTAAATCTCCTCACTCGCTCATTTTTTATGCTTGGTCGCTACCCGGAAGTTAAACTGGAGGGCTCAATATGGATTTTGAGGGCTGATATCAATATTGGTCCCGAGGGCTAATAACCAACCTTGACTTCCGGCTATTAATGGCCATGCAAAAACGTATATATCAGTACAAAATATTTTATAAGTGTTTTTTATACGCCCGTCTAAGACGGAACGTATTATGGTATACCGTTGTTCGTCCGTCCGTCCATTCATCCGTCCGTCGTACCGTCCGTCCATCCATTAATCCGTCCGTCGTACCCATGGTACCGTCCGTCCGTCCATTCATCCGTCGTACTGTCCGTCTATCCTTCCATCGTCCACACTTCGGACAATTACTAAAAAACGCTTCCACCAACTTTTATGAAACTTTGTGGAATTGTTTATATCTGTTGAATTAAGCTAACTTCAATTTTATAAATTTCAGATTTTACGTTTTTCAGTTATGAATTTTTATACTTAAAAACGGGGGATTTTTCCAGTTTTTGGACAATTATAACTCAAAAACACTGTCACTTTGGTGAATTGTTTACATCTATTGATGTAAGATCCCTTTTGATATGTATAAATTTCAGATTTCACATTTTTGGCTTTACGCAGTCTTATTAAAAAAAAATGACGCTTTTTTTCCAGTTTATCGGATAATAAATCAAAAATGCTTTCAGCAGTTTATGATGAAACTAATGGTAACTTGTTTATGTCTATTTAACTAAGTAGCCTTTTGTTTTTATATAATTTCTAATTTGATGTTGTACAGTTGTGGAATTTTTCTCCATGAAAAAAATGTCGGAAACGGTCAAGGAAATTTTAATCTAATTAAAATTAAATCTCCTCACTCGCTCATTTTCCACCAAAAACCACCATATCGTGTAATAGAAAAACACCTTCGTACCTTCGTATAATAGAAAACTACCATACCGTATAATAGAAAACCATCTTTGTATAATAAAAAAAACACCTTCGTATTTAGAAAAGCACCTTCGTATAATAGAAAAGAACCTTCGATTAATAAAAAAACCAGCCTCTTATTTAAAAAGGACATATAAGACAGCTATGGCGTTCCATATGAAACCACACATTTCACAAGACTTAGTCTGTATAAAATTATTGTTTCATTGTATTGCTTGACCCTCATGGGTGTAATTAATTTTGCAATAAAGATATATATATATACATGATATATAAGCTTGAATGAATTTTCAAGAAAATAAAATCATAAATCCATGAAGTTCTAAAGATTTATTGTAAAATAACTGGTTTCTGCCACCGTAGATAAACTGGCAATGGGATAGAGAAATTGCGCTCCATATGGAATATATCGTTGATTATCGTCCCTTGAAAACAAAGTTCAAATCGTTTGTAATAAACTCTTGTAAAACACAAATTTTTGGTGTATACTATTATTATGAACTATTCTAATGAGTTAACTAGTGACGTTCGACTATTTATAATATAAGGCAGGCATAACCTGTGAATGGGGACGAAGTCTGTATGTATTATTTTCTTACCTCAAACATGTTAATAAAGGAAACGGAAATACCGTAACGTTCCGGATTTCGGTTCTGTGGTTAGGGATTTAGCTGTGACGTTGTAGAAACGCTTCCATCAGGTAACGTTTTTTTCAAATCAAACAATTATTAAAAATGAAATTGTATTGAGTTCCAATCTTATATTTTACTAGACTGATACATATAATTTCCTTTTCAAAGGATAAGTAGACGTCAGCGTGTGTTAATTTAGAACCAAGTTATTGCAGAACCGGAAGTAATTCTAGAACCAATTCATGTCTTAATACCATACATATAGATACGGCTACTAAGAACCAAATTGTAAACAACAGGTATAAAACGTTGTTATTGGTTTGGTCGAGAAAGCGTGTTTGTATGTAAATATAATCATTGGTCTAGTCGGTATATCACTTTAGATGACTTACGAAAAGAAAATTATATTATAAAAAAACAATTAATGATTTTGAAGAAAAGTAAACAAAATACGCTTGGTGTATATTTGTATAAAAGTGTTATCTCCCTTTCACTGTTACTGTTACATGGCTTCACCTTTGTGATTTTCATTGTTTCATTGTCGTTTCCCTATTATTTACCAGTTAACAAAGATTTTGAAAATAATTACTGATTGACAAACAATTTTGTTATCTGCTTGACCACAATATTTTTTCTCTCCATCAAATTGAGAAAGTTTGTAAACTATCAAAGGGTCTATCAAGGCCCTCGAGCCGTGCAACCGTACTACATGCATGTGATCCCTAAACAAAATATACACCCACCAGCACAACTTCGTAAATGCATCTTAAGATATTACCTGATATTACTATATATATAAGGGTTCAACAAATCCTGGTGTCTTGATGTAGATTAGGTTGCAGAGAAACTCAGAATCAAAATAAAATTAATGTTCGCATGATCCTTGGCGTCTGTTTTGGATTGCAGCTTTATAACTGCATGTAGCTTTATAAACTCGAATATGCAATATTAATCCATTAGGGCATAAGTTCGGGGTGTTATGAGATTGTAATGAAGTAGAATTAACCATAATAACTCAGAGGCTCTCGCGGAACATGGATATATTCTCCGTCCATCTGTCAGTCATTCACTTGATACTTGGTCTCAAGGGTGCACTATAACTCATACCCAGGAGGAGAGCATAAAATAAAACATATGATGTCCATTAAAACACAGCACTGAATGTCTAAAAGATTTAATCACACGTTAAAAATTTCTTCTAGCATTTGGTTATCTTGTCTAGATTTTGCACATTCGTCTATACTTCGTATTTTTATTTAATATGTTGTTGCTTACAATTTGATAGTAGTATCAATGAAAAAACAACATAATAGCTGGGTGACAACTATGACATTATTCATTATAATTGGCATGGAACGACTCTTGACCATTTATTGTTCGCTATGAACTACACTGAACTTATGCCCAAAGTGTCAACAGGTAAGTTTTCGCTAAAATGTCGGCGCTCAAATGTCGCCTAGTAGTTAAAATTTGTTCGTCAAAATGTCCTGCGACCGTTAACAATGTATCGAGAAAATAAAATAAAACTTTGATTTTATTTGAAAACAATTAACGTTTGTGCCCCCCTTAACCTTAAATTCTTGATCTGCTCCTGCATAGGTTCTTTCTTTACTTTTAACATCAACTGCAGATATTGCCCCTCCCTGTAGGCATCTATCGACCATTTATTTCTTCACTTATAACATCACCTGCTAATATATGACCTGCTGATAATGAACCCTTTTCACACCGTTACGGGCGTGCATACTATATAGAAAGACTATGTTTTCGTAATTCTTATAAAAAATAAAAGAAGAACTCATCTCATTCCGTATCGTATATGTATGGTTTGTTTAAATTGTAAACTTGCCCTGAATATGCCTGAAATATTTGCCACTGAAGTAAAGCCACCAGCTACCCAGCAATGAATCATTTAATCATCAGATAGACATTTTACGTATTTAGACAATGAAATCAGACTAACAATGAACAAAGAAAATGTAATAAGTATAAATAAAAACTATAATACTATAAATTGTAAACTTTATTTTGTTCTGTGCACATCGTCATTATAACTACAAAAATACATTCTCAGATTTGTTTATTATTCGTATATAAGTTGCGGATTTTTTTTTAATCAATAACTGATTATTTTTGGAACATGTCTTAATAAATAAATTTGTAGTATTTACTGTCTTCTGATTGGTTAAAAGTATTAGTTTTATTTTCAATGTTGTCATTTTTTATGGCGATACGCCCACTCTGACGTTGTGTATTCATACGCCAACATGTGTGTACGTACGTTGTTATTGTTAATATGAATAATAAAAAGTTCTTTGAGTCTTATTTTTGGTAGAAATTTATTTATAATGAATGGCAATAATTTATTTTGAATTTATTGACCCATAAAATTAATTTTTGACATTTCACATTTTACATAATCCGCTTCCGCTTCTATTATATTAAAGCAGAGACATATATGTCTCTGATTAAAGTATAATAGTTTACTATAGTCTTATCACATACAAACAAATATTAACACACTATGAAATTCAATGTACATTCATAAAATTTAGAATGCATGTGTCATTCTTATAAGAACTATTAGACACTGTTATTTACAATATTAAAACATCAGAATAAAACATAGTTTTGTTATTTTGATAAAACAACAAAAAGTGCAGTATTACCATGCACATTCAATACATGTATATACATTTGCACATAAAAAAATATCATCTCCATAAGACCATTGTAAACAATAGTAATACTATTTCGTCACATTATGGCAGGTTTCTGCTACAGAACTACAAACATTTCCATTTTTATCATCCGATAAAGTTAAAAACATATAATTATGGTGATGATTTATATCAATTAATAAAGACTGGCTTAGATCTTTATATGAATGACATGTTAACAAAACATGTTTTCATCTTCTATATTATCACAATTGAAACACGATGGTTTATCGAAATCTAGTATTTTGTAACGACCAGTTTCAATTTTAAAGGCGCAACTCCACATCTAAATTGAGCATATGTTCTGTTGTGCAATTTTAAATATTGAAAACGATTATTTGTTCATATTTTGATATCAAATGTTCTCAAATGTATTAATAGAAAATATAAAAAGATTGATTGATGGTCGAAAATTAAAGATTATATCCCTAGTGGCGGGATTTCGTTTTCGATCTCTTTCAGAATAAAGTACACAGCAGTTATAAAAGAATATTGTTGAATGATACAAATGCATAATAACAATCCGATTGTTTGGATTTCAGCCTAATAAAATTCTTATTCTTATTCTTTTCTTAATAAGTTGACACTGAAAAAACATTGATAAACAAAACGTGTTAACAAATCCTTGAGTAAATAAAAACATTATTGGGCACACAAAATAATCATTAACTATATCTAATACATATTAAACGTACACCAAAACACAATTTGTATGACCTGTAGAAATTTTATTAAGCATATCAAATCGAGCTTGAAATGATATCTGTCCAAATAATTACTACAACCATCAATCTGGATGATTGGGAGGAGTGACCAAAATACAACCAGAACCAATCATTTACGAAACATTTTACAGATAAGCACCACCCCAATGTATTATTGATATCTTCCTGGCATGAATGTACACCTATTGTTGAGAAGAACACTAATAAACTTTGACACTGGATCAAGACATACCCACTGCACATTTACAAAAACAAGACGAAAGATTAAAGATAAATACATAAAAACATATCTGCAACTGTTCTCTTGTGCATATTCATTATTGATTTTTACATTGTGAATGTCATTTAAAGAAAGCCAGATAATCATAAAAATACAAGTACAATCAGTTCCTAAAAATTAAATAATCATGCTTTTCTCGCAACTAAACATTCGGTGTATCGCGAAAAATTACCATGAAAGAATACGTAATAGCCGACAAGTTAGGAAAATTTGAAAAGATTTCGTAAAAGAAATCGGATCAATAAACCACATGCAGTTGTCATTTGATAATCTCATTCTTTAAATTATAAAGACAAATTTTGGAAAAAAGGAAAACCGTTTTTCATAATTGTTTAATATTCCCTTTTCGCAATAATATGGAAACACTATATAGTAATATATTTTATATTTTATTTTATTTACATGTTTTGTTCTGGATTAACACGTTATATTTATACCATAAACAGTTTTGGTTCTGGATTGACAAGGTCTTGGTTCTAGATTTACATGCATGTTTGGTTCTGGATTAACACGTTATATTTATACCATATACTGACTTGGTTCTGGATTGACAAGGTCTAAGTTCTAGATTTACATGTTTGGTTCTGGATAAACACGTTATATTTATACCATATACTGACTTGGTTCTGGATTGACAAGGTCTTGGTTCTAGATTTACATGTTTGGGTCTGGATAAACACGTTATATTTATACCATATACAGTATTGGTTCTGGATTGACACGTTATATTTATACCATCTACAGTATTGGTTCTGGTTTGAGCAGGTCATGGTTCTAGATTTACATGGTTGGTTCTAGATTAACACGTTATATTTATACCATATACAGTATTGGTTCTGGATTGACAAGTTCTTGGTTCTAGATTTACATGTTTGGTTCTGGATTAACACGTTATATTTATACTACTAGTATTAACAGTATTGGTTCTGGATTGACCAGGTCTTGGTTCTAGATTTACATGTTTGGTTCTGGATTAACACGTTATATTTATACCATATACATTCTTGGTTCTGGATTGACCAGGTCTTGGTTTTAGATGTACATGTTTGGTTCTGGATTAACACGTTATATTTATACCATGTACATGTAGTCTTGGTTCTGATTTGACCAGGTCTTGGTTCTAGATTTACATGTTTGGTTCTGGATTAACAACTTATATTTATACCATATACAGTATTGGTTCTGGTTTGACCAGGTCATGGTTCTAGATTTACATGTTTTGTTCTAGATTAACACGTTATATTTATACCATATACAGTCTTTGTTCTGGATTGACCAGGTCTTGGTTTTAGATTTACATGTTGGTTCTGGATTAACACGTTATATTTATACCATGTACAGTCTTGGTTCTGGTTTGACCAGTTCTTGGTTCTAGATTTACGTGTTTGGTTTTGGATTAACATGTTATATATATATATATGGAAGAACCAAAAATTTGCGAAAGCAAATTTACAGATCTAACATTGTTGGGTTGATCAACCCAACAATGTTAGATCTGTAAATTTGCTTTCGCAAATTTTTGGTTCTTCCCTCGCCGGGATTCGAACCCATGCTACTGTGATATCGTGACACCAAATCGCCTGCACTGCAGCCGTCCCGCTAGACCACACGACCACCTGGGCTGTCAAAAAAAGACCTTTGGTGGGCATGTGTTACCTTTCGACGTCAGTTTTATATATATATGATTCCATATACAGACTTGGTTCATATATACTCGTTTTGTTTATATAGATTAGACCGTTGGTTTTCCCGTTTGAATGGTTTTACACTAGTAATTTTGGGGCCCTTTATAGCTTGTTGTTCGGTGTGAGCCAAGGCTCCGTGTTGAAGGCCGTACTTTAACCTATAATGGTTTAATTTTTAAATTGTTATTTGGATGGAGAGTTGTCTCATTGGCACTCACACCACATCTTCCTATATCTACGTAATATCCTAGTATATATAGACATAGGTTTATCGTTGTTCAGTCTTTTTCGAAGGGAAAGAAGATTTTGAAAATTCAGAGGAAATAAAGTGTAAGTTTAACAATGCATTACATTGATTTACGTTTCAATAACATTAGGGTCTGGATGGGGCATTCATGAAGAAATATGGCAAATAAATATAACACGTATAATGAATAGAGAAAAATGAACTGAAAACATAAAGAGTAGAGAATAACTGTGGAAAATAAAATAATTATGTTATACGTTACTGATTAGAGAAACGAGCAATGTACAGAATAAAGAATTCCTCCAATTACAGAAAATTTGAATTGTAAAATTATGTTAATGGGAATTTTACAAAATAAGCGTTATTCTTACAGATAAAGAAAAATGCCCTAAAAATTTAAAGAATACAGAAATTAAAGAACCCTATCCATACCATTTTACTTGGCTTCGTCCTTATTTTACTTAAGGGGACGGGCATTTGGTATTCTTGGTTTTTGTGGATTGGCTATTTATTTACCACTGTTGGTAGGTATATGCATTTTTTTTTAGCGGATTTCTTCCCCTAACTCTCCCCGAAAATAAAATAGTCGTCCATTAAACAGAATTTAATAACAAATCGCGTTCGTTTTGACGTTTTATTTATGTAGACATTACGTAGATAATCATATTATTTTTTTGTCATTTAAAGATTTTTAATCATTTACATGCCTACATAAATAAACTACGTCAAACTAATCTTTCTCTTTAAATTCCAACCTCTGTTTTACTCATATGCCTAAAAAATTCTGGTCGATAAAAGTAATTTTCACATGGGAGAAAATGCTTGTATAATTGTAATCATATTTTGATATTTTAGAAATACCCATCATAAATGTAGTATTACATGTTTGGTTCTGGATTAACAACTTATATTTATGTAGTATTGTAGATCGTTGTACCTGATGTCTATGGAAAAAAAAACACATATTACATTCTAATATTGAATAACTTATGACTATTTTAATATGTATGAAACTGGAACTAGTAAATTAATGTATTAATTAGTCCCAGATAAAAAATAAATACACATATATTTTTTACTTTACTGGCACATTGAAGCGTTCATCAACACTAAGCTTTCAATAATTTCTTTTTCTTACATTTTTATCTTCAAAATTAATGTCAACAAGCATTTGTAATTAATTACGATAGAACTGGAATCAAATTCATGAGGGTCTGGATTGAAGGGGATGGTCTTTTTTATTATGTCTTTATTCTTTGATTTTGAGGTCATTTTTTTCTATATTTATTATTTATTTTGCATGCCCATTATTCTTTATTCTTTGTAATTGTGCACCATACTCTTGTCTATTATTTTTATTATCATTTTTGCCAATATTCTATATTTTTTTTTCATTTTTGCCAATATTCTATATTTTTTTTTTTTCATTTTACCCTTTATTCTGCACCTTTTTTTTTACTATTATTCCCTTTTCTGTAAACCCCATCCAGACTCCTATTCACGCCAAACAGAACATAAATTTATGTGCCTTTAACAGAGAAAAATATTTAAATGTTGCCATTTTATTCGTACATTTTATTATTATCAGTTCAACAGTTTAATGATGTCCAATGATAATTGTAAAAATGGTGTTGATTTCAGCTACTTAATTTGATAATAAATCCGGTATCGTGACAGTTCGCATCATCTTTTGGGTAGATATATATGTCTATTAGTAGGCTATAACGCATGTGTAAAATATGGTTCTACTTTCACTTCCGGCTCTAAATTGACATAGGTTCTGATTTCACACACGCTGATGGGTACTGTTGTTTCAAAGTCTCATGCAAACAAGACAGATTTCTGCGCAAATGCGGGGAAAACCGGAACAGGAACTAGATCTGAAAAAAAAAGTTAACGATTTTGAGTTCATTAGTAGAATGAAAAATTCGGGAAATTTTCCCGATTTTTTTTTTTTTTTTTTATTGATTTTTCTACCGTAATTGGGGACTTCGTCCCCATATGAACTAAATAATTAATAAAATCATGTATTTACCTAACATGCCTAAAAATGGTTTGGAAACTTGGTCCGTGGATTCCTACATTTATTGTTGTTGTCTATGAAACACCAAGATAACATTTATAGTGCAACGTAAATGGGTTTTCGTGTGTAAACGTATTTTTCATTCATAATCTGTCTCATGACATTATACCCCGCTAGCTCAGCCGTTTACGTTACTGGTAGAGAGGGTTCGGCCTGTGCTTTCGCTCCAGGACTTCTGACAGCATACTGACAATACAACGAAACAATAAATTCAATAAGTGACAGGTATACGAAACCTAAAATATGACCAATGATGACGATTTGCCAAGCAATGTATTTGCTCATATAACAAATGACCAAAATTCATAAAACAGTTTCATATTTAATAGACAAAGACAATACAAATACATAAATATCGCGGTATCTCCATGTGAAAATATCAATTCAGAATTTCAATACATTGTCGAACTTCCCCTTTTTTTTGAACAAACGATGCGGTGAAAAATACCCATTACAAGTTTACCAATTCAAAGAAGCGTTTGGCCTTAGTGCTATCAAATGGAATAAAATAATATGACACTCGAATTTTGAGGTGTCCGTTTTCTTAAAATATTGAGAGCTGTACACTAGTCGTCTTTAACTAAAATATTATCCAATCAATCAAGTTGTGACGTCAACCTTCCGAGACAACAAAAAATATACCCACTGGTTCCCACCGACTTTGTTAGTCTAGATCATGAATCTCATTATTCTATGACTAGGGAACAAAAATCGATCCAGTAAAAAAGCCATCGCATTTCTCTATCCCCGTTTCATTTTCAATCCAACCAGAGCAATGTCTGAAAACGTTTTTCAATATCATTGACCAGTTCAAGATCCAAAACTAAAACATGCGATAATACAAAATTCTATTTCAGAGTAAGGCACGAACAATTCCGTAGATTGACGACCGTTACCCCAAAATACCCCTCGGATTAACCATCTGTCTAAATATCGCTATCAAAATGAACTCCATCTCTTTATAAACCCGAAATAATAAAATATCTAGCTAGTGTACAATTCCCTCTATTTATTCTGGAACGGAAACGTAATTTAATATTTTAGAACTGTTTGACTACAAGACCAAAAAGAATATATCAAATGAGAAGAAATAAATATTTAAGTCAAACATCAAAATACAAAATAAAATGAAATTTAAATGTACAACTTACCAGTACGAAAGTTTTCCCCAATCTAAAGAAATACTGCCCTGACGAGGTTTAAATATCCAAGTCTGGACATTGAGTTCAAGCACGAGATAAACGATCCCCGCGAAAAAGTGACCGGACAACTATAGTTATATATAGTATCTAAAAATAGAAAAAGGGGAATTTACGATGACCCACAAACGTTACAATAGTAGCTAACGGGCAAAACTAATTAGAGTATAAACAAAGGAACACACGGCCGTGATAAAAATCTTTACTATCTTCAAAAATAAGAAATATCACCAATATTTTATAATTAAGTAAGTTTATTCCGATAACCTTTGTGAATACAATGGTGTACAGAAAATAATAGTATCGTTTTATATATTTTGCCGATGCATGTTACTATCGGCACATGCGTATTGTAGTGTTTCGATTCAATATTCAGTATTCGGTTTGAACAGATTACCATCGATATACAGCTTGTCTCTAACCAACAGTATACTTTCCTTTTTTCCCTTCTTGCCTGTTTTGCCATCGGGTATAATATTTTTCGTTTTTCTTCTATTTCGTCTTGTACTCCGAAATGTGTCCCTTTTAATTTGAATCCATTTTTCAATACAAATTCTTTGTCCTTTGTTGAAATAAATTTTGCCAAAATTGGACGATTACCTCTGCGACCTCTTTTCCCGAATCTGTGAACTGTAACAAAGTTGATTTTTTTGTCAATATTTAATTTTTTTTTGATAAACGAATTGAGTGTCTCTTCTGTGTTTTCTTCCGAGTGAAATTGAATTCCAGAAAATATTAGGCTTGTTTCCATAGAGCGCCACTTTTAGCTCAATAACATCATCTTTATGTTGCAATTCTGCAGTTTTTAAACTTGTAATGTCTGATATGTTTTCTTTGCACCTATCTACCACGTTGTGCATTAGGTGGGTCTCATTGGGTCTAAGCGTGACGCGGGATTGCCGATTTTTTGTAAGCGTGACACGTGAAAGTCAAATTATTGTGTCGGGAAAACGGGAAATGAGGTCTAGCGGGACCCGGGAAATGACAAAAAAAAATAGAATTGCTTACGTACATAGTGTAAGCGGGATACGGGAATCGGACAAAACAGTAAGCGGGATCCGGGATCGAAACCCCCCAATGAGACCCCCCATTAGGTGACCCATGTTTGCAACGCTCCCTTCCGTTTCAGTGCTCCTATTTGTCACGTACTCTAAACTCTTTTCTATATCATCAACTCTATGGGCAAGTGTGTTAACCGTGCATTGGATAACAGCTATCTTCTCAATTTGCTTTTCAAACTTCTCAAATCTATGCTGAAGATCGCGAACAACTTCTTAAAGCATTGTAAAGGTAATAATTATACATTCTCCTTCTCGCAATTAACAGAAACTCTAATTAATTATAGATGTTATCTTTCATAATTGAAACATAACACTATAAATGCTAAGCAATTGGAAAATACATGTAGTGTCCGCAACATTTTTAAGACCTCTAAGTAGTTACTACTGTAATCACTAGCCAGTCAGCACTGAGGTTGTGAGTTCGAAACCCCGCTCCTGAAGGTGCACTCGACTTCAATCTTAATTGACTAGAATGGTCAGTTTTCCTATCAAAGGTCGGTGGTTCAGTTTCTCCGGGCACTCCGGCTTCCTCCACCAATAAAAACTGACCACACAATATAGCCTAAATGCAATGCTTAAAAGTGGCGTTAAAACACCAAAATCAAATCAAATCATAAAACTCCGAAGTTTACCGATTGTCACCTTATAGTAAACAAAAAAGCATGGATATTGAGCACGTGTTTAACATGTACAATCAGATAGAATAAAATTGAGAATGGAAATGGGGAATGTGCCAAAGAGACAACAACCCGACCATAGAGCATTTTATTTCAGTGACAGATCCATGTGTATTGCGATCACCTGATTTTTAGTCCGGCGGCTACAAGCATATTTCAGACGAATTGTGCACATCCTGCCACAAGCATGAACTTTGGCATATACCTTCCTCAACTATTACCCTTTTATTTCAGATAGGGAGGCATTTGAAAAAAATAACTCACTTTCGGTAAAATCCAAAATGGCGGACATCATACAAAAATCAGCCCAATATCGAAGGCTAGTATGTGAAAAGGTGTTGATATCATGCTACTAACATAATATTTGGTACCAACCTTTGTTATATTCTACTTTTGGATATATGATATAGATAAAATGTCTTCAAAAGCCCTACTTCCGGTGAAATCCAACATGGCGGACATAGTACTAAAATAAACTTATTTTTAGGGAGGGTTGTTGAAATGTGTTTTATTGTATTGGTACTATCATTACATTGTGCAGGAACCTTTCTTTTGTGCTTCTCATGGATACAATGTATAAGACATATCTCTTTAAAAACCTTACTTCCGGTAATATCCAAAATGGCGGACATAGAAATATCAATTTTCTGTTTTAATATTAAATTTTTTTGAAAATGTAAAGAAAATGTTTTTTGTTGTTGTTTTTTTTTGCTTGTCATTAAACTTTTGGCTTCTAGTTATCCTCAAAACCACTAATTTTATTCTGTAGTAAATTTTCAAATAACACTTCCGGTAAAAAAAAACAAATATGGCGTAAATTTCAAGAAATGAGTCCTCAATCCATATCTTTGATTAAAAGTTTTATATAGATTGATTAAAACAAAACAAAATTACTAAAGTACTTAAACTTTACTACTATTTGGCTTAAAATACATGTTTATTCACAGTCACCACCACGTGCATACAAAGCAGTGCACGGGAGACCCGATTATCCACATTTAAAACGACCGCGACATCTGTATCTGTATCTGTATCTGTATGAATATTTTGACGAAACCAATTCTGGCTTTAATATGACGGTTTGAGAGAGCGCCGCCGATTTATTGACGAGGCGTAAGAGCAGATTTGACCCTCTCTATTCTTCGAACTTCTTGGCAGTTATGTTTTTCTTAGGACGTGCTTTTTTGAGAAATTCGTTTAGTTCAATAGCGGGAATCAGCCCCTAAACCACTTTGTACATATATATCAACTTCTAGCTTGTTCGTCTTGCAATTATCTTGAGGCCTTGCAGTTCCTTGCAGGCAAGTATATTGGAGACACACCCGTCCTCTTTTGACTTGTAATCTATGGTGATAAATCTTGCCCCTTGACGTTGTATTCTTTGTAGCTTATTCATGTTTGTTACCGTTTAGGGGTCCCGTACTATGGCTCCATATTCCATCGTTGATCTGACGGGCTAGATGTAAGCTGTTTTTTGCAATCTTGTGGGCAGTATTTCAAGTTTCTTCTTTGAAAGCCTAGTGTTGAATTTGCTTTCTTTGCCACGTTTAATATGTGGATGGTTCATTTGAGGTCTTCCGAAATTTGTAGGCCTAGGTACGGGTTATGCTTGACTTGTTGTAGTATGTGTCCATTAAAACTGAATATTTTATGGATTTTGTTTCTGATGTTTAGGATGTAGCATTTATTGGCATTGACCGCATTCCCCAGTACATCTATAATGTACAAGCTTCTGACAAACTAATGAGGCCTTAGAAAGAGTTATTTAAAAGTGATCCTCTTTGTCCCTTTGCCATCTATTAGCGCATGAACCGGGTAGCATAAGAGCCAATGCCAAGCTCGTCCCCCTAAACACTTGCCTTAGTAAATTGCACGTTTGACATGCTGGAAAAGACGAGACCAAGGTGAGGGAATACCCTCAATTAGTCTTTCCTTTTGCGCAAATAGTTATTTTCTTGATTCGTTAACCATGTTAACCCCATCTGATAAGTTTGTGTGATCTTACAGTTAAACCTCGGTAATTTGGGCTGATCAATCATCATTCTTTATGTTAAAGTCATATCTTCAATTGCCATCAATGTTTCCCACGCAGTCTTTTTTTCCTTTTCAAGCAATCAGAGAACCATATCACAACCGGTAAAAACATGAATCACAATAAGTGTGTGTAATCACTCATTGCCAGGTGTATTGAATGGTCTATATGATATATATTTATCCAAAGCTTTTTGCCCTCTCAAACACAATCCATAGTTCGTCTACCCCTGTCACGGAATAGCGAAACAGTTATGACAGCATCATCAGTAACGACTATTCGAATCATGACTCGTGCAAGTTCGTGTTTCATTGCATCAGGCACATGCACCATGATTCTATTGTCAGCCTCTTAATGTGAACATGGTGAAATACATCACGAGGTTGATAAGATAGAATATCCTGAACATTTGTTATAAGAATCAAGAGCTACATTTAGGAAAAAGGGAATACACAGACGAATCCAGAGTCAAAACAAAATCCTCAAAATTGGCAAAGTTTCTGAGAAATGACGACAATAAGAAAGAACTTTTAAGTTTTCTTTCGCAACAGCTTGCTCAATAGATTTTGAGGAAGAGGTAGTTGTAGTAACAGTTGCTCATGATGTTCTGTGTTATCCACCATATGATGATGTGTCAAGCTTAGCACCATGTTCACATGAAGAGGCTGACACTTAATTAAGATGCATGTGTCTGATGCAGTGAAACACAGACTTAACTGAGTCATGACTCGAACAGTCGATACTGATGTTGCTGTCATTGCTGTTTCGCTATTCAGTGACATAGGGGCAGACAATCTTTTGCTTGAATTTGGAAGTGGAAAAATCTTCAGATATATATCTATCCATGACCTTTCAAATACATTAGGCATTGAGAGTTTACACGTTTGCTGGGAAAGGAACTGCGTTGGTGACATGGATGGTGTTTGAAGATGTGACTCTATCATTCAGAATGATGATTGATCAGCCAACATCACCAGATATGGATTTGACAATGTCATTGATAAAACGATACGTGGTTTTGTTGTAAGATCGAACAAACTTATCAGATGGGGTTAACGAAGCCAGAAAACATGCGTTTTTTAGAAGAGGAAATACTTATTGAGGCTATTCCCACGACTCGGTCTAGTCTTTTTCAGCAAGTAAGACGTGCAATATACCATGGCGGGGGCGAATAAGTAACAAGCTTGGTTTTGGTTCCTATGCTAACTAGTCCAGACGCGAATGAATGGCGAAGGGAAAAAATATGATCCATGGGAACCCTTTTGGACAACTCTTTGTGAGGCCTCTTCATCAGGAGCTTGTACATTATAGATGTAAGAAACACTAGTTACCACGATCTTTGTAAATTTGGAAAATAAGCTCTCCGATTGTGAATAAACCTGTATTTTGGACCATAAATTAGTCATTCTTAAGATGTTTAAGAACTTTAGTGAATTTATTTCGTTTTAGTCAATCTATCCAAAAACTCCACATCGAAGATAAGGATTGAGGACTCATCTTTGTAATTTACGCCAAATTGATTTTTTTTACCGGAAGTGTTAACTTTGTATTGAAACATACAAAGCTGAATAGAATTAGTAGTTTTTAGGATGACTTAAAGCCAAAAGTTTAATGACAAGCTAACAAAAACCAACATTTTCTTTATATTTAGACAAAAAGTTGAACATTAAAATGAAAAATTATCAATATTTCTATGTCCGCCATATTGAATATCACCGGAAGTAAGGGTTTTAAAGACATATGTTTTATACATTGTATCCATGAAAATCACCAAAGAAAGGTTCCTGCACAATATGATGATAGTAGCAATACTTTAAAAAACACATTTCAATTACCCTTCCTAAAATTAAGCCTATTTTAGTACAATGTCCGCCATGTTGGATTTTACCGAAAGTAGGGTTTTTAAAGTCATCTAATCTATATCAATTATCCAAAAATAGTACAAAACAAAGGTTTGTACCAAATATTATGATAGAAGCATGTTAATAACACCTTTTCACATACTAGGCTTCGATATAGGGCTAATTTAAGTATGATGTCCGCCATTTTGGATTTTACCGGAAGTGAGTTATTTTTTTCAAATGCCTCCCTATCTGAAATAAAAGAGAAATAGTTGAGGAAGGTCTATGCCAAATTGCATGCTTGTAGCAGGGTGTGCACAATTTTTCACAAAGAGCCGTACTATATCCATTTTGTTATAAAAAATTATATGCATCATTTTTTTTTTAAATTTGAGGTTTCATATGATTTTTAGTAACGCAATCGAATTCTACCTTGATCTGTTTTTTTGTTGTAATTAGCATTGTGTATAACATGTATAATTTTCATAACATTTGGTAGAGGCAAACTCCAGTTAAAGAACGGAAACCAACGTTTTGGGACGTACGGACGTACGTACGTATAGACGGACACCGGTAAAACTTAATGCCCCTCCGCTACAGCGGGGGCATACAAACCTTAATTATTGATGTAATCATTTAAAATACAAACATTACAAAACTTCTGAAAAATGGAAATGAACACATGTGCTTCCATATTGTTATTCAGTACCGAAAAAAGAGGAGGTTCTACACAAAGATCTTTTAGAATTTCTTTCTAGACTAAGAGACACAACTCTTTCAGGAAATGAACAGATTATTTATTCAATTTGTGACCATGGTGACAACCCTGTGTTAAATATAGTGAAACAGCCGAAACCACACCTATTGACGTATGGAATATATCATATGCCATCGACCTTTTCTGAATCTTTATAACTCTTACACGAACATGACGGAGAGTTAGTTGTGCCTTGCTAAATCAAAGAACCGACCTAAATTTTAAATAACGTGACTTGAAGCCATCACCACATATATCACAATAATGAAGTGTATGATATGTGTCTGTTCTCATGTGTCTCTGTAAGTCCACACTCTTTACAAATCCTTTATTACACATCTCACATTTATGATAGTTTTCATCATTCATTTGTCATTGTGTGTTTTCATGTGTGTTTTCAGGTTTTGTTTCATACTAAACTCTTGACCACACATATCACACTTTTCACCCGTGTGTATTCTCATGTGTAATTTGACAATGACTGTTTGTATATAGACAGGAATTGACTTTCTAAAATGTTGCTGTGTAATTTGAATGTGTCTACACACATGACATTGGTATATGTGTAGTTCCTGCAAGTTTGCCGCAAGTTTTCAACAAACAATTGCCGCAAGCTTGCGGCAAATCTAATTTGCATAATTATGTTTGCAGCAAGCTTGCCGCAAACTTCATTTGCATGGTAAAATGGTTGCGGCAAGTTTGCAACAAACGTTTGCTGCAAGCTTGCGGCAAATGTTTGCCGCAGGGCTTATTTTTCGGTAAGGGTAGTACAGTCCCTCTTGACCTAAAATTAAAACTGAAGTACTGTGCAGCTATATAGATTTGCAGAAAGAAAGAGAGCAAATAATGTCAGTTTAGATAGAATGGTCAAAAGATTTTTGTTAAACAGGTCCGTCCGAGGTATGAAAACTACTCGTAAACAGATATTACATTTGGTAAATGAGGTCAGATAATTGTGTTATGTGATAACGAGCCATCCTGACTCCCGGAATAACAAATGTAAAACAATTCAAATAATAACCCCCCTCCCCCTCCATAATACTAACGGCCTAATGTATGTACAACAATTGAAAAAAAATAAAAAAAATTTATGTAACACATCAACAAAAGAAAATCACTGAATAATTTACGGGCTCCTGACTTGGAACAGGCACATACATGCAGACTATGGCGGGGTTAAACATGTTCTCTTGCTGATTATAAATCTGAAATAAAACCGGCAAAATAGCAAAACTCTATATAATATTAATCGCTATATTGCCGAAGCCTTTATATTTAGACAAAGATTTCTTAAAACTTATAAATCAATTCTAGTCTTAGAATTTATAAAACAATTTAAACCGTAGAATCTATAAATCAATTCTAGCCGTAGAATTTGAAATCAATTGTAACCGTAGAACTGTTCTAGAAGTAGAACTGACCAAAGATTTGGTCAGTTCTAGCTAGAACTGTCTAAAACTGTTCTACGGTAGAACTGTCAGGATCAGTTCTAGGTAGAACTGTCCAAATCAGTTCTAGGTAGAACTGACCAAATCAGTTCTAGGTTAGAACTGTTCTAGCTAGAACTGACTAAAAGATGTCGGGCTGACAGTTCTACGTACTGTCCTAGAACAGTTCTCCTGACAGATTCTGACAGATTTAATGAGAGGTTAGAAGTGATCTCCACTGTATTTTTCAAGTCAGCTCATGCAGCCACTTCCTGTAAACTTTTAAAATTTAACAATACACAGAAAATTTCGTCAAAGTCCATTGCTTCTATGGAAGGGATGTTTTTTATAGTCTGGAGCTCAGTAAATTTTCTCCTCGACAACATTTATATACGTTCCATATATCGACAACATGGACAAGTTGTTGATATTTCTATTGGCACCAAGTTTGTCCCTTTAATAGCAGACTTGTTCCTTTACTGTTATGATTCAAAGTGTATTACTAAACCTTTCAGTTCAAATTGTAATACTATGTAATTGATAAATTCAACAACACTTACCATTATCTTAAAGATATGTTTTCGTTAAATAATCAAGAATAAACTTCTAGTAACTACGAGTACATTGTACCAGAGTGGGGCATAAACCTGATAAATACACTGCCCCTGTCATGTCAGTGTTTTGTTAGATGTTTGTTTTTTGCTTTGTATTGATCTGATGAGTAAAGCCCTTTTCAACTATTCTCTTATAGTTTGTTCTTAATATGGTATACGATTAAAACACAAGCAAATATAAGGGGAGGGTTTTCGACTCAAACATGTTTAAACCCGCCACATTATGTATGTGCCTGACCCAATTTTAAGTCATGCCCACACTGTTTGAATACCTATTGGTGACCTTCTGCTGTTGTCTGTTCTATGGTCGGGTTGTTGTCTGTTCTATGGTCGGGTTGTTGTCTGTTCTATGTCGGGTTGTTGTCTGTTCTATGGTCGGGTTGTTGTCTGTTCTATGGTCGAATTGTTGTCTGTTCTTTGGTCGGGTTGTTGTCTGTTCTATGGTCGGGTTGTTGTCTGTTCTATGGTCGGGTTGTTGTCTGTTCTATGGTCGGTTTGTTGTCTCTTTGACACATTCCCCATTTCCATTCTCAGTTTTATTTATTTTTTGTTATTTGTTTTGTTCTAAATCACGCCGTTAGATTTGTGAATTGAATTGTTACACATTTTAATATTCATATCGGGGCTTTTGAGCCTACTATTTTGTATGTTTTTTGTTCTCATTGTTAAAGGCTGCGCAGAGTCTATAGTTAGTTTTAGTTTAAACATATCTATTAATAATGGATTGGGAAACAAGTTTTGCAACTTATATTAATCCCTTTCCACTTTGCGGGCGAGAGTGCTGCCTTGTACGTTCCATATATTGACAAGTTGGATCAGGACACAAGACAATTATTTGAACGACCTTTGTGTTTTTTCTCTACTGAATTACTCCGAAGGTTGTTCCTCGGTGAAACAGACGTCTTGGGTTCGAGGGGGGGGGGGGGGGGGTTACATGTCTACCACAAACGCATTATTTTGTGCATTTAATTATAGGAAAAAAGGCATCAACACCTGTTATATCGAAATAATAAAAAACTGAATAGGTTACGGAACCATATAACTTCAAAGGGGGTTACGGGTGGGTTTTATTTCGGAGTAAGAACATTTATATCTAGTTTTTCGAACCTATCAATCAAATTATTTTTTCACTATACACTAAGTTATCAAGAAAACCTTGATTCAGAATAACTGTTTTGGGCATCTGTTAGACCGGAATATTTTTTTTCATCAAATAAGGGATCGGAATGATTTTGGGGGAAAATTATATCCCCCTCTTGAAGTTAAATGGTTGTTCACATTTAGTCTATATGTTCACCACATGAGGGATGCCATCTTGTCTTTTAGTAGATCCGTCCTATATAGGACTACCTCCAATAATCTGTAATATTTTCTATAATTTTATGTACCTGTAGAAAGACAACTATTGAATACCACTAGGTATCACCCCTTAATTTACCGCTACCACACGCGGACCACGTCACGGTGTCGGTTCACTTTACCCATTACATTATCAAAAAAACAATTATGAATACCAGTCAGCTAAAAGTGAATCAAAACTGAAGGTTTTGATTCACTTTTAGCTTCTCTTTTTGCGGCAACTGTGTCCTCTAAAGGGAAAATTAAATAACCATCAAATTTGATCATCATCTTTACTCACAGATGTATAGCACATGAATTAAACGATCAGAGTGGTAGAAGATGAAACAAGCAGATTGGTTTTCAAAACTCTGTAGTGTCTCAACAGAGGTATACAGTCATCCCTGTGAATGGCTGACACTAGTTGTCAAAGTTGTATGGCTGGAATTAAAATGCTTCACAAAGTTGGACTAACAAAACGTGACCTATACCGGTAAATATGCAGATGCACACCGATAACAACAAAGGCATTGTTATACTTTGGGCCGTCATTCTCAGACAATCTGCAGGAACAAGATAACAACGAATTAGAAACTAGACAAATTGTGTACATCACAGACTATGCAGACAGCTCAGACAAATTTTGGGTATTATATCAGAGAACTTTCCTACTATTGGTGAAATTACTGGAAGCGTCACTGATACTTCCCCATCGACAAATGATGAGAATAAGTTAAAAACACAAATTGATTGCAACTGTTCAAAGAGGCGAACACCTCCTCCGATACCATTGAAACTTCCGTTTCTACCCACAGAGGAGAACGTATCGAAACTTCAAAACTCTCTACTTGAACACTACACGTCGAGCAATGTTGTGTCATGTGTACTATTGTTTGTCTGTCTGTCTGTCTGTTTGTCTTTTTTTTTTATTTAGCCATGGTGTGGTCAGTTTATTTTCGATTTATGAGTTTGACTGTCCCTCTGGTATCTTTCGTCCCTCTTCTTTTAATACATGACTGTGAACATCAACCACTACCAATCATGGAAGGTTCTCCTTTAAAACGTATGATTGACCCTTCATATATTACTATATTATGACTCCAAAGGAAAACAAAGATAATCAGGGTTTCGGAGAAGAAATATAAATGGTTGCAGAGAAGAAATATAAGTTAATATTCAACAGAATTAAAGAAAAGTGCATATTAAGCTTTTTTAAAGATATTTGTGAAATATGCGAAAAGCAATTGGATTTCATCTCATTGCAATCATAGAACTTGTGGTAATTACTAGCATATTAGATAATTTGAGTGACCTTTAAAAGCAAGAGGAAAAAGTAAACGGCTTTGCTTATTACTTAAAGCACAACATCATGAAATAGTCATAAACATACTAGATTTTTCTGCAACAACAGGACAATACCATGAACGAAAATAAACAAATCTTCAAACATCAAACAGCACAAACAAATACTTATCAACATAGATGTACTGACTACTGGGATGGTGATACACTCGGGGAATTAAAACTCCACCAGAAGTGGCATCGACCCAGTGGTTGTGAATAAACACGTCATAGATACCAAGATTGAGCATTGGGACCGAACATTCCTAAAAGTTTTGCCAACTTCATCTGAGGTATTGTAATTGAGTACCCATTCAAAAAGCAACATCAATTAAATCTGCACATAAAAAAATGTTTTAAATAAGCCATATATTGAATAACCGACAAAGTGCTCACTGCCTCCTTTGCAATTCAGCAATGTCGATAGCATTTTGGTTTTAAAACGATGTTACATTTGACAAAAAAGAATGGAATCCTATTATTTTATTTTGCAAACAGAAATTGTTACATTAATTTGTATCGCACATTAATGTCTGTATCAAGAGAAAACACATACGAAAACAGCAAACATGGTGTTAAAAACTAAAAGATGAAGTTGCATAAGTATTTTATTCGGCTTAAATATTACTCTACATCATATCATGTTTTCTGAAGTGTGTTCACTTTCGTATTATCTACCATTCAGCCATTCTTGTACATGCACAATCATTCCTATTTCGATTGATAGATGTAACCCAGGGACAGCACACACATTGAAATACCAATGGTGAAAGTATGTGTTGATTGCCGCAATCAGTCAGTATCCACTTGTTATTTCGTCTTTCTTTTCTAAAAATATTCACGAAAATAAAGCAAACCTTTTACATGTCAAATATAATTTATTTTATGTGTAGTATACGTAGCAAAACATTAACTGTTAAAAATGAATTATTTTGAAGCCTTTAGAAATCGTACTTTCAGTTATGTAGACAAGACTTCGATCTTTGAAGTATTTTAATGTAGTATCACAAGCTAAGCGTAATCTGCTTTTAAAAAAAAAGGTGGATTGAAATTTACCTTACTTAAGGATGGACTTAGATGAAATTAAATATAAAATCAAAAATTTGAAATTGATACTATAAGCTAGAAGTGCATTAATTAAGAGTCAAAATAAGCTAATTATATTGAAAGGCCATGGAGGTCCTTTTCGAGATATTTGAGTTTCAAAATATGTAGGGGAAAGGCTGACTCGGACTTTTACGTTAAATTTGCATTGATATTATTTGGGTCTCAAATCAAAGGAAAGAAAATCAAGAATCTGCTTACATTTTGGTAAATGATCTCTTATGCGCTGTAAAGCCCTTTATGAAAAGATAATAGGGTGGTGTGGGACAAAAAATGTACCGTGTATCGTAGAGAAAACACTAAGCAGTCCGAACATCTGAAACAAGTTCCAAAACCTCACCTAATTGCACCCTTTTAGTTAAATACTACCCTACTTATTCAAGAGGATAAAAATCGAAATTTGAATTGGTATATTTTATTATAAATAATTGGATTAGATTGGTTTTTGATATTTTCTATTGGTAAAAATAACAAGTTGGTTGTCGATACTGTTTAAATCCCTGATTGCCTAATCCTTAGCAAAGTATTCATGGAATTACATTCCTTTGTTGTAGAAATAAAGATATATATTTTGATCATTTTGTGTCAGATCATGCCGTTTTCTATCTTCGATCTAAAATTTTGATTCTTTTATGATTGTATGTACAGGTAAAGATTTATGATACTAAGGATATTTCTTAAAGTTTGAATATATACAAAATGAGAAAGATGAATTCCATCACATATTTTAAAAGGTAATGGTCGAAATATCTGGAACAGAAGAAAGATAAAAGTTGTTTTTCTAAAATATTCATCTGAAGTATGTTTCTATATGTCAGGAAAGTTTCTCTTTTACACTTTATTTGAAATTTGAATCTGCATTTGTTACAAATGTTTGTTATCATATATAGAAATTTTTGAACTACGGTTTTGCTTCCAATTTAAAACTGAAAAGGGGAGAATGTGTTCAAGGTTGATAATGTTAATTTTTTCCCGAATATGGTGACGAATTGATCTCTTTAATATTTTCTAATACAAACAATTCATCAAAATTATTTCATCTAATGAACTGTCATGTAATTTAGTTAATGTACACAAAACCCATCAATGTCACTCGAATTAAAACGATTGTAAATCAAGGTTGAATTATGAAGTGTTACTAACGTTCGGCATATCTTAAGATGATTGCAACTTTTTCCTGAATCAATACCAAATATTATCTTTGCTGCCTGTCCTCTGCAGTCATTGTTAAGGGTTGTCATTGTCCTATTAACACGACCACCTAAAATTATAATACAATCGATTACAGTTTGTTTTTTTACAGTTGAAAAAAACAAGTCGACACAGAAAATGCATTGCGTTAAAAAAACTCCTTTTCTATAATTCTATTTACTTTTATTAAATCATGGATTTTTAACACATCAATCATTCCCGCAATTCATCTAACGAGATATACAATATTAACAATGACCTTTGAAATATAGGATGTATTCCAGGGTTAACGGATAACCCTTTACTTCAATACTGTCGTTGTTATTGTCGACTCTTTCAAAGATTTAAGCTCTCTTATGAATCAGTATTTTATGTTTAGAACTTATTTAGGACACTGCATACATACACGTACCAGTGATATGAAGGCGTTATGTCCCTTCGCCTCCTAAGCGTTATATTATATACTGAAATTGCATCTGTTATCTACTATAGACTTAATTTTACTCGTAAAAAAAACGGAATTTAAATTATATTTTCAAACGAACTATGAACTCAACATTTAGGGTAGTATGCAGAATTGAGAGAAAAAGCATAAAAGTATGTAACAACTTGAATGTTAGGGTTCCTTAATCCACGTCAATTGTAACCCACCCAAGTGAAGGAATTCTCAGTATATTACATTAATATTTCTCAATGACTCTATAAAAAACCATTATTTTTACAATACCACCCTCCGTGTTAATTTACAACATGCATGGCTTTAGTACCAAGTCTTGAAAATGGCAATTGTAATCTCATAGTTCGTTTCTGTGTGTGTTTTGTGTCGTTTGGTTTTTTATTGCAATCAGTGGTTCTGTTGTTTCGTTGTTTTCTTTTTAAAGTTAACGTGTTTCCTTCTGTTTTAGTCTGTAACCCGACTTGTTTTATCTCAATCGATTTATGACATTCGAACAGCGGTATAATACTGTTGCCTTTATTCAGTGGCATTATTACATACAGCTTTGTTTTACCTGTAGAACCTGTTATATTCAATAATATAGCACCATGTGGTATCTTCTTTTCCTTGTATACAGGGTATTTGAAATCATCATAAAACTCCTTCAAAGCCCCTCCAATGAAAATAGTATCCATTACTTCATCCAAATTAACATAATACATTTCCTTCTCCAGTTCTTCGTTTGAACTGTCTATGGTATTATCTCCTTTGTTCTGTAAAATATTTGTGTTGATAAACCTACCCACACTCACAACAACACGGACAGCTCACACAAAAAGATAAAGATACATTTTTAAATTGACTGTGATAAGATAACAGAAATAAGAGACATTAAATTGTCAATATTTTTTTACCATGCATGTTGGTTGAATTTCAGCATTTATCTGAAAATACGTAATAAACAAATATTGTTTTGGAAATCTGAAAACTTGCTTATTTTCTTAGTACTTTTATAGTACTTCACTAAGTTATATATATATTGGGATAAAAAAGAAGATCTCCAAACGGAGATAATTTTATAGATCTTTAACTAAATTTACCAGGTTTGGTTGTAGATGAGTAATTTTTAAAAGCTTTGCTAATTTAGATCGCACGAAATGAAAATAAATCATTATAAATTATGTGCGTCAAACGTGTTTTGTTTATTCAGCGGTAATGATAATGAACGCTTGGAATAAACATTTTCAAATTATGATAATTAAAAGACATCTACTTATGTTGAAGCAACACTTGTAAGTACAATTCGAACTGCCTAATACATATTGTAATTTAATCATGAACAGCCCTTGCATTTTTTTTCGAATTCGGCAAAGATATAGATACCTTGACTATGACTTATGTTATTTACTTTTTAAGCTTTGGCAACCAAGTAAAACTAACATTTAAAAATATTATGCATAAAACAGCAACTAACGCGATGTTCTTTTGCTTCTTGTATTTTTGCTGTGCATGGTTCGATTTAGTGTCAATGTGGATACCCCTATTTTATATTACAATTACATATTTTATACCCAGCTGTGCACAAACGCCTCTGTTACTTGTCCAGCATCTCCTGCAGTTTTTCTGTCTATGTCCCGCAGTCTACAT
This sequence comes from Mytilus edulis, assembly GCA_019925275.1. Classification (NCBI taxonomy): domain Eukaryota; kingdom Metazoa; phylum Mollusca; class Bivalvia; order Mytilida; family Mytilidae; genus Mytilus; species Mytilus edulis. The sequence continues at coordinate 13,883,586 of CM034354.1, read as the reverse complement.
TGCCTCACGGAAGGGAGACATTTCATATGCTGACCCTATAACGAAAACGTACTATTTCAATGAATAATGATCATTGGAGGATAAACAGTAATATTTTGGTGGTTTAATATTCCCAAAATTTGTCTGTCATATAATAAACATCCACCATAACATTCAATGAAACATAAATGCATTTAGTATGTCATTATTTATAATTTTGGATCACACACAGTATAGAGTTGTATATATAAATTGTCATGAAATCGTATTTTACAAACCTGAGTAAAATCTTGAATTTGATACGATTCCATAACGTCATTATGTGCAGGGGTGTGAATTTTCACTACATTTTTTTCTAGATTTGTTTCTATGTTTTCCACATATCTGGCTTTCCCTTCTATAATGTGATAACTAAATTTCTGAAAAAAGAACAGAAATTCCTCATTTTCAAAAAATTAAGTAAAATCTTCAATTTTTTTTAATTACATTTGGTAAACAGCATTATATATATAATTAGTTAAAACAAAAGATAAACAACGAACGAAAAATAAAAGCGAATAAAAAAATTACAAAATTACACAACCACAGCAATTAAGTGTCATTCACCATTTAAATGAACCCACCATAGATACCATAATTGAAATTTGGTGTTGAACAGTGCAGTGTAAAGCATGGATACTTAAAATTTAAAAATGAATGAACAAATTTAGATTTTACTAATTAAAATCAAGTTACAGTTAGAGTTGTTAAAGAAAACAAAACATAGCTTAAACTTATTTAAAATTAAAAAAAACAAACAAATCATCTGCATCACATAGAGCTCATACCTGTGACTATTGAAGAATGTGCATCAGCTAAAGACATTAAATTTATCGTACAACTACCTATGAGGATTTAAGGGAAACAGTGATTGTCAACGTTTCATTCAATTTTGCAAATATGCAAAGGATGGTAAATAATGTTTGTTGTTTCCGTTTGTAAGTCTTTCAGCACATTATATTCCCAACGTTTCTTAAAAGTGTTTTGCAATGGATTTCTCGAAATTAGTGGTCACTTATATAAATATAAATCTCAAACTCTTTATACTCGCAATACTTATCCTTATTCCTCTAATTTCATGGTAGTTTAATCAATCTAATCTACGTGTGTTTGCCGATGATATGGATAAATGATTGGATGAGTTTACGGGTCATATTATTTATCAGCTCATTGAATGAATTCAATTGTTGAAACTGACAACCTTGTGGAACGTGGAAAGCACTCGGTTATCAAAAATGAAAATTTATTTGATAATCACAAAAGAAACATTGTCTTATATAGATATTCGTGGATAATCCGATAAACAATTCAATAGTTGATTTTAATTATCAATTTATGATTCGATTGGATAAATCCGATTATTTACCGGTACCAATGTAAAAAAATGTATCGTTTCTTTAACTATTTTTTCACTATCTCCAGATGACGAATATGAACGGTACACACCTATCAGTTATATATCTTATGGATATAAATTCTTCGTGTTTTGTTAAAACAAAAAAAAAATAAACTTACCATATCCATGAAAGCGGTAGCAATCGAGAGGGATAAAGCAATCATTAGAATCCTCAGTAAACAGTCCATTGTTGATATCTGTAAATCAAAAACGAAAACAATTTTTTATTAGATTAATGTTTACTTATTAAGGTTTATATCTAGTCCCTCTATTTTTGACTTATACCAACTTTGATAAGTGATTGGTATGACTATAAACTTTCACTTTGAACAGCAAACATATTTTTTTTGTAAAAAAAGAAATCCGTTTCCCATTTATGATGTATACTTTACAACACAAACGATTTCATTTGTCTGTATATATCTTTAAATGTGGCGGCATTTTGTTTAAGGTTTTGGTTAACTTTCCGATATTATTTAACATCTTACAGTGGTATACTACGATTGCCTTTTTTTTTTATCCCTTATGTTATGGATTTTGTATTAATATTATTTCATAGGTCACATAAACTCATCATAGAAACCAGGATTAAAATTTTATATATACGCCAGGCGCGCGTTTCGTCTACAAAAGACTCACCAGTGCCGCTCGAATAAAAAAATGTTTAAAGGCCAAATAACGTATGAAGTTGAAGAGCATTGAACACCAAAAATTCCTAAAAGCTTTGTCAAATACAGCTAAGGTATTACAATACAAATGTATTCGTTCAATCTATGGTCACCTCTGTTAATATATTTTTTGATTGAGTTGAGCTAATTAAACTGATATTTTATAGTGTGTCTTTCTATGTTGTGATGTTACGCTTTTGTTTCAGGTGAGGATGAAGGTTGGTACCTATTACAACGTTAAAACCCGATGCACTTGTATGCACCTGTCCTAAATCAAGACCCTGATGTTTAGTAGTTGTTGTTTGTTGATTGTTTTGTTTTTTTAAGTGTTTCTCGTTTCACTTTCTGGAATGAAGAAATTAAAAAAAAGCTACAGTTTTTGTAAAATTTTCAATTGTCACTACACTTAAGCCTTTGGCTTCAAATGACTTTGAAATTTACTACAGTTTTTAATTTCAGCTGGTGGGTATTCTTAAAGGTTTTAATATTAAATGGAAAAAGGAATTAATTGTTATTGTCAATAAGCCTTTCTTGAAGGTATGAGCAAACGAACGTTAAAAATTTTGCATAGTTTTTTTCGCCCTATTCGAGATTATATTTTAGAGGTACATATCTAAACAAGAACCTATATACGTTGACATCAGTGTTATAGACATATTAGATAAAAGATGGAATTGATACACAGGTATTAAAAAAAAATTCTTGATTCCTGTTTATGTTTTGATAGGATAACTACATACACAGACTAATTTGTCAACCTCTGAGTTGATGATATACTATTGCGTCACACGTCTATTTTAAAACAAGAGCAATTAATGTTGATTACAAGAATGTAGTATTATAACATCATACCACAGCGTCATACAGAATTTTGATATCGACAGATTCATTCATTAATTGGTAAAAATTATAAAAGTCCGTGGTTAAGTTTTTGAGTGAAAGTTAGAATGTTCATCTCAATAAAAACGGTAAATGCACTTTTTTTATTCGAGATAATAGGCCATAATGATTTATTTTTTAGATCGAAGTAAAGAGATATTTACATATTTATCTTGTTTGCGTAATAATTCAAACTCTAAACGTGATGAATTTAAGTTCAAACATGTGAACAGTTGCAGATGTAAGATTGAAGCCGATTAATCAAATAAATTTCACGAAAAAATAAAGAAACAAAACCAAGTAAATATATTCTGGAATTCAAATAACTTACCTTATGCAGCTCTCCTGCATGTTAAATATCGTCAGAGCATCGCCGCATTTATACTATCCATCTAGGAAGCGAAATACTGCTTTATTAGTGTTTCAAGTGTTATCAAGTGTTTATAAGTACTTTAGACAAGGAAGATATCGGTTTAAGTGTACTGCATTAAAAACAAATTTCATCGTCATTACCATGATTATGAAAACCAGACTATAACTTGCAAAATAACATTTTTATGGATAATAGTTCATTCACTTATACAAATTACGGCGTAATATTAAATTATAACATGTCATTTTTTTATGTCGCATGTGTTGTGTCATGAACTATTGTTTGTCTGTTTGTCTTTTTCATTTTTAGCCATAGCGTTGTCAGTTTATTTTCGATTTATGAGTTTGACTGTCCTATTTGGTATCTTTCGTCCCTCTTTTACCAGCCCTAGGTTCAATATCATTTCAAGAGCCGCATGGCTTGAGGGTTGATATTGACCGAGGGCTGATAATACATGCGATATGAAAAATGACAAGTTATGATCTTTTTATCATACGTTTGAACAATGGAGAAAAATAACAGAATTATATATTGATTCTTTTACGTGGTTCTCAAATAGAAGATTAAAGAGTAAAAAACTACATTCGAAATGAAATCTGTCTATCATATGCCTCAGCAGAGAAGAAAAACAGCAGTGTGGTATATTTTAATATAGCCGATTAAAAAATATTTCAACAATATACATAATGAACACTGTTTGGAAAAGTCAAAATTTTTAAAATAACTTTATCAATTATGTTTGAAACTTTTAAAAATACATTTATTTTATCATTTGTTTGTTTTTGTTTGTTCGTTTTACACACTTTACTTTCCAGTATCCAAATAATTATTTTGTACCCTACCTTGTAATGTTTTTTTCACTGAAAACGTACCATTGAGGTGTATTTTCCGTAATTTGCCGAGTATCACCGGAATGCCATGCGATAACGTTACGAAAAGGCATGTGATAAAAGTCAAAGCATGTGGTAATCTTTTCATATAAGTACGCTAAGCACCAATTCGAAAAAATATGGAATTTACGTAGATTTAATGCTTTTATCATACGGTAAAAATCAAATGTTATTAAGTCTAAGTATATGATAATCTCGGTTATCAAACTTCAATGCAGATATGATATGACATTATTACTATCATGATTTGATAAGAATAATGTATTGTTTTAAAACTTTATCAACCAAGCCTCTGAAATAAGTAAGAAAATTATACAGTGATAAATAACAATTAACTTCTATAGCATATTAATAAACCGACAAGGCCGTTGTTTAACCTATAATGGTTTACTTTTTAAATTTTTATTTGTATGGAGAGTTGTCTCATTGGCACTCACACCACATCTTCCTATATCTAAGATTAACATTGTCAAGAATCATGGCTTTTATTTTGATGAATAAAGATCCTGCGTGAGATTCAGGTGAATAGTAGGTACACATTTACGTGTTTGTACTAATCTGAGTAACACGATTGGTGCTATATGTGTAGCAGGATATGCTTAACCTTTCGGAGCACATGAGATCATCCTCAGTTTTGGCGGGGTCAGTTTTGCTTAATCTTAAGTTATCTATGTTGTGTCTTGTGTACTATTATTTGTCTTTTCTTTTTTATTTTTTAGTCATGGCGTTTTCAGATAATTTTCGATCTATGAGTTTGACTGTCACTCTGGTATCTTTAGTCCCTCTTTTAAAAGAGAAACATGAGAAATTTATCATTCTTATTCCTGCTTGGGTCAATAAGTGGATTTCTTCTAAAACAAACAAGATTGTAACTGTTACAGTGAGTTAATAATTCTAGTTATCAGTAGGCTACTAATATTTGTTTATTCAATGTTTCTCTTTTTCAATAATAAAAAAAAAAGATGAAAGGCAAAAGGAAATAAATCGGAAGAAATCGTCATTGAAGAGCAATAAGTCAAAACACGAATGGACTAAACAATTCGGTCATGAGTCTTATTTTAATATCCAGACATTTACTCCTTACAATCATTGCCTGAAAAATTTAATTTTATCTACTACCTTAAGTTTTGGAAAAAAAAGACAAAATAATCAAAACTTGACACAGACAAAGGCACTATTGCTATCAGTATCCGATAAACAACACTAAACAGGTATCTTTAACCGTGGTTCCTTATCTATAAAATGAGGTTGAGATAAATTGCATGTCTCAAAGTACCAATATACCTAATGCTATTATCCTTATTTAGTAGTCTCTGAACTATGAAATTGAGACCAAGGACAGCAGACGTACATCTATCATGATATGTGTCAAAAATCTGGAAAGAATTGTACCTGTGAGAGCACTACCTATAAAAAAAAAGCCTATACCTTATAGTCAGCTATAAAATGTAAGATAAGACAATGTAAAACAATTTAAACGAGAAAACTAACGGCCTTATTTATATAAAACATTTTTTCATTAACTGAATATTTCCAAGGGAGATAACTCTGTTTAAAAATTCCATCATTCACAATTACAATTTTCCGCTTCTTTCACCCGCAACCATCAAATGTTATAACACAGGACCTGTCTAAAACATACATTTAAGTTAAATATTGTTTTGTGCTTAGTCTTTTTGAATTCAAAATTAACCGATACAATTATTGCCATACTTTCAAAAAACTTATACTATAGGTTAAAATTAGCGATACCTCGGACAAGTTTTTTCTCCAAAACACATTCACACCTTACACATTCTCATCCTATTTTTGTTTAGTACACACACTTTTCTTTTTTAATTCAAATACATATTGCATTCTTATATGTATTTTCAGATATAAATATGTAGGACTCGGAGGTGCGATCGGGACGCTGAAGTGCGATGGTCACGCTTAAGTGTGATGGTCCGACCCGAAGTTCGATAGTCTTTACGCTGAAATCCGATTGTTTGACATTATTGGGACGTTGCTTTAAAAACAAGTTGGATTCTTAGTCCAGAACAGTTTCAAGCGTTGGAAGTGAAGGTTACCAAAATATGTAAAACAAAGTCAGACACTGTGAAAAATAAAAGGGAACAAATTTGCTGGTCTGCGGATTGGCTACATGTAGCCAGTGTAAATTAGGAAGCATGGCGCACTCATTTTGTATGACTTATAATATATCTTGATTTTGACTTCATTTTCTTCATTTTTTTTTGTGAAAAATTCAATGAGAAAATAAAAAAATAATAAAAGCAATGATTTTGCTACATTTAGTTGAGATAATTCAGTTTTATTCTAGATATGAATTCTGCTTGTAGAAAACTTCATACATTATAAATCTTCTGCAACGGGTTAAACAAAAATAAACCCGAATGGCCACTACACGAACTTCTTAATGTCTGCTGCCTAGCAGAGGAAAAGCTTATTCTTTTTTCGCAGAACATGTGTCACGTCTCGTTATAAGTAAAGCATGTATGTACATGGTGGCTTTTATTTCTTAAAAACTGTTACGATACATGTATTATATAAATGGACACATGATTGTTGTGAGAATTTTCTCATCTATGAATTAAAAAGAACAAGTTATATTTGATAAAATTAGATGGACCCTGCCTGGTACTATATATAAGTATAATAGTCCCATACCCTACTTAACACTTTAGACCGTCTGACAAAAAATAAGATCCGATCTCCCAAGAGCTAGTAGTACTAACCACTACACCAACTACACCAACTCATTCAACAGGGTTCTAACTTAAGACGATCGCAATTAGCTTGTATAAACCATCACATGCAGCATGTGCAGATAAAATTCTAAGTTAAAACTAACGTCAATTTCATATACAGACAATCGTACTTCAGTGTAACCATCTTTGCACTTCAGTGCAACCACCATCGCACTTCAGCGTATCCACCAACGCACTTCAGCTTGGACCATCGCACTTCAGTGTGATCATCGCGGTTCGGAGAACCATTGTTATGATATTGTGATTATTATATTTGTTTATGTTGGCCTAATTTGTGTTGTGTGTTGTTTACAAAATAATTTTATAACTGTGCAGTTTAGAAATCAATGGAACAATCACAGATACTGATGGAATGATTGGAACTTTCCATTTGACTTGCATAACGATTCAAGAAAGATTCTTATAAAAGATAAACTTCTACATTTTTCCAGAAACTTCCGTTCTAGTTTACTAGGACATTCCTTTTCCACAGTGTTCTAGAAATTTCAGTGACAACTATATATATGCAGACACTAAAGTAAAACTTTCAGACTAAGACATCGGTACACATTAGTATTCACAGTATTTGGATTGACACTTTTATTCTACAAACAACATCATACTAGATTGTGACCTTAGTAGTGGACGTAATATTCTGATTGGATTCCCGAGAAGATATCCGGATACAGATAAAGATAAAAGATTGGACTCATATTTTGACAGTTAAATTGACAGTAATGTTTGTGTGAAACTTCTTGTGAAATATTATTATCGATTTGTGTCTTGTGTTGGCTACAATTTAAAGGTGATTTCTGACCGTAACACCATCGCGGTTCCGAGTCCTACAAATATCAGTTTGTGATCTTTTTAAATGAAATATTTTTTAAAGTGATTACATAATTATTAAACATTATTTTTTTATGATTACTATCAATGGATAATTTACAAAGCGTATAAATAAACTCATCATAGATACCAGGACTAAATTTAAATTGTATATACGCCAGACGCGCGTTTCGTCTAATAAAGACTCATCAGTGACGCTCGAATCCAAATAAGTTAAAAAGGCCAAATAAAGTACGAAGAGTATTGAAGACCAAAATTCCAAAGAGTGTTGCCAAATTCAGCTATGGTAATCTATGCCTAAGATATACTAGCTTTGGTGAAAATTGAAAATAAAAGTAACTAGTAAGGTAGGAGTTAAACTAACGAATACTACAAATAGAAAAAAACAACAACCAATTGGTAATTTAAAAAAAACCTTTGCCCTTTGATCTCGTGTGCGTTTTTCAGTAAATAGTCTAATTCGGTAGGTCACATTCATGAAAGGGAAGGGGATTGTAGCTACGACGTAAGGAACATATCCGATATCATTTGTGAAACGGTTATTCCAAAACGGTCAAGCAACTGGTGATGGCGTCCGTAAAATTTACGAAGGGATGAATTCAACTTCACCATTTGGAACTCTTGGTTTAATAGCTTCCTTGTGAGCAGCAACCCTATATCAAGAAAATCATGATAGGAAATCAAGCACTGGAATATCGTATCAATTGGGAGATAAATACCCCATATGCAGGTGCTGCTGGAATGTTGCTACTAAGAAATGGAAAGTTCACAATTGGAAAGCTGAAATCATCTCTTTTGTCTCAAAGTTTTGTTTTCAACCGACCCTCATTGTCAATTTCTAGATGTAAGTCAAGATATGAGGCCGACTTAACTGTATCTGTAGTATTCTTTATCTCTAGCTCGATGGGATAGATGCGTTCCACATAGTCACCAAATTTTGAATTATTTTAGTGAAAGAACTTCATCTATATAGAGGAAAGTAGAGTTAAAGGATATTGCTACCTTCTTATCTTTCTTCCTAAGAAGTTCCTGCATGAAGTCAGCCTCATAATAATAAAGAAACAAGTCGGCAAGTAGAGGACTCATCAGTGACGCTTAGGTCAAACAAGTTATAAAGCCAAACAATTACAAAGTTGAAGAGCATTAAGGACAAAATTTAAAAAAAAATTGTGCCAAATGCGGCTAAGGTAATTTATGCCTGGGATTAAACAATCCTTATTGTTTCGAATAATTTATACATTTGTACGCAGTAATTTTATAAAAATGATATAATTGATATTTAACACCGAAGTACTGACCATTGGGCTAGTGATACCCTCGGGGAGGAAACATCCACCAGCATCAACCCATTGGTGTAAATAGTTTCATAACGAGTTGACTAACAATTTGGCGATAAGATTTTTTTTTGAAGTTTCAATCTATTTATTGAAGATTTTGTAATGTAAAAGATGCAAATATGAAATCGTTATAAAACAAAAAACCTAATAATGAGCGCAAAACGGGTGTTTACAGATAAAAGATAGAGTTGAACAGTTCTGTCCCTTAAGATTCCATGTATTCATTTAGTTTTTAAAATAATAGACAAACTTGCCTTTGACCCTTATCTTTACTTTTAAGTATTTTATGGACGACAGACGACGATGTCAAGACTCCAAGTGATGGAGAAGGCTCAGACTAAAAACAGGAGGCAGTTAATAAAAGCTGACAAAGTCATACGTCAGACTACATTTTTATCAACCGACCGAACGATTAAAAACGACTAACATGTTTCTGACTGAAAATGTCTCCTGACCATAACAGCTGCATAAGTTGCAGTCGACTTCATAACATAAAATATAAATATTTGATGAAATAGTATGACTTTCATAAGACAATAATCAAATACAGACAGTAAATGTTATCAATTATAGGTCATCTTTTCACCTCAACTCTAAAAAAAATTGATACCATATAATTCATTTATAAATTGACCACCATGACACAATCAACCTTACCAAATCAACAGATGATTCAATGATTAAACGCTTTTCGAAGAAAAACATGGCAAATAGTTACTTGAACGAAAACAACTGACAAAGATCTTTAGGTTAGGCACATACAGAAGGTGGCGAGAATTTTTATATATTTTAGTGAAAAGGTGTTTTCCTTAGACTATTTTATAGGTATCGATAGTGTTGAATCCATCAATTAACTTCCTTGTCAAATGCTCTTATAACTATTCATATTGTATTAATTTACGTTTTTTGATTGAGTTAATCCTGCCAATTGATATTTTATCGTGTGTTTTTCTATGTTGTGATGTTATGCTACTGTTTCAGAAAAAGAGAGAAGGTTTGGTACCATTAAAACATTTAATCCCGCTGCAAATGTTTGCACCTGTCCTAAGTAAGGAATCTGATGTACAGTACATGTCGTTTGTTTATGTAATTTATACGTGTTTCTCGTTTCTCTTTTTTTATATAGATTAGACTGTTGGTTTTCCCGTTTGAATGGTTTTACACTAGTAATTTTCGGGCCCTTTATAGCTTGTTGTTCGGTGTGAGCCAAGGCTCCGTGTTGAAGGCCGTACATTGACCTATAATGTTTTACTTTTTAAAATTGTTTTTTGAATGGAGAGTTGTGTTATAGGCACTCACACCACATCTTCCTATATCTACTTAATGCCTAGTCAAATTAATTACTTAAGGATTTCCGTATGCTTAAATTACGAATAACTCGTTACCAAAGTATGTTCTAAATATTACACATCCTTCTAAGTATAATCTGCATCTATGCGTACAACAGTGTTGATTACTGAGCTGCAACAAAATATTTTAGAAATTTTATGGGAATTTCAAATAAAAAAAGTTCTTTTTCTAGGAAGTTATTTATAGGAAAATTCGGCTTATCCTTATGTTTCACCTTTAGCTTCTGACTTAGTCAAACAAGTTTAAGAATTATCCTTTTATTAAAATGAGCATACTTTAATGCTTGTAAAATTTTAAATCAAGGAAAAAGTATAATAAACGGCTTAAGTTTAACAACAATTACATTAAAATATATATTTATAATTTAATATATCCATTTGCAAAACTAAACTAAACTTACATGAAATTCTTTTTATTTTTATTAAAATCAATTAAAATGTATCTCGTAGAAATGACTGTTATAATATTTCTGTCTATGAAGAAATAACATTAAAGATGCGGTGCATACTGAATAGCCCGCGGAGCGCGGTATTTTAAAGTGTGCATCTCTTTTTTTTTAAAAGTTTTTTTAATAAGTCATTCCTTATGATTTAATTCCAAATTCCATTTTAAGCCGGAGTAAATCACGAAAAATGTTGATGATATCACAATCACATGAGAAAATTGTGTCTATGAGCTGATAGACAAAACAATGTCAACCAATCAGAAGACAATGATATTCTAAATTAAATTATTTAGACATAACGTCAAAGTAACTTCTACATACGACATGTGATCTTTGACGTCTTGATAGAATTCTTGCCAAAGAATGGGCAGGTAACAGAAACTAACTAAAGAAAGGCTTAGTCTTCTTCTTTATCGCAAACTGTATCATATAACCATTTCGAATCATAATATCATGGTTTAAAAAGGACATCGATCATTTTTTTATGTTAAATTCATAAGCATAATTGCAAGTTAATAATTATTTGTATATAAATAAAACTCATAAATTGTTTACAGAAAACATCCACATGTCTGTTTCTAATAACTTTTATGTAAATTGTACATTTGTTAACGGGGAAGTTATGATCTAGAACTCGGTATGAAATACTTTAAAAAAAGCAATCATACAACACTTGAAAGTATCTTCCTCGTCTATATACTTAATATCACTTTACACTTCATCCAAAGATTGAAGCAGATCGACTTTCCAAATGCTTAAATGGCGAAATATAAGTCGATTAAGGACAAATATTTTGCATCCTTGACAGATAGTATAAAAGTGGTGGTGCCTCGTCCATAATTCAGAAGTGGGCAGACTACAAAAGGTAAGCAATTTTCCTCAAATTTTATATGCTGGAGTTGTTGTTTTTTTTTCAATTGAATTTGAATACTGCTTCGTCAATAATGCAATTGTGAGAACACTGAAAAAATGAGTATATTAATTCAAAAATAATACTATCTATAGATATTTAGCCTTGTTTTCAAAATTCCAATAGGGAACATACTATATATAATTGTATAAATAAACCAAATTTTCAAGACGTTTCGGCCATTGGCCTTCTTCAGTTCTTTATTTTCCCTCTCAACTACATGGCTGACATTACATTTGTATTTCCTTTTCAATCATTGAAAAGATGTTATAGATAAATGTCCTTGGAAACGTCATGACGTCATAATACTCTAACGTCACAATAATATGACGTCACAATACTTTTGTATGAATTAAAGTTAAAATCAATTAAAGTCATTCCTTTTTAACGTTAACTCCAAATGGTCTAATTGTATTTAGTTTTTGCATCCATTGTGCCTCAATATATCTCCTGTAATTTGCGGATTTATCATAAATTTGTTGCAGAACCTGAATGGTTTATTTATACAATTATAGATATTCAGCTCATGGATTACATTGATTACTTTACTTTTTTATACTTAATGTAATCCTGAAATTCATTAGTCAACATCTTGAAATCAAAACCTCATAAATGTTAACATTAATAAACACAAATTGATCATGTTCTGATTTTAAGTTTTTGTTCAGACAAATTTTATTTCTTGCTATTAATTTATTTAGGTTTTAAAGCTTTTATAATTGAATATTATACAAAGGGAATTTGCCGATTTGATTGGATGTGTATTCGACCTTTTACTCCATTCGTGCCATGTATTTGGGCATTTGATTTTGCAATTTAATTAGGAACTTTCCATTTTGAATTTTCCTCGATGTTTGGTATTTTTGGTATTTTTGCTTTTTATAATCTGAACCGTGCTTTTTGATCATGTTGTCAGTGAATCCGTCGCTATGCAAATTAGATGATATTGTATGGTTAAAATTAAAAACAATGCTGAAATTGAACTCGTCACATAATTGACAAAATAACTGATTTTCTAGAAATCAATTGGCAGTAATTGTTTTTGTATAACCGTAAAGTAATAGATTATCGGGATAAATGTAAATCAATCATTGTTTTTTTTAATGTTTTTTTCATTTTTTCTTTTACAGAATTCAACAATGTTCTGTTTACATGTGATTCTGATAAATGCCTTACATTTGTTCGTTGTCATGGGTTATATGGATATGGTATGTTTATTTCTTTGTCAAATTGGGACAAGGTTCCATGCATAAATTAAATGAATAGTTTGAAGTTTAATATTCGTATTACCACTTTGCATTTTGCTTACCGTTCCGGCGTCTTAGATTTACTTTTCTAATTCGTGCTTCTCAATCTTCAGTTCTTTTTTCGTGTTATCATCATTTTTATTGTTTGCCATATTTTGGGCTATTTCTTTCTAGACTGATGATTTACGATTGTCCACTTGGCATTTCCAATTTTTGGACTGGAACTTTAAATTGATAATATCACTTTTTTATGATCGCATTATAAATATCTGTAAATATGAGCATTATGAAAAAAGAGACACGTACCTTAAGTTGGTAATTTATGAAATCACTTGGTAGTAGAAGTTAGCAATATCCTATAACTTTACTTTCCGCTATATAGATGATGTTCTCTCACTAATTAATTCAATATTTGGTGACTATGTTGATCACTGGGTCGATGCCTCTGCTGGTGGACTGTTAGTCCCCGAGGGTATTACCAGCCAGGTAGCCATTTCTTCGGTACTGGCAAAAAAATACGGCTTTTTTGTGTTATTAAAATTTGCTGTTACAAAATGTTAGAAAGTTATTATAAATTAAGGAATGTATCTCCCTCATGGAAAGCTCTGATTCCTTTCACGGATTAAGCTAATTTTGTTTTACCTTTTGGCTCTTCATCTTTTATATAAGCTTTGGATTTCAAATATTTCTGAAGAGACATGTATTGTCGAAATGCGCATCTGGTGCAGGATAATTTGTACCGTTAATGTTATTGAACGCATCTATCCCAGCGAACTAGAGATAAAGGATGCTACAGATACAGTTCAGTCGGCCTTATAATATCTTGACATTGACTAACATCTAGAAATTAACAATGAGGGTCGGTTGAAAACTAAACTTTACGACAAAAGAGATGATTTCAGCTTTCCAATCGTGAACTCTCCATTTCTAAGTAGTAACATTCAAGCAGCACGTGCATATGGGGTATATGGGCGTTTTTCAATAAAAAAAAAGTTCCTTTCAGACCTAAAAAAATAGAAAATCAACTTTTCTAAAATTTAATTTCAAGAGTTATTTTTAATACCTCTATTATAGACCTGTCTGAAAACAAAAAGTGCAATCTTAAATACCCTTTAATTATATGATATTATTTTCATAATTTGTGTCCTGTTTCGTAAAAGTCCCCTACGAAACTGCTTCTAAACACACATTTTATTGCAATTTAAAAAAATTTCTATAAACATTCTAGTTTGTTTACTTTATATACTAAAAAAATCTCTTTTTTTGCTGAATTGGAGAACCATTTTTTATCGATAAAGATTAGACAGTACTTCACATATTAAGGTACAACTATGTTACATAGTGGACATTTTGATGCGTTTCGTAGTTGACAAAATGTTTCGTAGTTGATATCAACCCTATTCTATGTTAATAAAAACATAATAAAAATTACATGAAACTAACCCTTGTTAATTGTTTTGCACGAATATAATTTAAAAAAGAGTAAAAAAAGACTACATGGTAGTGGTAGTGTCCACTACAAAACGTTTTTCTCCAACACTTGTTTCGTAGGTGACCGTTTCGTAGAGGACATATTTACATGTAACAACACTGACTGTATTCATTAAATCATGTATTAAGCTGTACACTGATATTTTTTTCATAATTTTAAAACCGGATACTGAAGGAGATTTGACCCGTTTCGTAGTGGACATTTACGAAAATACGGTATCACTCTGGTCCATTTGATGTGCTCAATTGTTCTTACCAACAATTTAATTGCCGTTATAAAAGCATCACTTCTTTTGTAAGACCCTAATGTTTATATCTCTTGTAAACAAAAATTACAAAGATTTTATAAAACGGATGATTAGCAAATTTTAATGACTTCGTTTCGTAGTGGACATTTTGTCAGGGACACACCTTCTGAAATTTAAATTCCTATGTTAAAAGCTGTTTATTAAAATATGTTGGCTCTAAACATACTTTTGAATTATTAAAGAACTTATATTAAGTAAAAATAATATTTTTTTCTACATTTTTTTAAATATTTTAGAGTATGAATCTTGAACAGGCGGTCTAGGGACATGCCATTTTGGTTGTTTTGGACCGTTCAGGAATCAATATCTTATCAATCCCTCTAAGAAATAAACTGTTTATTTATTTTAAAATGTTGAATCTAATTCAATGTACTGACTGCTTGTATTTTCTATCAAGATTTTCTTGATAGAGGATTGCTGCTCCAAGGAAGCTATTAAACCAAGAATTCCGAATGGTGAAGTTGAAATCATCCCTTTGTAAATTTTACGGACGCCATCACGAGTTGGTCGAACGTTATGGAATAACCGTTTCACAGATAATATCAGATATGTTTTTACGTCGTAACAACAATCCCTTTCCCTTTCATGAATGTGACCTTACCGAATTATACTATTTACCGGATTATTTATAACATTAGCAACACGACAGATGCCACTTGTGGAGACGGTTCTGTTTACCCTTCCGGAGCACTTGAGATCTCCCCTAGTGTTTAATGGGATTCGTGGTATCTATTCTTTAGTTTTCTATGTTGTGTCATGTGTACAATAGTTTGATTTTATTTTTTTTTCATTTTTAGCCATGGTGTTGTCAGTTTATTTTTCGATTCATGAGTTTTAATGTCCTTTGGTATCTTTCGTCCCTCTTTTATAACCACTGGGTCGATGTCTCTGCTGGTGGACATTAAGATGCCTATCACCTCCTGTAAATAAAGATCTTGCTATGGAGAAATAACGATACTACAGGGGCAGGTTTATTTATTAGAATTTCACTTGGTTTTTTTTTTTTTGCCTTTTTGATTATAATTTAATATAATTTGTTTTTTTTGTTGTTTTACCGTCACATTACTAATACCGAATTTCAATTTGTTTAAAATTATTTAAAAGATCTGTAGATACACAAACGCTGCTATATTTCAGAAATTTGGTTATCACATTATTGAAGGTAAAGCCAAATATTTCGAAAGCATAGAAGTTAATCTAGAAAAGAATACAGTACAAATTCACACCCCAGCACACAATGATATTATGGAATCGTACCAATTTCAAGATTTCCATCAGGTTTGTAATCAAATAACTACAAGACGCTTGAACTTAAAATTATTGTAAAGCAAAAAATACATTTCTTCTCATGATTATGTGATTTCGTCTTTAAATTGGAGCAAAATAATGTATTCTCGTTTCAATAGTATTGTAGTTAAAAAGTATAAATCATTTGTATGAATTTCCTTGTCAAAAGGCATTCCCTAAAGTGCTAGTTAACAGGTAAGAAAAGGTTATGGAGAATCTGGATAATTATTTATTTTTAGTGTAAATTTTCATATCTTTTTAAGCATGATTATAGCACTTAAACATTAACAGCAACTAATAATGGGAATACATTTTATAATGTTTTAGTCATGTTTTGTTAACAAAATTGTTATCTTTTTGTCTTCCCATGTCAATCATTTGTTTGCAAATAGTAGAACAAAGGAATAAAGTATAATATAATGTGTTATAATTGCAACCTTCGGATGGAATCAAATTAAATTATTGAATAGTAAAAGGTATAAAATAATTACTGTTCATTAGCAAAAAATGTTTTTTCAGTTAACATCTTGGACCTGTATTAACGAGATGGAAAACTGTAATACTACCTTACGAAACTAAACTCATTTGTGTTATTTTGAATGTTTTGGTGAATTATTTATTATACGCACAGAAAAAGATAAAAAAAATATCCAAACTTCAACGATTAATTAGTTTAAAGCTCCCCAATATTTCACAAAATTTATCATACTTTAAAATAGAAGGATTCCTTACAGGGTCAGCAGATGAAATGCTTTCCTTCCTTGATGCAATGTAGACTACGGGACATAGATAAAACAAATGCTGTAGATGCTGGTCAAATTACAGAGGCTTTTGTTCACAGCTGGGTATTAAGCATGTTAAATATATGCATTGTTTTAAAATAACTGCTTGTAGGCATTTGCTAATTTGTGTATCATTTTCATTTTGCTTAGTTTCTTTTGTTGTCCATTATGATATCGGACTCAGACTTCTTTTAAACTGAGTTCTAATGTGCGTATTACTATGTGTTTCTTTAATCTGTATTGGCTAGAGGTAGAAGGGGAGGTTTGAGATCTCACAAAACATTTTTTAACCCTGTCGCATTTTGGCATCTGTCCAAAGTCTGGAGCCTCTGGCATTTGTTCGTCTTCTCTATTTTTTTATTTTTTTATTTTAGTGCATTATTATTAGCTGTTTACAAAATTCTGAATTTTTTGAAATAATAAGGCTTTTCTACCTCAGGCAAAGATTACCTTAGCTGTATTTGGCAACACTTTTAGGAATTTTGGATATCAACTTCGTACTTTATTTGGCTTTTTTATAACTTTTTGGATTCGAGCGTCACTGATGAGTCTTTTGTAGACGAAACGCGCGTCTGGCGTGTATATAAAATTTGGTCCTGGTATCTGTGATGAGTTTGTTTATATGATTTGGAGTTTAGTTTTTTTTACATCCAATCTTACTTTACTAGTAAATAATTTTGTTTAGAAGCCGGGTTCGGGATTTTATCGCTGCGTGGAAGACCCATAAGTGGCATTCGGCTCTTTGGCCAGGTTGTCGTCCTTTTGACATATATCCTATAACCATCGCAACTTTACCTCAGTCAATATATCCAAGCCAATATTTGAAAAAAAAATCAATTTTCAAATTTCCAAAATTGCAATAAGATGCTTTTCATTCTTCATTGATCGAACAGTTAAGGATAATTTATTCTCATTTTCTTATTCGTCGCATCGAACGAAAGATAAAGTATTTATGAACAAAAACTCAAACACATAGCTATAGGAAACAGCTCGCCTAGACGAGTGCAGCAAAGTTTTTTTTTTCAATTGATGCAACTGTCCTCAATCACTTTGCCAGCACGTTAAGACCGCTGCAGCATATATGTCTTACAAACATCACAATGAAAATTAATGAAATAGAATCTTTTATATCATATAACAATATTTACATACTGTTTAAGATTTGCAGAAAAAAATGCGTCTACAATAATTGTATATAAATTAATACAACATTAAAACACAAGAGGGAGGGAGAATATTTTCTGCACTAAGACTGAGCTTCGAATGGTCAAACTATAAAAACGTATTTACAATGTTAACTTTTACTGCAAATGACCAGTTCGTGCTATCATGTAAGGAAACTTTAAACTCTTCACTTAAGGTGTTAAGGTGACTTATTGTTATGCTAAAATAATTTAGATATTATTAGCTCACCTGACCTGGTATCCGTCGTCCGTCGTCGTTTGTAAAAATGTTTTCCTTAAACTACTGGGCCAAATTTAACGAAACTTGACCACAATCAGCATTGGGGTATATAGTCTAAAACATGTGTTCGATGACCCGGCAAACTAACCAAGATGGCCCCAATGGATTAAAATAGAACATACGGGAAATATGTAGATTTTGGCTCATATCTCTGAAGCCAAAGCATTTAGAGCAATTCTGACTAGGTGAACTTGTTATCAGGTAAAGACAATCTGCCCTGAAACTTTCAAATGAATCGTTCAACCCGTTGTTGGGTTGCTACCCCTGAATGGGTAATTTTATGGAAATTTTTCCGTTTCTGGTAATCAACTTGAATATTAATAGAGATAGAGAGAAACTGTAAACAGCAATAATGTTCAGCAAAGTAAGACCTACAAATAAGTCAACATGACCAAAAATGGTCATTTGACCCCATAATGAGTTATTGTCCTTTATAGTTAAAATCTTCTTCTCTGAAACTACTGAGACAAATTTAACCAAACTTGGCCATAATCATAATTAGGATATCTAGTTTTAAGAATGTGTCCGGTGACCCGACCAACCAACCAAGATGGCCGCGATGGCTAAAAATAGAACATAGGGGTAAAATGCAGTTTTGGGTTATATCTCTAAAACTTAGGCATTTAAAGCAAATCTGAGGTGGCAAAACTGTTCATCAGATATAGATTTATCTGCCCTGAAATATTCCGAAGAATCGGACCACCTGTTGTTTAGTTGCTGTCCCTTGAATAAGTAATGTTTACAGAAATTTGGCAGATTTTTTCTTTTTATCTAAGATATCATTATAGTATCTAATTATATCTTATATCTTATATTATTAGTTATGTTTAACCATATTTTACATGATTCCCATAGCATCAATTAATCAGGTAAAAACCTCTAGTTGTCAACATGAAAAATTATTTCCAATATAACAACAAACCCATGTGTTATTGACAGTTATATGAAATAATAAACAATAATCGTTTTGCTTTGTCATTTTTTTTTTATCTGTTGCTTAAAATATAAATACTGTAGCCACTTCAACAAATGTTGATCGATATCGATGTTGATCGGCATGGGTGTGTGAGTGTGTTATTAATTAAACTTTTTATTGTTCAGAACATAGGTGATAATACCATAAATAATGCGAACGAAAACATTGTCACAGAGATGTACTATGCTATTTTTGATAACAGCAACGATGACATTATCCTGAGAGGGCCTTTGCAAGAGTTTCATCAAAATTTTAAATACCCTGTATATAAAGAAAAGAAGCTACCACTTGATGCTGAAGTTTATAACATTACGCGTGCGGCAGGTAAAACATAGTTATATATAATAAATTATAGTGATTTTAGAAATGGGAATCGTGTAAAATTTACCGTATTTTTTGTCGAAACTCTTATTGGAATATTTAAAAAAATATATAAAAAAGAAGATATGATGTACTGAGTTTTTTAAAAGAAATAATTAAGTATTAAGTCGAGTTTTCTTCTGTTCGCACCTCCTACTTTCTATGTTTGACTGGTAATTCCTCGATTTTTACTCCGGGACCCATGTTTGATTGTTAATACCTTGGCTGACTGTTTATATCTCGATTTGCACTTCTTTGTACGACTACTGTTACCTTCGACTAGTACATGTGATTGATTATACATCGACTGTCATAAATACTTCTTACGGTTTATATATCGACTTTCACATCTTACATTTGACTGTAATACCTCATATCTCGATTTTTACTGACATAAATGTACCATTGATTCGTAAATTTCAACGTAAATAACTTTGAAGTTAGAGAGAGGACAGTGTATAAAACAGCATTCTATATTTATATATATGATTTGGATTTCAGGGTTGGTTCAATTCCAACATACGTCATTATTTGACTTGCTCTTTATATAAGAAACATAAATTTTCTTCTGGTTTAAGCTACTTTTTTTCAAGAGAGCTAAAATAGAATTGAAAACACAATTCTGATTTAAAGAGTCATCTGTCAGCACTGGCCCCAACCGTATAGTTCAGCAGTCATTATTGACTTTATGATCTCATATAAACTGTTGAATTTCGAATATAGCTGGTTTACGGGTGTTATAAAATCTATGATGTAATAAAACTTAAATAATTAATAAAAATAAATACGAAGAAGCAACAAGCTGATGACAAGGAATGAGATCATATGATATCGGTACACACACTGAATTAAATTTTGACATTTTTTAGGTGGTCGTGTTAAAAGGACAGTTCATTCAATTGGTGATCCATGCAATGGACGGCCGCCAAGGATAATATTTGCTATGCCCACAGAGGGAAGTTGCAATCATTTTAAAATATGCAAATCGTAAGTAACATATCATCATCATCATCCTTATGACAAATTGAACTGGTTTATTTTTTATATTTAAGGAATGACTGTAATATTTTTTCTGTCTATGAAGAAATAACATAAAAACATTTGTGCACACTGAATAACGCGCGTAGCGGGTTATTTAACAGTGTGCACCACATTTTTTATGTTGTTTCGAATAGACAGAAAAAATATTACAGTCATTTCTTATAATTTAATTCTTAATTCCATTTTAAACCGTAGAAAACCATGAAAAAACGTTGATGTCGTCACGGTCACATGACTTAATTATGTCTATGGGCTGATTACAAAATAACGTCAGCCAATCAGAAGACGCGTTACATCCAAAATAAAATTATTGATTTTAATGTGTTTTTATATTTCACTATATTTAAGATATCATTTCCTCACCAGACTGTTTACCACGACGCTACGTTTTTTAACGGTGAAATTCCGATATATTCGTCATGTCACATGCTTAAAGAAAGTCTGAATAACGTCACCTCTATGTAATTCATCTCACAGTAATTTTCATACAGTCTGCACGCTCAACCGCATTATTTTATTTGTTACTACTCATACTTTTTAAAATAATATAAAATATATAAGTTTATTTTCATGGATAATTTCAGGAAGGAAAGAAGAAATGGGCAGTGGATAATGACTGATTGTGGAAATACACAAATACATTCACCGGTGATGTTTCAATGTTTGTGTTGTCCATCGTCTTCATCCTTTACTGTGGAAAGCGGTGGATGTATGTGTCTAAATGAGGTCTGGTTTGACATTTTTGATTAAAACACTCTAAATTGAAGGATCATGCACACTGATATTCTATGGGAATAAATTTACCTTTACAACTGAAGTGGTTATCTTTTATCTATTATCACACCAGGCTGAAGCAAGCGAACAATAAATAACGAACAATAAGTCAGCGAACAATAAGGCGATATCTAAAAACCAAGAAAAAATAATAAGACAGCAACGACTGTTAAATAAAAAATATTTAAGAAGACAGGAAATCCGTCCAAATATTGCAATTTTAACTCAATCATAACATGGTATTTATACCATCCATTGATAAAACAAGTCGCATCGCTTTTTTTGGAATTTTGGGTCCTCAATGCTCTTCAACTTTGTATTTGTTTGGCTTTTTAACTATTTTGATCTGAGCGTCACTGATGAGTCTTATGTAGACGAAACGCGCGTCTGGCGTATAAAATTATAATCCTGGTACTTTTGATAACTATTTACACCACTGGGTGGATGCCACTGCTGGTGGACGTTTCGTCCCCGAGGGTATCACCAGCCCAGTAGTCAACACTTCGGTGTTGACATGAATATCAATTATATGGTCATTTTTATAAATTTTCTGTTTACAAAACTTTGAATTATTCAAAAAACTAAGGATTTTCTTACCCCAGGAGTAGATTACCTTAGCCGTATTTGGCACCACTTTTTGGAATTTTGGGTCCTCAATGCTCTTCAACTTTGTATTTGTTTGGCTTTTTAACTATTTTGATCTGAGCGTCACTGATGAGTCTTATGTAGACGAAACGCGCTTCTGGCGTATAAAATTATAATCCTGGTACTTTTGATAACTATTTACACCACTGGGTGGATGCCACTGCTGGTGGACGTTTCGTCCCCGAGGGTATCACCAGCCCAGTAGTCAACACTTCGGTGTTGACATGAATATCAATTATATGGTCATTTTTATAAATTTTCTGTTTACAAAACTTTGAATTATTCGAAAAACTAAGGATTTTCTTACCCCAGGAGTAGATTACCTTAGCCGTATTTGGCACCACTTTTTGGAATTTTGGGTCCTCAATGCTCTTCAACTTTGTATTTGTTTGGCTTTTTAACTATTTTGATCTGAGCGTCACTGATGAGTCTTATGTAGACGAAACGTGCGTCTGGCGTATAAAATTATAATCCTGGTACTTTTGATAACTATTTATGCATATATTCAGTTCACAGTAAATCTGCATCTATCAACGGATTATTTGTAGGTGTAGGACCACCAATGCACCAACTTCAATTTAGAACGTTTGTAAAAGTAGTCCTTCCCTGTAAAATATAGCACCTTTGATGTCATTGTTTAATGAAAATAACATACATATTTTCAGAAATGGGTGGTGGCCCGTTCCAGGTCTAAATAATGAGGGTGCGACGGAATATGACTATATAGGTCTTGTGGAGTAGAAACAGGCGCATCTTTTACGCAAGGTATCGAATGGTGCTATGTTCAATCAAAACACTGTAAGCGCTGTAGGCAGTTAACAAAAAACCAAGGCAATCGTAATCATGAAAAATGTGGCAATGTTGCTTCAATTATTTTTTTTAAAGATTTCAAAGAACAAACATTAAACTTTCTATATTGTTCACTTATGTTCATTTAATGAATTAATCATTTTTTCATGGTCATGAGTTTGCAGTGGTACAAGTTCGCAATGATTGCAGTTGTTCTAGTTGATAGTTATTTAAACGTTGGTATTAGTTGACTGTTGGTAGTTCAAGTTGACTTAAGTACGAGCTTGTAAAAGTATGAATGGACTAGCTTCCCTGGAAAGAAAACTGAGTTTGTGTTCTACAGTACAAAAGTTATGAGACACAAATCAGACAATGTTTACTACTACAGGGATCAAAGGTGAGGTCTGACTGACCTTCCAATAGTAAACGTAAATGATCTCCACCTTCACCCCAAGTCCATGATGTTTAAGTTTGGAATAAAATGACAGGTAATTATAAAACAGTTGGTCAACATTCTTGGGCTTGAAAGATGTTTTTTTTTTTAAATGAGCCATATTAAAATTACAATTTTTATAGGACCAGAAATAATTCAAAATATAATTCCAATAGTCGTCTGACATTGGGCAATGTCTATTACACATTGGTTAGGTCTAGCAAAGTGATATGCATATGTGACTTCTATGAGATTGACCTTGTATATCATTCAATCTTTTTGAAATGAAAAACAGGAATGAATATGGTTTAGGAGTTGGTATCTTAATCTTTTTCAAGTTCCCAAAACACACACAAGAGGGGGTGGGTGACCCTACCGACTACCCCTATATTTCATTTGATTTTTTATATTGTCCCATACATAAATATATATGATATAGGGGGAGAGAATCTCGTCCGTTGTCAAGTTTTCAAACAGGAGATAAGGGGTGACCCCAGTGACTTCATCTATATTTCATTTGATTTGTTATATTGTCCAATACATGAATATATATGGTTGAGGGTGGGGTTCTCATCTGTTTCCAAGTTATCAAACAGGAGAGGGTAGGGTGATCCTAAAGACTCTCCCTATATTTCATTTGATTAGTTCTTTTGTCGCATACATGAATATATATGGCTTAATTTAATGGTGGGGATCTCGACTGTTTCAGAGTTCTCAAACAGGAGGGGTGGGTGACCGCAGGGACTCCCCTATATTTCATTTAATTTAGAGGTGTGGATCTCGACTGTTCCCAAGTTCTCAAACAGGAGGAGTTAGGTGACTGCAGGGACTCCTACTATATTTTATTTGATTTGTTATATAGTCCCTTACATGAGTATATATGGTTAAGGGGTGAGGATCTCGACTGTTTCCAAAATCTCAAACAGGAGGGTGTACAGTGACCCTAGGTACTCTCCCTATAATTAATTTGATTTGTTATATTGTCCCATACATGAGTATATATGGTTTAAGGGTGGGAATCTCGACCGTTTTTTCAAATTCTAAAACAGGAAGGGGTAGAGTTACCCCACGAATTCCACCTATATTTCATATGATTTGTTATATTGTCTCATACATGAATTTATATGGTTTAGGGTGGGGATTTCGACCGTTTCCAAGTTCTAAAACAGGAGGGGTTGGTGACCCCCTATATTTCATTTGATTTGTTACATTTTCACATACTTAAATATATATGATTTATGGATGGGGATCTTGACCTTTTCTGAAACAGGATGGGCGAGGTGACTGCGGGGACTCTCCTATATTTCATTTGATTTATTTATATGTCCAATACATGAATATATATGGTTTAGGGGTGGGGATCTCGACTATTCCAAAGTTCTAAAACAGGAGGGAAGGGGTGACCTCAGGGACTCCCCCTGTATTTCATTTGATTAGTTATATACATGAATAAATATTGTTTAGGGGTAAGGACCGCGACTGTTTCCAAGTTCTAAAACAAGAGGGGTGGGGTGATCCTAGGGACTTGACCTCCCCTATATTTCATTTGATTAGTTATAGTCCCATACATGAATGTATATGGTTAAGGGGTGGGGATCTCATTCGTTTCATAGTTATCATGAAACACATTTTGTGAAAATAAAGTAAGAAGCTTCCAGCTATTTTAACTGACCCATCAAAATTGAGAAAAAAAATACCCATTGAAATTGCAGTAATATTTTTACACTTTAAAAGCATATAACATGCATTATCAACATTTATCACTGATAAAAGAACATTTATACTGTCACCAGGAACATATATATTGTTAGATATACTGTTCCCAGCTGTCACATTGTATTGGATTTTGACATTAAAATTTGTCAAAAAGTAAATTTAAGTTTCTGTACAAAATATTTTTTTCTGCTTTTTCTTTCTTTACATATATCTGTTGGTTTTAAATTCTAGTGTTTATATTTATTTACCATGCAAGGATGTATTTTGTCACCTGTCTCGATTTTTTTAGTTGATCGCCAAAGCCCGAAATTACCCTTATCCGCTTCAAGAATCGAATCCTATATTGTAATTGTCTTCTCACGGCATTCATTTTGTTTCAATAATGTTTTTGTCAGTCAGAAACGATTTTACTAGAATTTCCACATTATTTGTCGGCGATTTTCTGTATAAAGCTAGCGGTTGAACAAAAAGAACATCGCTGTCATGAATAATAACGATGAAAATAAGTTTTGAGATCGTTTATTTGGAGACTTTAATTTGGTAAAAAGGTTTGCAAAGTAATTTTGTATTTTCTTTCAAGTCAGGCATGTCGGGCGTAGCTAGTAAATAAAGGCAACAGTAGTATACCGCTGTTCAAAACTCATAAATCCATGGACAAAAAACAAAATCGGGATTTTAGTAAACAAGTCGAAAGTCCGACTGCACAATTGGAAGGTCGCGGACATCGGACCACCGGTAATTTGAACCCCTGCCTCCAAATTGAAAAGATACGAAAATTTCGTCTTTTAATTTGAAATTGCCGCCAACAGCATGAACAGTTGAACTTATTTTAATAGACTACTGACTTAGTTGACTACGTATTGACGACAAACAATATTCCTACGACTTTTGCCATTTGTGAAATCAAAACTACTTGTCTTTAGAGATTTTCGGCGATTAAATATTTCATACATTTGTTCTTTGACATCTTGGCAAAAAGCTCAGGGGATAATAAACTACATAAGGATTCCTAATGTGGTTTACTTCCTATGTACAACTTCAAAATTTTTGGGTGATTCGACGATCATTTAAAGTTTTCTGGCCATATTTTTTGTAATCCACAATTAAAAGTATGAAAAAAACTACAATTAGTTATAAATAACATAATATCCAGCTAGATAATGACAATGGCACGTATTTCAGCATTTATTGGGTAGAACACAAATCTAGGGTGCTCGCATAAGGAAGCTTAACTGTCTAACAGTGTGTATCCTCGTGTGTTCTTTTAGATTGTAACGTGACTTGAAACCACCACAACATACATTGTATAATACATGTATGAAGTGTATTATTTGTGTGTTCTCATGCTAGGCGAGTGATATGAGAGCCACATTTACATTTTTAATGCACCTACCTAACACACGGCTAAATTATATATCACTGGAAAGCTAAGAATGTGTACTTTCTAAATATCCCGGTCGTCAAAAGAAATTATGGTGCATCTTTTTTTTAAATCGAGGTAAAAGGTCATGGGTGCAATTTCAATTCACGGATACTTCCAGTAGAAAAATCGAATCAAAACAAATGCAAAAACGAAACAATTTTAAAGGAATGCTGTATTACTGTTGGGAAAATATATTTCTATCATAGTATTAATTATTTTTGGTTGATTTTAACGGTAACGAATGTTACGTAACGTTTTCTTTGAAAATCAACCATTAAGTCACACAAATGTATCTGTAGTCGCCCTTGCATTATCTAAATCTTATAATACCTCCATATCATTTGATTGCACGTATTTACAAACATATATCTGCAAATTTGATATTAAAATTCCGAAACAAAATATTTGAAGCAAGGGGGAAATATAACATATGACGTATTTTAAATTGTTTAGAAAAGTCCCATGATGAGCTGTACATTAAAATTGAGGAAGCGTATGGTCTCCTGTTTGAAAGCCTGCCAACGGCTTCAAGATCAGACAACCATAGGGCAGATTTTTTCTTCTTATTGTAGTGCAATATGTTGAGTCTGGATCATACCGCAATTTCATTTACATCACTAAATCAGATATGATAAGAGTACTAACTAACAGTACTAAAATGAGTAAAGTGCTACTAGTAAATTTATATCAACAAAATTGTGACAATTTTGATATAAAACATCACAAGGAAATTATGATCACTCATTGTACGTCAAACTGTGTTTGATTTTATTTTAGTCGGCCGCCGTGTATCTTGAGATATCTAATTAATCAAACAACACTTTATAAAGTAGTTTGTATTTTTTTAAATTACGCTAGTGATGACGTTCGGCTACTTTGGCACTAAGTATTACTTGTTTATATCTTGTTTCACCGCTTCAAACGGAGGACAAGGTTATCCTAATATTGAACCTTTTATTTGGCTTTCTTATGTTAAAATCCGTTAGCGTATAACCTAAATGATCGAAACGTCGGACCGATGGGATGTTGGACCATTTAGGTGTCGGAATATTGCGATATCGGAATATTATAGCTTCATTTTAACTTGTAATCTCGTCATTCTTATCGGTCAACATATCCATACAAAGACAACTTCCTTGACATGGGCATATATCAGTGCAGCAGAGGTTTAGCTCAAAGCGGACACAAGTCTACTATATACAGATTGAATTAAAAATTGGGAATGGACATGAGGGATTTGTCAAAGAGACACCAACCCGTTCAAAAAGCAGGCAACGGCCGAAGACCACCAATGTAAATGGGTCATCAGTGAAGCACGAAAATCCCTTAAACCCGGAGGCGTTCTTCAGCTTGCTCCTAAACAAAAATGTACCAGTTTGAAATGATAATGGACGTACTAAGCTTCAAAATTTACTCAAGAAATCAAAATAAAAAATCATACAAAACTAAGACAGGCCAAAGGCTCCTGATTTGGGACAGGCGCAAAATTGCGGCGGGGTTAAACATGTATTTGGAAATCTCAACCCCCCTATACCTATACCAATGCGTGAACAGATCAAATCTTGTAGAAAGTTGGATGACATCATACCGGACCGATGTTGCCTTTTAGCCAACCAAAGTCATACGGAGAACTTGTATTGTTTCTGTTGTTAGGTCGACATTGTCTTGGATAAAATTTTGACCCCCAAAAGAAAAATAATGCCATGTAGAATGTATGCCCAATGTTCAATTTTTCTAATCTCCTGAGCAGTCAAACTTTTTAATAGTTATCAAACGTGTGTCCATAAATGCGGTGCATTTGTAATAATAAACCCAAATGAAAAAGAGTAAAAAAATTATTTATAGATAATATACATTCTACAAAAGCCATACATCTAAGAACTTTGTCAATAGGAATATCGTACGCTTTATTAACTGCGCCATCATTCAAAAGACAATACAGAAATGTTTTTAAAGCAGGTAGCATAATTTCAATTGAATAATCCAGTGAAATGTTTTTAGATAATGGATAAAATTCGTTGAGCGAGTAGGCTTCAGGTCAGTTAAAAAAAAACCAGAAAAAATAAAGATGGCGGAATGAGTAGATGTCTTCGATAATCGAGCTCCAACTAAAATGTAAATAATGTTTGTTATGGACTGTGTAAGTGACCAATACTAGTAATTCTCCCTCGGAGGATGACTGGTTGTGTTAAAAAGATAACTTTATGGGTAAAAATAAGAGAAAAAGAAGGAGAAATCATATGAGTAAAGAAACATCGAGTGTGAACAAAACAAAAACCCCACCCAAGATGGCTACCTATGTGAAATGTGTACCCGAAACACCAAGTATCTCAGAAGTGATTGGCAATGCTAATGAATCATTGTATGGGATGCCAATGAACATGAACCTACCACAAAATGTTTCGACACCCATAAATAATCTACAATTTCAAGGGATTCAACCAAGAACACTCGCTTCGCATAGTGGTTTTGTTTCGGGTATTCATCCCCATCGTCATGAAAACATGAACTTTACTATTGCTTCACCTCCATCTTATATGCAGTTACCTGAACCTCGAACCCAATTCCACAATCAGTTACAACCTCAGCAAACATATGAACAGCAACAACATAATATACAGACAAGTACCAGTCCTGTAGATATAAA
The DNA here is from genome assembly GCA_019925275.1 of Mytilus edulis. NCBI lineage: Eukaryota > Metazoa > Mollusca > Bivalvia > Mytilida > Mytilidae > Mytilus > Mytilus edulis. The sequence continues at coordinate 13,854,344 of CM034354.1, read as the reverse complement.
TCATATGACAATAAATATGATCATGAACACAATCCATGAAATAAACATTAAGTTAGAAAAATTGAACTTACTAGATGAACTGAACAATAGAATGTCACATATGGAGCAAAAATTTGAAAGATTTGACAATGAAATAAAGGATATCAGGAATGATCTCAAACACCAGTCAGAAAGGTTGAAAGGCGAGGAATTTCAAAATTCTATTATTGAAGACCGAATGTCTAAAACTGAAAATGCTAAGAAAAGATTAGCATGGGAAAACAATGAACTAAGAGAGGAAATTTTGGAGATGAAGTGTCATTCCATGAAATACAACTTGCTATTTTCTGGAATCCCAGAGTCTAGTAGCTGGAAGGATGAAAATACGGAGGAAGTTGTGAAGGAATTCATACAAAAGGAACTAAATGTTGATAGCACTACAATGTCTTTCCAAAATGTACACCGATTAAAACAGAGAACGGATGGTAAACCTCGGAGTATAGTAGCACGATTCACAAGCTATAATGATTACGAAAAGGTCCGACGTACCGCTATTGAAAAACTTAAAAACAATGTCAAATACTCTGTATATCAACAGTATCCTATGGAGATTTCAGAGAGACGCAAATATTTACTTCCCAAGTTGAATGATGCTAAAAAAGGCTTCAAAATGACAAACTTTTTATCGAAGGACAAATGGTAAACAGGCACCCACCACCTCCCGGACCCCCAGTAGAGATTCACAGATTCGATCACCCACAACCACAACACTTCCATTCGGATGAAGAAACCCACATAGACCACGATACGGATAGGGGGCTGACAACAGGAGTTGTAATATTCCATCGAACAGTAATTTAGACAATTTAGACAATGTAATAAAAATCTTATCTCTTAATGTATGTGGCCTAAAATCAAAACTTTTGTATCATGATTTCAATGATCTTATTGTCAAAAATGATATTTGCCTTTTTGTTGAGACGAAAACAGATAAATATGATATATTGAATGTTCCCAATGGTTATAACTATTTTTGCAAACACAGAACTGCTTTTGATAGAAAATCTGGTGGCTTAACAATTGTATATAAAGAAAATTTGAGGTCTTTTCTAAAATTTCATAAAACAAAATCTGATTTTAATAATCTTCAAAATTGACAACAACACTTCAATTGGACTGCAATTTTATTATCTAATGTCTACATGTTTCGCCTGCTTGGCAGGCGTCTTCAGGACAATTTTTATACAATTTATTCTGCCTGAGGTACTCAAAGTGGTGCATATAAAGTGACGTTATAGTTAACAATGGTAGGTATTAGTAACGTAATGGTGGATATAATTGTACACAATAAAAATAGAATGATTAAAATGAATCTGATTTTGTACAATGGGTTTCAATTTCAAATGAACTATTACTAGATGATAAAGAGTTATTGCTAGGGTGTGTGTACATCCTACCTGAAAACTCCAAATATGCATCAAAAGAAGTTTTTACTGAAATTGAAGATGAACTTCTTCATTTACAAGATAACAGTTGTAACATTGCACTATTAGGAGATTTTAATGCAAAAACAAAAACATTAAATGACTTTATTGTACCTGATGACTCTCTTTTTGAAGTTTTGGATAATTTTGATGATAACGAATTGCTAGTATATCTGTATGATTATCAGAAACTATTGTTACATAATATATCTTTACCAAGATTTTCGGAAGATACGTCTTCGGTTAATAACTATGGATATAAATTGTTAGATTTTTGTAAAAAACTAAATATTTATATTGGAAATAGTAGATTGAATGGAAATGATAAATCTGTTGGTAAAAAGACATGTAAAGATGTATCACTTGTAGATTATTTCTTATTATCCTCAAATGTTTTTCCAACTGTAAAATCTTTTGATGTATTAGATTTCAATCCCCTATATTCAGATGTACATTGTGGGCTAAGTGTGTATTTGCATTCCAATGTAAAGAAAAATACTACAAAACAAAATGTAGGTCATTGTAGTAAATCCAATTATATTAAATGGAATGCTGCCAAACAAGACGAGTTTGTCGAAGCTATTTTTAGTAGTCAATTGTCATTCGGTGAACTTGATACTATTTTTAACGATGAATGTGAAGGCAATCAAGTGAAACATATTATTGATAAAGCGGTGAACAAAATTGGTGAGATATTTAGAAACACGGCAAAATCTATTTTTGGCTTTAAAAACTCGACTCGAAAATAATAAAACCTGACAATAAGCCGTGGTATACTAAAAGTTGTCATGAAAAACGAAAGCAGTTTAATATTAACCGTAAAAAAAATAATCTGCGAAAGTCGTCTGTAAACAAACAGATACTCACGAGATCAAGTCGAGCGTATAAGAAGGAAATGAAAAAATGTTATAGTGAACATTTGAAGAAATTTGAGACGCAACTTCGGAATGCCTCTAAAACTGATACAAAATTTTTTTGGGGTATATTGAAATCATTCTCAAAGTTTCAAACTTCTGAAGAAAATAATATTACACTTGATCGCCTATATGAATATTTTAAAGACTTGAATAACAGTAATGAAGAAGCCAGTGTGGATGATTTTTCAGAAATTTATTCTCAAAATGACGTTGAACTTCTTAACTCTGAAATAACAGAGGATGAAATCGTTAAAGCGATTAAAAATTTGAAAAATTCAAAAGCACCAGGCATAGATGATATTGTAAATGAATACATGAAAACAACTTTGTGCAAATTTTTACCATACTACCATAAATTGTTTAATTTAGTATTTGATAGTGGTAAAAGTCCTGAAACATGGACATTAGGAATTATTAAAGCTATTTACAAAAATAAAGGTGACCCGAAGGACCCCGACAATTACCGGGCGATTTCTTTAGTGTCATGTCTAGGTAAAGTGTTTACTTCAATCTTAAACACAAGATTAAATAATTTTTCAGATGAAGAGGGTCTTATATCTGGATCACAAGCAGGTTTTCGAACTGGATACTCTACGCAGGATAATATTTTCATCATTTATTGTTTGGTTACACTATTTTTATCAAAGAAAAAAAAGTTATTCTGCACATTTATAGATTTAAAAAAAGCATTTGATACAATTTGGAGGACAGGGTTGTGGCAGAAATTAATTAAAAGTAATATCCAAGGGAAGATGTTTAAAGTGATCCACTCATTATATAATAACATTAAATCTTGTGTCAAAGATGGTGATAGATACTCTGAATTTTTTACATGTGATATTGGTGTTAGACAAGGGGAGAATTTATCTCCATTTCTTTTCGCTGTTTATATAAACGACTTAGAAGAATATCTGTCTGAAAACTGTGAAATCGGTCTTGACACTCTAAGCTCTTTAAGTTTTGAGAACCTTGGTATATATATGAAACTATTTGTATTACTATATGCAGACGATACTGTTATATTTGCAGAATCACCACAGGAATTAAAACAAGCACTTAATGTGTTTGAAAATTATTGTAACTTATGGAAACTCAAAGTTAATGTATCAAAAACAAAAGTTGTAATTTTCTCTAAGAGAAAGTGTACTGTCGACTATGATTTTGAAATATTTGGTGAAAAAATATATCAGCAGGATGATTATAACTATTTAGGTATTTTGTTTAATTATAATGGTAGTTTTTGTAAAGCAAGGAAAAAACTTGTGGAACAAGCACAGAAATCACTATATTCATTGTACACGAAAATTCGTAATATTAGTATACCTATAGATTTGCAACTAAAACTTTTTGATGTATTTGTGTCTCCTATATTGACATATTCATCTGAGATTTGGGGTTTTGAAAATAAGAACATTATAGAAAAAATACACTTACAGTTCTGTAAGAAAATTTCAGGAATTAGATCAAGTACGCCTACTTTTATGGTGTATGGAGAACTTGGGCGATACCCTTTAGAAATACAGATAAAATTAAAAATGCTGTGTTTCTGGAACAAACTAGTTGGCAATACAGACAAATTATCTGGTAAAATGTACAAATTACTTTTCAAATTAAATGAAAATGGCAATAGAAATATGCTCTGGATTAATTATATTAAATCCATATTTGATGAAACGGGTTATAGTGAAATATGGAATAACCAAGAATATGTAAATCCTGAATTTTAAAAAAATGTTGTACGACAGAGATTGCACGATCAATTTATACAAAAGTGTTTTTCAGATGTGTCTAATTCTTCACGAGGGGAATTTTATTCTAAATTTAAGACAGAGTTTGAATTAGAAGATTATCTTTTAAGGTTAAATCCTGTAAATAGAAACTATATATGTAAACTGCGAACATGCAATCTCAAATTTCCGATAGAGACGGGACGTTGGGCTGGTATACCAAGGAATGAAAGATTGTGCAATCTCTGTAAACAAGTTGTTGGAAACGAATTCCATTATATTTTCTGCTGTAATGAATTGAAAGATATTCGAACTAAATATATAACGGGTTACTTTGTTAATGTACCCAGTGAGTCAAAAATGAATAAAATGTTGAATTTGGGTAATACACAAGTTCTTACTCACCTATCATGGTTCCTCCAAAAGATTGTAAAACTCTTATATATATATATATACATCTTCGGATTTCAAATGTTTGGCTTTGAGCGTTCCTGATGAAGGTAAATCCAGAAAAGCGCTTCGGACGCAAGAAATTAATAACGTGTTGTTTTCAATATTTTACATCACTGGGTCGATACCTCTGCTGGTGGACTATCAGTCCCCGAGGGTATCATCAGCTCGGTAGTCAGTATTTCGGTACTGACATGATTTAACAAACTTTACTAAAATTGTCCGTTTATAAATTTATAAATTATTAAGAAACTAAGGTTTCAACTCCCTCAGGCAAAGTTGGCTTTAGATGAATTTGGCTATTATTTTAGGTATTTTTTGACATACAGCTCTTCAACGGTTTCGGTACTTATACATCTTCGGATTTCAAATGTTTGGCTTTGAGCGTTCCTGATGAAGGTAAATCCAGAAAAGCGCTTCGGACGCAAGAAATTAATAACGTGTTGTTTTCAATATTTTACATCACTGGGTCGATACCTCTGCTGGTGGACTATCAGTCCCCGAGGGTATCATCAGCTCGGTAGTCAGTATTTCGGTACTGACATGATTTAACAAACTTTACTAAAATTGTCCGTTTATAAATTTATAAATTATTAAGAAACTAAGGTTTCAACTCCCTCAGGCAAAGTTGGCTTTAGATGAATTTGGCTATTATTTTAGGTATTTTTTGACATACAGCTCTTCAACGGTTTCGGTACTTATACATCTTCGGATTTTAAATGTTTGGCTTTGAGCGTTCCTGATGAAGGTAAATCCAGAAAAGCGCTTCGGACGCAAGAAATTAATAACGTGTTGTTTTCAATATTTTACATCACTGGGTCGATACCTCTGCTGGTGGACTATCAGTCCCCGAGGGTATCATCAGCTCGGTAGTCAGTATTTCGGTACTGACATGATTTAACAAACTTTACTAAAATTGTCCGTTTATAAATTTATAAATTATTAAGAAACTAAGGTTTCAACTCCCTCAGGCAAAGTTGGCTTTAGATGAATTTGGCTATTATTTTAGGTATTTTTTGACATACAGCTCTTCAACGGTTTCGGTACTTATACATCTTCGGATTTCAAATGTTTGGCTTTGAGCGTTCCTGATGAAGGTAAATCCAGAAAAGCGCTTCGGACGCAAGAAATTAATAACGTGTTGTTTTCAATATCTTATAGAGTTAAACTGAAAAGTCACATTACTTCACGATCTAGTACTCTCATGATCTGTAATCGGATGACATATTTATTTACATTCCATAACACAACACTCTATTTACACGTGGTGGCGTGACGTACTGTAACCGAATCGAATACACTTAAAACAAAGATGAAGCATGAACTTGTGTATTACCTTTGAAATATGTGTTAACAATTATAATATATATATACGGTAATGCTACTACCTATATTTACTTTGTATATGTAATACATTTGTATAAGTTCAAATAACTTGAAATCATATAGTTTAAAATATACATGTAAGATAATTTCTATACTCATTCTGTCATCTGTAATTATAATATACTATACATATGTGATGCTCCTGTAGCGCAGTTACTGCGTCTGAGTTTGATTAATAAAGTTTGAAAGTTTGAAAGGATATTTATCTGATTGGATTACAATTTTACCCTATATCTGCTTCCGTAAAATACTAGTAGCTGCATAAAGTGCTTGCACCCAGTTTCGCAGACTGTATATCACAGTCATTTTAAATTAGTAATTTTCCGTCATTACGGCATAAGACAAAATTATAGAGCTACTGTATATAATATTGGATGTACCTTGGCCTTGTTAATGCTGTATACATGTAACTATAAGCTGATAATATGTTGTGTAGTTTTCTCGGCGGCGATCCTCGGGCAGAAATTAAACCCGGTTAACTGATCAAGTAATTAAAGTTGTTAACCAGAATACTTCCTTGTGTACAGGCATGTCATCTTTAATCGTCGAAATGTTAGTAAAAGCTGTTTTATGTTCAGAACTAAACAGCTCTTTACTTTCTGATTTCAAATTTTGTAGCAAATAAATATTTAGCGATGCAAGCACGATGGTATAAAGATTTAATAGTAAAATTATCATGAGTTATTTTGTAAATCAGATCATTGTAGGAGATATATGTAGTAACACTCAATACAGCTTGAGTTTGCTGCTCAGAGGATACCTTATGAAGTTGTGTTACTAGCTTATAGGCTTTATACATTTGCAAAATATACAAACAGACAAATCAGAATGAGTTGTAGACCAGTCTTCTGTAAACTTCATCTTTTCGTTTTTCCACTGCGGCAATACAACTGTATCTTCATTTAAGTGTTTAACTACCTATTTTCTATGTAGTAAATACATGACAGACTATGCATATCTGTGTCAATCAATGGATAGCTTTTGCTTTTTAGCATAGGAATGGTTTCATTGTGAACTGGACTGTGAAAAATTGACACGACTCGGAAGATTTTCTACAAATATTTAGAAGGAATGCAAAAGCATGCGGACTTACAGTTGTAAATATTGTTTTTCATTATTTTAAGAATCTATTTCACTTAATTATTCTGTCTAAAAGAAGAGACACGACTAATTTCCTTTGCTTGAAAAACATGTCGTATTTTTATAATTTTCAACTAATTTCTGTAATAAACGTCAATTTTACAAAAACTGCACCGTACGATTTTGTGACGACCGGACAAAAATCAAAGTTAAATCATTATTCTTGCATTAAAAAAAGAAATTAGCCGTGTGTTAGGTGGGTGCATTAAAGTCCTTAACTAGACGTCTTTTTCAAATATTACACTCGCCTATGCGTCTCTGTAAGTCCACACTCTTTACAAATCCTTTATTACACATCTCACATTTATGAAGGTTGTCATCATTGTGTGTTTTCATGTGTGATTTCATGTTTTGTTTCATACTAATTTCTTGTCCACACATGTGACATTTATAAGGTTTTTCACCCGTGTGTATTCTCATGTGTAATTTCAAAAATGATTTCCGACTACATCCTTCTCCACATATCTATATATGAGATTTTTCCCCACTGTGTGTTTTCATGTGTAATTTTAATGTATAAGTCTTTCTGAATTCTTTACCGCATACACCACAATTATAAAATTTCATCAATTTCTTTGCATGTGTTTTCAAGTGTCTTTAAGATCCAATTCTGAATAAATTCTTTGCCACAAAACTCACAATGACATGTATGAAATTCAGTGGTTGTCGTTTGTTTATATGTTACATATTTGTTTTTCGTTCATTTTTTTTACATAAATAAGGCCGTTAGTTTTCTCGTTTGAATTGTTTTACATTGTCTTATCGGGGCATATTATAGCTGACTATGCGGTATGGGCTTTGTTCATTGCTGAAGGCCGTACGGTGACCTATAGTTGTTAATGTCTGTGTCATTTTGATCTTTTGTGGATAGTTGTCTCATTGGCAATCATACCACATCTTCTTTTTTTATATGTATGAAGTTTATCATCATTATCCTCTATGTGAATTATGTGTTTTCTCATATGTACTTTAAATTTGATTTTACACTAAAGTAATTACCACACACATCACATTTATAGGGGTTTTCACCAGTATGTGTTCTCATATGATTTGGTAAATTCCCTTTATGTGAAAATCGCTAACCACACACAGTACATCCAAATAGTTTCTCATCAGTGTGTGTTATCATGTGTGCATTCAATTCGAAAATCATACTGTAAAATGTTTTACCACACATCTGACAATTGTGCCGTTTGTCATCAGTTTGTGTGTTCACGTAAGTCTGGAAGTTTTCACTCTGACTAAACTCTGTAACGCATGCATCACTTTTGTGCAGTTTATCATCAGTTTGATTTTCTCGTATGTCCAATCATATCTCACAGTCGGATATCTTGTGTGTTTTTGCATTAACTGATCCGTTGTCTGATCGACAGTCTTTTCATTTGTGGCCTGACCATTGGAGTTGAGGGCAGCATTTTCAATCATTGTAAAATACGATGTCCATCTCTGTATAACGGGCCTGGAATCATATCAAGACTGGTTTTTTAAATCGTAAAAAGACTACATTAATAAAAATCTTAATATGCCATGTATGTGCATGAGTGTAAATTAGACATGATGGACCATGTATATCTATAAATTGGACCACTGTTGTGTTCTCTTTTCTCACACTAACATTCACTGATCAGTCATGTCAGATGACATATACTAAATAATCAATGCTCAGTAAAAATGAGGCATAGTTACCATAGTTACTTTAATTCAATCACGGATTCGCAAAGTAGCGGATATGCTCTACAACTGTTAAAGTTATTAATTCTTTATAATGAAAAATTGTCAGAGCAAAGAAAGAAAAATTAACAGGTTAAATATCACAGGGATATTTATAACTCTATAAAGGGTTACTACAGCAAAATAACTTGCATGTGTTATTATAGATATTTTCATGAGCTGTCTACTCTTATATCCTTAAATTGTAATATTTTGATTTTTAGTGGGCTCTAGGGAACTCTTGACATTTAAACGAAACTAGTAATGATGTATATTGTCCACTTAAAACATGTAACATAAATATGTTATCATATAGTTCTTTGATTTTTTAGTCCACAATAACAAATATATGTTAGGCCAAATAAAAATATATATGTGTGGTTCCAGTGACACTACCTTCCCTACTTTTTCGTCTTGAAATTAGCCTACCCTAAAGATTTTATTGTCATTTTTCATTTAGCACTGTTAAAGTCAGAATGATAAATAAAAAAAAAATCCCTACCTACCTATACCCTAACTTTTTTTCAGATGTAACTGGAACCACACATACTATTTTATTTGGCCTTATTTTTCTACAATAACCCTTTACAGTTATTTCCTTGACTTAATATAGAACATTAAAGGTACATGAGCTGATGAGTATATCTTTTTAGTTAGGGGCAATGCTCTGAATCCTTGTGATTTTCCTCACAGTTTTATTTCAAGTACAGTCGTAGCGGGTTATTTTAAAGTGTGCACCACATTTTTTATATAGTTTCGAATAAACAGAAAAAATATTACAGTCATTTCTTAAATTAAATTAAATGTTTATGAGCTGATAAACAAAACAACGTCAGCCAATCAGAAGACGCGTTACATCCAAAATTAAATTATTAGATCATAGTGCAAATGTTATTAAGGCGTTCCATAGAAATTTTGTAAACACAGTAAATGGTCTTAAAACAAACATTGAATTGTCTATAATTTATATGTAGAAGTGCTAGAAGGGCTACTGACGAAAAGGTTAATTAATATATGAAGTGCGATTGTAGGATAATGTGACGATAAGCATTGCGTGGTTCTAACCACAGGTACTTGAGGACAGGACCCTATAGGAGCCTTGTGATGCCCCCCTCCCCCTTTTTTTTTTTTTTTTTAATCGAGCAAAAATATCATTATTTTCGCTTATATTCAGCTCTCTGTATGCTATTTATCACTTCAAATGCAAGGAATACTATCAAATACCAGTTTCTAAAATTTGGGGTTTCTGATATATGTATAGGCGGAAAGGTAAGTCACTCAGGTTTGTTTACATTGAGGTACTGCTCGGGATATTTCTTGAAATTTTCTATTAAATTATGTCCTACCTGTTCCAATATCGTATTTCTTCTTCGCCATATATATTATCCTCACTGAAAACATACATAAATAATCAAAATACAGGTATAAAGTCCTCCTCTGGGACACTTTTCACTCGCGATTTGAATATTTTCAACCACATTTTAGTAGAAGCTACGGAAGTGACATCGCTAGCGACATCTGTGCGGTATTTTCAAAAGGGCGGTAACCATTTCACATGTTACCTATTCTGTAACTCCCTCCTAAATCAAGAGAACCATAATCACTCCCGATCGATCGATTTCCGAATGGCAATGACGACAACGGTAAAACGCGAGAATTCCGAATATATTTTAAGTAATTGTTTTGGCGCAAAATTATGAACTGAAAAAGAATGACAAATATAAATGAAATGTCAAATAAGTCTAATTTGTTCAACTGGATAATTGATAACATTGAGGAAGGGGCTATAGATGAATCAATTGATTTAATAGATATTAAAGAAAAAACTGCAGCTGAAGGGACATCAGTTGGAAATTTAATAAAACAAATATATAAAAATGTGAAGGTGAAAAATGCACGCAGCAAAAGTAACTGGTGCAAAATGACCAAACGTTACTTTGGTATAAAGTGGAAAATTAATACACCAGTTGTGCTAGATATAAGCACATTTGGAACACATATCCCCATTGATTTTGTCTTGTTATCAAAAACTTTAAGCTGTATAACTATAGGTCATTTTAACAAAACCATAATAAATGGATTGAAGGTGCTTACTGAAGCTCAGTTAAAATTGGACCAAACTTGGACTTTAATGGTTATGGGTAAAAAGATAGACCCTGTTAGCTTAGGGGTAGACAAAACATTTAATTTACCATCATGTTTTGAAATAATAAGACAGTTGCGTTATTGTAATGGTGTTGAGGAAGTTGATGAGTCAATGCAAAATAAAGACTTCTTAAAAGAGCATGTTTCAAAACTTTTTGATGAAAACTCAGAACAAATTAGATACAGGTCAAAATTATGTCAAAAGGTGCTCCCATTTAAAAAATCACACAAAGCATCAGCATCATGTGTGCATTGTAAATGTTTGGAAAAAGCAGTTATTGTTAAAAATTTTCAACTTGAAGAAACAACGAAAAAACCTTTGAATGAGAATTTAAATTCCACAAATGCAACTTGCATAAGATCAAATACAGATCAGGATGTAATACTATCTACAGAAGATAATAATGACATGTCAGAAATTCTAACAAAAATTTTCCCTGAATGTAGTGATAAAATGAAATTATTTTTAATGTCGCAGAAAATGGCAATTGAAAGAAACCCACATGGAAGGCGTTGGAACAGAGACATCGTTCGTCTGTGTCTAACATTATGGTGCAGAAGCCCTAAGGGGTATACAGAACTTAGAAATAGTCAGTTTGTCATCCTCCCTTCTGAGAAATTACTACAAAGATTTAAAAATACTGTAAATCAAGAAGCTGGAATAAATAATGATATGCTTCATTGGATGGCAAATGAGGCCAAGCTAAAAAATATACCACCCGAGGGTTATGAAGGTGGGCTCATTATTGATGAAATGTCGATTCAGCAAGATCTACAGTTAAAAAAGATAAATGGAAAAATAGAATTGATTGGATTTACTGAATTATCTCCAGAGTCAGTAGTTTTTGATAAATTGAAATCCAACAAGAACGAAAGAATTTTAGCGAGTCATGCACTTCAACTTGTATTCCTAGGGTCGACAGGTTTTCGGTTTCCTTTCGCACATTTTCCTGCAAGCACTGCATCTGGACATGAACTCTATTTATTAGTATGGCAATCTGTGAATAGGTTAATGAACTTTGGGTTTAAAATCATGTTTGTTAGCACTGATGGGGCACAGACTAATAGAGACCTCTTTAAGCTTTTAATGCCTGAATTTAGTTCTGCCAAACCAGTAACATGCTCCTTTAATAATATTTACAGTAATGATAAGATAAGTTTCATCATGGATGTTTCTCATGTTATTAAAAAAATTAGGAACAATATCTTAAAAAGTGGAAGTGAATCTCAATGTAAAAGACATATGAAGTTTGAAGGTAATTTTATTGAATGGAATCATTTCAAAAGGGCTTATTCATGGGATATTTCAACCCATCCCTTTCCAGTGCATCATAAATTGTCACAAGATCATTTTTATCTGACATCAGAGGCAAAAATGCGCAATCACTTAGCAGAAGATGTACTGAATGCTGATATGTATCATTTGATGAAGCTGTATCAACAAACTTTGGGAGAATCAGGCTCTATGTTAAATGCTACTGTCAAATTATTGTCAAATACAAGTGTTCTGATAGCAAATTTTAGGGATAATAGGGCTATAACTGACTTAAGTGATGACAGATTAAGACAGAACCATGATGTAATGGATTTTTTCATTAAATGGGAAAAAAGTATTCAATTGGACACAACTGTCAAGCAAAAAGAAATGTGTATGATATCTCACCAAACCAGGCAGGACATAGTTTCATGTATTTTAGGATTTGAAGAATATTGTCAGTATAGGTTAAAAAACAACAATGCCTCTGTTATCCCCAGTAGACTAAATAGTGACGTTATTGAGAACGTATTTTGCCAACAGCGCACTTTACATAGTGGCGCCAACACAAATCCTACATACCTTGGTTACTGTCATGCAATGAACTCCGTCATCTTGGGCCAAACAACAGTGTCAAGAAAATCAAATACTGGTGGTGATACAGCACAACCTCCAACACAACAAAATCAAGTAAAGGTATAAAATAAGTCACTTCCAATATATACATTATGTACACTTTATCTGTTTTCATGTAGTCCTGAAATTAAAAAGAAATGTCACAAATATAATGCATGCATAAAATAAATAAGAACAATTTCATTACTAGCTGCCATTTATTATGGCGCTTTTGTGTGATGAAAGGGAGAGTACTGTAAGTGATGAGATACATGTATAATTCAAATTTAGATTGAAAAAGTATATTCAATACTACAGAACAAATTACTCATACTGAACATGCTGAATTTAGTAGTTTGAATAAAAAAAAAGATGTGGTGTGATTGCCAATGAGACAACTCTTCACAAGAGACCAAATGACACAGAAATTAACAACTACATGTATAATATGTTACTATACTTCCTTCAACAATGAGCAAAGCCCATACGGCATAGTCAGCTATAAAAGGCAAGAAATGACAAATGTAAAACAATTCAAAAGACAAAACTAACGGCCTAATTTATGTACAAAAAAATATCAAAAAACCCATATGTAATACAGCAACAAATGACAACCACTGAATTACAGGCTCCTGACTTGGGACAGGCACATACAATGTACATACATAATGTGGCAGGGTTAATGGTTGAAGCTCAAAAGATCTTCTTATAATTTCAAAATAAGGTTTATTGAGATTTGTTTTCTTTAAAAGGTAATTATTGGTTTACTTTTATTATAAGAGTAAGGAGGAAAAAAATCACCTCCCCCCCCCCCCCCACAAACACACACACACACACATTTTCTGAAAAAAAGAATCAAGTTAATAAAATGAAAATTGTGTTAGATGTATTATAACATATATAGATGGTGAAGATTGGATCAATTGGACATCAGTGTTGAAAATAATATTTTCTTTGCCAAAACATCTGTAATTTCTTCTTTCCTTTTCTTGGAGGAAATTGTAATTGTAATGTCTTTGCAAATTAGTAATAAGTCTTTTTTGTGAAAGAGCTGTCATTTAAAAAAACAACATTTTGGCTTGCTATATTTTTTAAAGAACCATACCCCTTTCCCTCCTATTGCAAAAAAAAAATCCATTATTAACAGAAGCTTTTATTCAACCATCATTCTTAATTTGAGAGAAATTTCAAAATGAGTTTGTATTAAAAAAAGAAAACCCTCCAAATTATTTTCTCTAACCCCTCTTTTAACTTGGAATTATCTAGTTCCTTAACATAATCAAGTATACTTGCTTACTTTATTATAAGCACAAGGGACAAGTGAATGACCCGTCCTCCTCAGTCAAACATGCCCATTCTGCTTCATCCTCTAAATTAACACATTGCCGATGAAACCATAATGTGCAAACATCACAATTAATCCAATCTTCACCGTCTATATATGTTTTATTACATATAGCACAATTTTCATCCTCTATTGTCTCTTCTACTTTCTTGGTTTTTTTCCCTTTTCCTTTCCCCTTTCCTTTAGATTTTTTTTTGCCATAATTTCTTGTCCTTTTTGTTTTAGTCAGTGTTGAAGGAGCAGTCCCAGACAAACTAGTTTCTGGTTCAGAAGAAACATGTAGAGAGCCAGAGGGCCCAATCATGTCATCATGCACTGATTGTTCAGAGACAGGCACAGACTGAGAGATCCCACTAGGTCCGGGCTGAGGTTCATAAGAATCAGGTATATTTAGAGTTTCAATACATGTATCACTATCTAATATTTTCTTTGCCAAAACATTGGTAATTTCTTCTTTCCTTTTCTGGGAGGAAATTTTAATTTTAATGTCTTTGCAAATTAGTAATAAGTCTTTTTTGGTGAAAGAGTAGTCATTTAAATATTTTGGATTCTGAAGAAGTTCTGATTTAAGACGCAAGAAGGATGACTGTTTATTGGTTGATTTGTCTTCGGTATAAAATTTCATGTCAAACTTTTTGATAGATTTCTTTCCCTTTTCAGTCACTTTTTTTCTCAATGCCTTTCCTTTTTCTCTTTTTAAAAAAGCCAGAAAATCTCTTCTAAACTGACTCAAGCTTACTTTCAGAAACAAAGTCACAACTGACTGGAATAAAATGAGAAAGTTGTCAACAGCTGTTGCCATGGAATTAAGTAATGTGCGAATGTCATGGTCATTCTCACATTCATCCTCAGAAGAGGTGGTAACGGATGAGGTCACGCACATTAACCATGCCTCATATAACTCGTAGTCATCAAACAGTTGCTTTAAAGAATCATTATACAAATTTTTACCATATATGACTAAATTTTCATGGGTCAATTTTTGGCGGCATTGAATTTCAAGCTTTTGAAAAAAATCAAAAGCAGAGTCAGAAATATTTGTTAGTCCCTCACGCTGATTTTGTTTACGCTTAATTTCATCTAAACTAGTTTTATCAGTAGATACATCTACTAACTCACCAAAGGTACAGCACATTGAATTCAAAATGTTCATTTTATTTTGTAAATCTTTCAGTTCCTTTTCTTTACCTTTTGCAAATAATGAGTTTCTTATCTTCTGTGACAAATTGTGCTTTAATTTTGCAATCACATACCCACTGATATATCTAATTTTGCCCTTTCCAGCAGGATCTAACTCTTGAGTTAAAGATGGTTTAGGTAAGGGTTCAGGTGAAGTCAGATGCAGATGAGAAGATAAAGTTTCAAAAAACTTTCTTTCAATGTAAAATAATACAGATGTTAAAAGTCTATAAGCTGGACCTTTCAATTCTTGTAGTTCATACTTTTTAAGCAGAACAGAAGTGCTACATTCATATTCTTCTGAATTTATGTGTTTATTGAATTTAATAAAAAAATCATTCCTATGCTTCTGAGTGTATTTATCCTTATCTTCAGGGAAGCAGTTCAGCCCTATGTCATCAATAATTGATGCCTGCTGATCAAACCAATCATTGAATAAATTAAAGTTTTTAAGAATTAATTCTTTAAAATATAAGATCTGCTCTTCTGCAGGGGTATCCAAAAATTCTAATAAAACATTGTCAAAGGCCAGCTTTGAAGGGAGAGGATCAGTAGAGAATACTTTCTGGTTGTCATCAGTTAAAATTGTATCTAAAAATTCAAGTTTTTCTATTTCAGAATCTGAAAAATCTGAATCATTATCAAAATCAATAAAATCTTTCTCAAATGTTTTGCTGCATGCATCACTATCACTAGAAGCTGATTCAGTTTCTGAATATGAAAGTTTTTCAAGTTGAGTTTTATTTCGGCAACATGTTAAATCTTGGTTAAGCTCACCTACACTGAATGATTCATAAAAGTTCAATACATATCCTGGATGCTTTTTGCAAAGATGTTTTTTGAAATTGACTACTTTTAAACCATTTACAGACACTGCTCTTCCCACTGCGACACCTAATTGACCTGGTTGAACACTGTGTTGGCAATTTACTGTTACATTTTCTAAACTCATACCTTGGGCTTTATGAATTGTAAGTGCATAAGCTAATTTTAATGGCAGTTGAATGCGCTTTGCAATAATAATTTTCCCAACAGGATCATAAGTGGAAAAAATTTCTGCTCCAATATTTGCCGTAACTATTTTCTCACCAATTTTGAAATTAACATCAACAGATTTATTATGCAGTTGAACAGCAATACCACGAACACCATTCACTAAAACATCACTAAGATTTTTGATCAACATAACAGGACACCCTACCTTTAGCCCTAAATTCTTTGGCGCTAAAAACTTGTTTATATAGTGTGCAGAACCTTCATCTACTGAATGGTATGTTTGAAGCTCTCCTTGTATTTGATTTAGTTTATTATAATTGAACATATCAACGTCAATGTTTCTAGCAAAAAGTTGGACACTGCCTGCTTCATCCTGCAGAGGTCTATTTAATGATTGTAGAAATGCTACTGATTCATCTGAAGGATCCCCAACCTCTAATTCATTAATACATGTTATCAAATATGTTCGTCTTGTCGGTGTACAATATGTAAATTGATCTTGTGGGGGAAATAACTCTCAAACCATGGTAAACGAAAACAGAGGTTGCCAGGGTCACCATACAGTTCATTTGAAACTGGTGGAAGCTGATAAAAATCTCCTACAAGAATAACTTGAATGTTTCCAAATATATCTGGAGAGTTCCTAATTTGCCTACACAAAACCTGGACCTGATTTAAAACTTTAGAGCTAACCATTGAAATCTCATCAATAATTAAAGTTTCAACAGATTCAATATTGGATTTGGCAACTGTGTATCTCTCATCTGTTCTAAGTAAATGAACAATTTCCTCTATTAAATACCTTCCGTCCCTTATTCCTGACCACTTGTGAAGTGTTTGTGCACCTAGGTTGCCGTAGTGTGTGGCAGCGATACCAGTTGAACACACGATAGAGACGTTTTTCTTTTGACTATATCTCATAAATTCAACAATTTTCTCAACAAGAAATGTCTTACCAGTGCCTGCTTGGCCTGAAATCAGTAAATTATGGCCATTAACGGCCAAATTGAATGCGAATTTCTGGTCTTCATCCATTATTGTTGTTGTTGTCTGTTGTTATAAAATTTCCCGCAAAATATATTCGGAATTCTCGCGTTTTAACCGTTGTCGTCATTGCCATTCGGAAATCGATCGATCGGGAGTGATTATGGTTCTCTTGATTTAGGAGGGAGTTACAGAATAGGTAACATGTGAAATGGTTACCGCCCTTTTGAAAATACCGCACAGATGTCGCTAGCGATGTCACTTCCGTAGCTTCTACTAAAATGTGGTTGAAAATATTCAAATCGCGAGTGAAAAGTGTCCCAGAGGAGGACTTTATACCTGTATTTTGATTATTTATGTATGTTTTCAGTGAGGATAATATATATGGCGAAGAAGAAATACGATATTGGAACAGGTAGGACATAATTTAATAGAAAATTTCAAGAAATATCCCGAGCAGTACCTCAATGTAAACAAACCTGAGTGACTTACCTTTCCGCCTATACATATATCAGAAACCCCAAATTTTAGAAACTGGTATTTGATAGTATTCCTTGCATTTGAAGTGATAAATAGCATACAGAGAGCTGAATATAAGCGAAAATAATGATATTTTTGCTCGATTAAAAAAAAAAAAAAAAAGGGGGAGGGGGCATCACAAGGCTCCTATAGGGTCCTGTCCTCAAGTACCTGTGGTTCTAACATTTAACTTTCTTTGTCCGACATAAATTATTTAAGGGCGATAACTCCAAACAAGTTGCTATATTTAAAAAGCAATTATGAACCACCTATCTAGCTATAGGTCATATATTTTTTAATTACTATTTAGTGTCATAAAAATGATAATTAACAGTTCTGATTCTCTTCAAACATACATGTACACACATTGTTATAAATTGAAACTTACAATTTAGAATTTTAAAATTAAGATTAAATGTCCATTTAAACTAATGGATATTTATATATTAAATTCAAAATCTATGTTTTTTTTTAGTTAGATATTTGTATCGCCAAATTGTAATTTAGCTTTTCAGCAACATAAAATATATTGCCATAACGCTATCAGTTAGATATTATTTTTCAAACACTTGACTTTTTTTCCATAACTTTTTTTTGTGACATTTTTTCTGTGACATTTTTCCTACATTCATAACGTATAATTGTGCATTTTTTAGAAATGCGCTGAACAAATGGTGTACTGCTTTTGGTACAAATATATTTTAAATCATAGACACGTCTACCTGCTCTAACTTAGATATCTCGGCCTATGTTTACGGGTCCAGAAATTAGTTTGATGGCTACAGGTATATATAGTCCTATTTTAAATTTTATGCGTAAAAAATTAAAGAAATGAATTTTGAAAGTGTATGAAAAAATGTGCAAATTAAACACTGTCCACACTAGGAACTATATTTAAGTCCTCGGACCATATTAATATTATTATTATTAAAGAAATTTTCTTATTGGTCAAATATTCCATGTCATCTTACTCTTGAGATTGTACATGTATACTACTTTGATGCGGATGTTGTTTATTGGCAGGGTAAACTTGTTCATAAAATACTTATAGATATTTCATTAATTAGTAGGGCTGATACATGTAAACAATAGACAAAGTGGCAAAACCCAAATACCTGCCTATATATATGGAAGTGTTTAACGACCTTGACTGGCTATACAGCCCTCGCACGGTCGGCTCGGTGCCCGAAGGCGTTTGGTGAGCTTTATCATATTTTGATGCCATGGGTCAGGAACAAGTAGTGGAGGTCGCAATATGTATGCCGCCATCTTGGTTTTGGTGAGTTGTTTTTGGTTTGTTGACTATTTTGTTGTTTATTCTTCACTAACGGCTGCTTTCAGGGCCAGTTTGGTCAGCTTGGCAGCCCGCTAGCCTCGATGATGGAGTACTGGTAGATGATCTTGGACGTAGTTCGAAAGATGACAGGAAGCGTTATCAGGACCAAAGCCGTGAGGCAGTGAAATGAAGGTCGTATCACCCAACAGCCTAGGATACAGCCCTCGGACGTTAATCGGCATAACACTCCCCATAATACAATGGTTTTGGAGTGCATGTTAACGCGGGTACGCCAACTACTACGTCTATCTGTACGGCATGGATTGGTTTCTGTCATCTTAAGTAGTAAGTCGTTGATATCTAACTGTAAACCCTCATCGAAGATAGCGGGTAAAGGAGAGCTGGCCCAGCACGTCCGTTCAGCTGTAATGACTGAGACGTGACTAAGATTTAAGATTTAAGATTTAAGATTTAAGATTTTATTCATAATCTCAGACACATACTTGTGTACAAGAGGACAATATATACAAACATATTAAGACAATACATAGCGAGACAGGACAAACGAAACACAAATACATAGTATATTTTAAAAGACAATTGGTATAATTAGATTTAGTATTTTATGATTTTCTTCACGAAAATTGATAATTTCCTTTGAACTTGTACGTTACATATAGACAACAAGCCAGTGAATTTGTTCTTGCTTGGATTCATTACATAGTAATTTGGTATAAACTTTGATCTAAGAGCAGAAACATCAGCATTTTTACAGGTAAATAATATATGAAACTCATCCCCTATTCCCTCATTACATAATGTACATATTCTATTTTCCCTCGCGATCCCCGCCCATCTACCCGTCTCAATAGGTAACTTCAAATTCGAGCATCGAAGTTTAGATATGTAATATCTGTCCTTAGGTAATAATCGCAATAGATACGGTTCCAAACCAAACTTCAGTTTGAATAAAGAATAGAATTCACCCCTAGATGCATTATGTATCTGCGAAAACCAATTCTGATAGTACTGATCTGTTAATCGCTGTTTAACCATACTTTTTAACCAATCAATATTTACAACTAATTGATCGTTCCATATAAAACTAAGACCTGTATCATCAAATATAGATTTTACACATTGAATCCATTTAAATTTGGTAGGATTAGTTTCATGTAGTTTAATCATAAGTCTTAAAAGGATATTTGACAGTTTGCTCTCTGTTTTAATAGTTCTGCACCAAAATGATGCCATCCTAAGTTTTATAGAGATATCTAACGGAACCCGACCTAATTCCCCGTAAACCATAAAATTTGGTGTACTATTCCGAACACCAAGAATATTTTTACAGAATTGTAAATGCATTTTCTCAATATTCTGTTTATTTTCAAACCCCCAAACCTCTGATGAATATAATAATATAGGTGCGATTACAGCATCGAAGAGTTGTAACTGAATATCAATAGGTAATGATATATGTTTTATCTTCCTGTAGAGAGCAAACATTGCTTTTTGTGCTTGATCAAAAATCCTTTTTCTAGCAGTACAAAAATTACCGTTATAATTAAAAGTTATTCCTAAATAATTGTAAGAATCTACAACTTCTATAGCATTACCATGTACATGAAAATCAAAGTTGTCTCGTACCTTTTTTTTACTAAACTGACTGATGATGGATGGATTGAAATGAATACCTGCCTCACACCTCTAGGGTCATTAAATACCCGTATGATAAAACAGGCGTTCAAAACTCTATATGACATGTACATGTATATGTATATGCCTTTTGAAGTTATCAATTAACTTGTGAGACATGTTTTCTTATTTAAAAAAGAATGTCCTATATAAAAAAGTCCGATACCTTAAACATAAAATATTATAACAAAAAAATGAATGAAATTTAAAGTATATGTATTTGTATTAAGTTTGAGTATTATCATTCAGAAAAAGAAAGATAATCCTTCATATTTTTTATGTGTTGATCCTATTCTTTTTAATAAAACCAGAAGAATGCAATGAACTTATTTTGAATGACGAACTAGTTAATCGTAATTATGAAAATTTAAAACTAAATTGATATTTGAAAGATTGCAATGCGAATTCATGCATTACAAAATCACAGAATAAAATTATTTTAGAAACGTTTACAGAAAAGTCATAATAGATACCTGTTCTTTTTAAAAAAAAAAATACGAAATATGAACAAAAGGTCACATTATAAAGCTAATTAGAAAATAGGTTTGCTTTCATGAGGGGCCTTTCATTATAAAACTAGCATAAAAGTTACCGGTAGGTACTATGATTTGTGATTTTTTTTACTACATAGTCAGCGAATGTACGTCAGAAAGTTAGTTGACCTACCGAATTAGACTATTTACCGGATTTGTAATTAATAGTTATCCCATAAGGACGCGGTGTGTCAGTGTAAGATCACCCCGATGGCCGGAGGCCAGAGGGTGATCTAAGTAAACACTGACACACCAAGTCCGAGTGGGATAACTATTTTACATCCCAGCTGTTTTAGATTAGACGAAAAACCATTTACAATTCATAAAATCTGGTTTAGAACGCCACACAACCATTACAATATACTTTATATATTACTATATAATGTATACCCTTTATGACCCCCAGACACGATGAGTAGATATCAAACAATGTCATCTCGCCCCACTTGCCAATCGGCCCACACTATATCGCCACTTTATAAAAAAATCGCCCCACTCTTGTTTACCGACTCGCCCCACTTTTGAAAAAGTGTTAAATCAAATTAAACAATCAGTCTGAAAACTCACCTATTAACGAAAAAGATTTAAACCCCACCGAATAAAGGTCTGACAACTTACCCCACTTATAAAAATATCTTGCTTCCTTCAAATTACTATTAGTTCGTATCCAGTCATGCCTTGATATGCTAAAGGTCTTGAGTTCGAATCCCAGCATATACACTGGATTTTTTCTACGTGAATTTTGATAGATAGTCTTTACCGTATAATTAATTATAAGTTTTATAGTGGATTTGACATTCCCGCCAAAATGTTACAGAACAAAGGAAAGCATGCATAACAAAGAATCTCAAACTGAGGTGATCTGGTAGGTGTGATCCGGCTCAGATCACCCCTGTTAGAACAAAGGAGCTGGGATGTAATCACATAAGCAACACGACGGGTGCCACACGTGGAGCAGGATCTGCTTACCCTTCCGGAGCACCTGAGATCACAGTCCGAAAAGGTATTTCAATTAGGGCCGCGTTGATGACATATATATAGAAAAATTCGATATTCTTGTTATTCAATATTCTGAACAACACATTGATCGACATGTCAGGACGTGGTAAAGCAGGAAAAAAAGGTGGCGCCAAGCGTCATAGACTGGTGTTCAGCATGACGCGGTCCAAGATATCACCAGACACGACATCCGTCGTCTAGCAAGAAGAGGTTGTGTCAAACGTATCTCAGGTCTCGTCTACATGGAAATACGTGATATCCTGAAAGTATTTCTTAGTAAGCTCATCCAAGATGATGCCGCATACACTGGGTACGCAAAGAGAAAGACTGTCACCGCCATTGATGTAGTCTACGCCAAACATCAAGGACGGACTCTTTACGGATTCGTTGGTTAAACGGTTATCGGAAAACTACAAAATCAACGGCCCTTTTAAGGGCCACCAATGTCTTTCAAAAAGAGTCTATATTTGTTGTACTATGATAGAAATCAAAACATTGTCAAGAAAAGTCAAGTTCATTGATCTACTCTTTCATTCAATATATGTATTTACCCCCAATAATTTATAAAGACAAAAAAAAATATTGGATAAAACTGAATCCTTACTTGATCTTTTATGATTAAACTTATTCTTATGTTAATGTACGTCATCTCTTCTCTCTTATGTATAGGTATACCACCCTGGCAACATAGTTTTCATTTAATTTATTTCCTTCCTAAAAGCACGATCAACTTATGGTGTTTGGGGGAAAATTACTCTGTTACTTGTTCCCTTTTTATAAACTTTGTGTAAGAAAAGCGTAAGAAATCCTCACAATAAAGATAAAAATGTATTGTCTTCACCATGTTCACTTATTATTATATAAAAAGACAGGTTATTTGTACTTAAATATTTATATTGGGGAAGTGGTTATCAACCGTAAATAGTTTGGACATGAAGTGAAACGTGTGCTTTGTACTTGGTTTTGATGACAGACATATAGTAGAGACATTTTTTTTTATTTGAAAATCATATAGAATTTGCACCAATAGCTATTTTCAAGATGTATTATTTGCGATTAAATATTTTTTTCCCAAATTGCGCTAGTTTTTCTGTACATATTGTATATTTACCATATATAATAATCTTTGATAATTCGTGGTAACAGATGAAAAAAAACTAGTTGCATTGAAAAAAAGAAACCATTTGGCAGCCAAGAACGCAGACTATATGTGACCGAAAAGGATCTTGAAATAGTCAACAGGTGTTAATTTCTGTGTTATTTGGTCTCTTGTGGAGAGTTGTCTCCTTGGCAAGCATACCACATTTTTTTATATATATAAATTCATCTGAGGTCAACTCAGTTTCTTAATAATTTCTTATTTTAGGCATATCAACGGAAAATTTAGCACAATTTTGTAATAAAACATATCAGGAGTACCGAAGCACGGACTACTCAGTTTACCATACCCTCGGAGACTAACAATAAGGCGCGAACGTACACAAGGGACGAACATGTGGGGTGCGATTGTGTTTTGGGAACGAACGGACCTGATACCGTCCGATCGACCAACAGTCCGTGACTCTTCTTCTGTGACTTTCTGTCCTACCTTTTTGCAATACCATTCAGACCCTCACAATTTAAGGAAAATGAAATTTCTATATTTTCATTTCTCTCACTTCTCTTACATTTTGTACTTGTATACTAGTAATTGCAAAATGTGTTCCGTGGCTAAAAAAGAAAAGGCCAAACAACATCACCCAAACAGAAAAAACTACAAACTGAGCAACACGAACCCCCAGCCCCCCCTTCCCATCTTAAAGAAAGCGGGAGAGATCTCTGTTGCTTCGGGTAAGCAGATCCTGTTCCATATCAAAACATGAATTTTAAAAATAAAGGATAAACAAAACATATCGTAAAAAGTAAAATCACAAAAATTCTGAACTCCGAGAA
Source organism: Mytilus edulis (assembly GCA_019925275.1). Taxonomy (NCBI): domain Eukaryota; kingdom Metazoa; phylum Mollusca; class Bivalvia; order Mytilida; family Mytilidae; genus Mytilus; species Mytilus edulis. Next base: position 13,830,078 of record CM034354.1, on the reverse strand, counting down.
AATCAAACGCTCAAACATTTTATTTCTGTACTATTCATCAGTATACAGGAGCTACACATTTATATTGACAGCCTTGTTTGCAACATTTCTTATTCCCACGGCAAGATGAATCGTTTTTACAGCTTCGTCTGACATAACATTTTGACTTAGGGTATCTATCTTTCGGACATTTGTCTGGCGTTGGCTTATTTTCTACAAAAAAAAAACGTATTGATTATATAAGACACAATACAGCAAGAGTGCACGTGTTTCGTACTTTCCATACCCCTAAACGTAATTAAAAGTATCCAAACAAAAAGTTAATGACTTATAGTGACGAAATACTTGACAACTACTAGTATATATATATATATGTACTTAGCAACTCAAATGACTTGACTAATATATTGCACTTGAATGCTGAGAATACGTAACCATTATATCTATAGTTGAGGTGCTATGTATGTTATATTCAAAGCAACCGCGGTCCCTTTTCAGACGTGGATTGAAACAATAGATATGGTACCAAAATTTCATCTTAGATACCAGGAGTCTATTTCATAAAAGTACTTACGACTTAGATTGGTCGTAAGTCATGAACAATTCAGTATACTTATGATCAATCTTAGCTGTAAGTATTTCGTGAAACTGACTCCAGGCCTATAGTTTTGTAAGCCATATACGCGTTTCGTCTACAACGGACCAATCAGGGAAGCTCAAATACAAAAAGTTAAAAGACCAAATAAAGTACGAAGATGAAGAGTATTGAGCGCAAATCATTCTAAAAGAATTTGCCAAATACAACTAAGATATAATATTCCCGAATACCAATGAAAACAAAACTTTAACAATTTGATGAGTCCGAAGTACTTTACACCTTTATCAGGAACTCTGAAAGCAGAATATTTATATATGATATCTAAATGATGTTACTAAGTGTGATGCTTATTCATTGCAAAGATTCAAGTTAAGATATTTTGTAAAAAGTTCATGACGCGGACCATGCTCGCCATGTAAAGAAATCCACTCGCATAAAAAATAGTCAAAAGTTAAAAAAGATTGATTACCGTCAGGACAGCAAGCAAAGTATTCATCAGCTGGTCCGGCTAGGCAACTGTATCCAGCTGGACAATTGTTGGAGCCGATAACCATTCCACAGGAAATTGATGGATGGGGAACGCCAAATTTGCATGCTATTAATATACAATAGATAACAAATTTACTTTATAACCCTGTTTAATATGTATTTATGTATGTATGTGTGTGTTAGAGGCAATAAGCTAACGCCTAGGCATAATGTTATCACCTGATTTTTTTTAGGCTTTAAGCTTATTTCCTGAAATCTGGGGATGATTATTCAACCTATTGCAGAGGACAGATTGATTTTCTACGGAAGCCTTTTAGGGCCATGTTAATTTACATTTTACAATTTGATATAATACATCTGTTATATCAAATTGATACTCTGTTATATATCAAAATTGATACTCTGTTATATATCAAAATTGATACTCTGTTATATATCAAAATTGATACTCTGTTATGATCAAAATAGAAAATCTGTGATATCAAATTGATAATTTGTTATATCAAATTAATAATTTGTTATATCAAATTAATAATTTGTTATATCAAATTGACAATCTGTTATATCAAATTAATAATTTGTTATATCAAATTGTAAAAAAGTAAATTGTCATCGCCCTAAAAGGCTTCCGTAGATTTCTACTTTTTCAATGAAAGTAAGATGGAAACTATATTTTCTTATAGTGTACCAGGATTAAATGAACACATATATTACTAGTGCTCTTACGTCAAGAGGTGATCCAAAGGTGGCTTCTAATTTAGTTTTAGTTTTCACAATATTTTTTTGAAAAATGTCAGCCGGTCACGAAATTCTGTTATATTGGTTTTGCCATCTGATTAGGGACTTTCCGTTTTGAACTTTCCTCCGAGTGCAGTATTTTTGTGATTTTTCTTTCCTTGCAGGCATGTACAATTTGGAAATTAGTATGGCGTTCATTATCACTGAACTAGTATATATATTTGTTTAGGGGCCAGTTGAAGGACGCCTCCGGGTGCGGGAATTTCTAGCTACATTGAAGACCTGTTGGTGACCTTCTGCTGTTGTTTTTTTTTCTATGGTCAGGTTGTTGTCTCTTTGGCACATTCCCCATTTCCATTCTCAATTTTAACGTTTGGTAACGTTTATTTTCAAATATTTTGTTTATAAAATTGAGAAAAGACGGATGGAAGTTTGAAAAAGGGAAACCTCTTTACAGGGAGCGCAGTCGGTATATCCTAAAAGTTATCGAAGGTATCAGAACTATGATGCGCCTTTAGTCTACATACATTTAAGACTCATTGATAAATCTTATTGTAAATGTATAATGCTTTCATGAACATTGATAATTTCATGTGCGAAAACAAATACTTACGAATTCTACAGCAGTATGGGTCTTTACAGTATGATCCCGCTTGACACGGTGTACTGGGAAATGGTCCAAGTCTACATGTCCCGTGAGGTGTGTCCTTTTCACAAGCTATAGGAATATAGATATGTAATATATAGAAATTTAGAGTACTTTTTATTCAATTAAATGTAATTCAATAGAAGTATTGTGTTTGTTTTTGGAAAACTGATTTCTGTTTGTATGCTTTCGGTCCCCACTACAGAGAATTATCATATTTTTTTCTAGTATTTTTTACGACGGATTCGGCTATACTTTTTGGACCTTTTGGATTATAGCTCTTCATCTTTTATATAAACTTTGGATTTCAAATATTTTGGCCACGAGCATCACTTAAGAGACATGTATTGTCGAAATGCGCATCTGGTGGAGGAAAATTGGTACCGTTAATGTTATTGAAACAATATTTTAAACTAGTCCGAGATTACTCTGACGTCCAACGGCTGTTTTGCCAGACAAGCTCGGGCCATGGGACGTCAGAGCTCGTCCCATATCAAAAAGTGGATATTTGCCCACCCAAAATAGATGCGCTGCTTCGTCGCTTCTGATGCCGACTGACGGCCTTGGAATTATATAAATTGGGCATCAATCTGTTCATTTTTCATTTATCTCTTCATTTATGTAAGTTTCACCTACCTGCGAACCTTTATTTTTCCATATTTTAACAGTTTTCACAGTGACCCATCGCTTTCGGCATTTTGACTTTCACTTTCAAATGGACGTCAAGTTACGAGAGAGTTCGTGGTCTCGAGACTCAAAATATGCAAATATTTATATTTTTTCTCCTCCTTTACAGGAGATCGGTATGAAGCATTTAGTTCCGACCACGTTACAATCGGAAGCTCTCGGACATTTAGATAACTTGCATCGTAAATGAACGAGGTGTTACATTATGGTCATTTGCATAAATCATCACTGTTTTCTCGTGGTCACGTGATTATCTTTGAAAATGAAAGTCAAAATGTCGAAATCGATGGGTCACTGTGAAGGAAACATTTAAAATTGCAAAACATATGTGTGTTTAGAAGAAGTTTCGTTTTTGGCCCCTACGAAACAGTACACAAATTATGAAAATAATATCATTTTAAAGAATATTTAAGATTGCACTTTTTGTTTACAAACAGGTCTATAATAGAGGTAATCAAAATAACTCTTAGACAAGCTGATTGTCCATTTTTTTCAGGTCTGAAAGTTACGCTTTTATTGAAAAACGCCCATATGCGCTGCTGCCCTTATCGATAATAATTGCTAAATTATTTACCTGAAATTCACATGATTTTTCAATATAAAGTTATTCAAATAACATCTAAATTCTGTTCCTCAAACAACTCTTTCCGTCAAATCTCAAAAATTGTAGGAACGATCTCACTAATGGGGGTGCTCCTACTAAAGGAGGAAGATACAGAACATACAATAACTCACCAGAGCCAGGTAGACATTGACATGTTTGACATCCATTGACGTCATACTTATACCCGTTTGGACATGGTCGACTGCATTTTAGTTGAGGACATACTAAAAAAAACAAAATTAGACAGAATAAAAACATCCAAGATATTGATACATAAGATATATAGTAACTAGTATGCACAACCAACTATATGTTCTAAATATTTACCGGTTTTTTGGTGTGCTGTAATAAAACATACCAGGTACGCTACCAAGGTTAAAAAAAGGACCAAGTTGCAAACTGCTCAAGAGAATGAGTCTGTTAATATGTGTGACATATTTGTTTTCGTTCATTCTTTTATATAATATAAGACCGTTAGTTTTCTCGTTTGAATTGTTTTACATTGTCATATCGGGGCCTTTTATAGCTGACTATGTGGTATGGGCTTTGCTCATTGTTGAAGGCCGTGCGGTGACCTATAGTTGTTAATATCTGTGTCATTTTGGTCTCTTGTGGAAAGTTGTCTCATTGACAATCATACCACATCTTCTTTCTTTTTAATACTAAAGTTTAGAAACATCGTTTTGCCTAGAAGATTAATGAAAAAACATCGATGTGATGCTTAGATAATTTTTTTTTACAGATGATAGATTTCTAATTTACATAATTTACATTGTTTGCATGGTTGAACAAGCCAATGAACGGCGATCATGAGACATTTGTCAAATTGAAAAGTAAAAATTCTTTGCAAACTATTTTTTAAATACAAATGATTGACTGTACCTTAAATGAAATGAATAAAAATCCAAACTAAATTATTAAAAGCAGAATAATCCAGAAAATAAATGAATTCCTTGATCAAATGTTTTCTTTTGTTTACAAACATGTCACATGATCATTTTAGGCGGGAAAAATACTTGGGAAAACACCTAAGTAACAGACAACTATGTCTGGCTTTTTATAGACATTTAAAATAAACAGCTGATATGGTAGTGCCATGAAAGTAGTAAAACTTGTTGTATCTATATTAATTTAATTTGGAAAAGGGTGTAGAGGGGAAGGGTTTAATTTGTAAAGTTTTTTTTTTTGTAATTTAATAAATTTTGGTTACTAAAAATGACCCTGGATATCAGGGAATGTGTCAACCTGTTTTTAGGGGAAAAAAGGAGGATTTGTCAATGACAATTGATATGACCAAAGCAATATTTTTATATACATGTATATGACATAGTGCTTTCTTGTTTTTAAAGAACTGATTTTGTTTTTAATTGTGTTTATTGTTTTAAATATTTCATATATATATGTTTTAAACACTTTTTCTTGTTTAACAATTTGTTTTAATGATTGATTACAGATGTATATGTCCTTTTTATAGTATTAAACTAGTATGTTTTAAATGAATCCATTTTATATAAATTGCCTGTTTATGTTAAGTAAGTGCCTTAAAATTGTTGTCCATCGCGCTTAATGTGCCCTCTGAGCTAACAATTACCCTGCCCTTTTTAAAAGCTGCAGGAAACACTATAAACGGTACCTTAGCAGAACCACAAAATCGTTTAAAACATTTTTGAAGAAATGAGAATATGCACATTATAAATTTAAATGACATAAATAAACTACCATATCTAAAATCACACATTCAGGTAAATTAGCTAGGATCCTTTTTAACACCGTCTATTGAACTGACGGAGTGCACGTAAAATCACTGTTTTCGACAGCCGTTGACAAACAAGCTAGAGGTAAACGATTCAGTATTACCGGTATTAACAACATAAGTATTGATGTTGTCCACGCTGTTATGAAAATGATTCTATGACAGACCCTTTAATGAATTTGGCGGGGTTTAACATATTTGTAAATTTCAATATATGTAATAATTCATTGCATGTGTGGTTGATTTTTTTAGCAAAAAGAAGAGCATACCATATGGACAGCATACTCCGCTACCGCCTAATGAAGGCGTGTTGCATTGATATTGAGGCGGACATCTTTGTTGACCGGAACCACAGCTGGTTAAAGGTTTTGGGTTAACATTACCTGCACATCCTGCAGAAAGAAAATAAATATGAATGATATGAGATACAAAAAAACAACTGACCTCAGCCTGCAAGGATGCAGGGGGTCGATTACTTTAAAATGTAATTGATTAAATTACAATTACTTTGCTTATAAAATGTTATCGATTACATTACAATTACTTATAGGTTTCATAACGAGTGAGAATTAGATATCGACTGATATCAACTCGAGTTATTTAATTTCAATAATAATAAACGAGCCTATGGCGAGTTTATTATTATTGAAATTAGATAACGAGAGTTGATATCAAGCGATATCTAATTCTCACAAGTTGTTAAACCTATTTATCTTATGGCAAAAAGTTGTATGTGCGTGGCCTATTTGTTGCGAGTTGTGTTGCTACGGCCGTTTTTCTTTGCAACGCGTACTGATCTGTATACTTTTTAAACTAATATGGTTTTATTTTATTCGCTCAAGGATGATTTTATTTTTAAAAATGAGATGACTCAGTTTAATTCAAACGATATTGAATTATCACAAGCTGTAAAACGTATGGTAAAAAACAAATGTTTTTATGATTATTTTCGTGGCGAGAGTTGTTGCTACGGGCGTCATCTGTCAGTTGCTAAGTATGCGCGGACTGATCTCTTATAATTTTATCAATGAAAGACGAGAGAGCATGGCAGTTTACAGAATATAGAATGAAAGAAAAATGCGGTTGAACAGTAAAAAACTTTAATGATTGTGTCATACATATATTAGATAATGCAGACGATAAAGCAGACGAAAATCGCGAAAACCGGAAGAAAACAATCAGTTGTCAAGAAAAAAGGTAGTCCCGGCATGACCTTTTCCAGTGAATAATGACCTGATCAACGGCCAATGAAAATATTGGAAATTTACGAGATAAGCCAATCAAATTAACGTAATTTTGATATCACTTTTTCATATCACACTCCGTACGGTGTGATACGAAAAATATCTATTCACGTGGGAGTTAGATAACAGGCCCCAACCATAAGAGAAACCTTATTTCAAATGTAATTGATTACATTCGATTACTTTTCTTGAAAGTAATCATGATTACTTGTGATTACTTATGATTACATTGTATATTGCAATACAGTGTTACATTGTATATTGCAGTACAGTGTAACATATGTAATTTGATATCATAACATAGCTCCTTTCTCTATGTAAAAGATATAACTTTTTTCTACAAATTTTAACCAACTGCCCAATTCATAAAAAAACTGGACAAATAATGAAAAATCAATTAAGTTTAGTTTTATTCCTCAGGCCAGGTATGAATATATGCAGCATTGATATGAGGCAGGCATTACCTGTTAATGGTGACGAAATTTGTATGATTTTTTTTTTAATTCAAACATTTCAATTAAAGAAACGGAAATACCGTAACGTTTCCGATTTTGGTTCTGTTAGGGATTTAGTTGTGACGTTATTTAAGTTATGACGTCATATTCAAATATAAACAAAGAAACATTAAAAGGTAACATTTTTTTCATATCAAACAATTATTAAAAATTAATTGGTATTGAGTTCCTTCCGATAATTTTTGTAATCTGATCAATATAAATATTATTCAAAGTGTCATGCCAACAAGACCGGAAAAGGAAGTAGATTTCTGCGCAGATGAGGGGTTTTTAAAAAGTCTGAAAAAAGTTAACGATTTTAAGTTCATAAGTAGAATGAAAATTTCGGGAAATTTTCCAGAATTTTTTCCATTTTTTCCCTTTTCTACCGTAATTTGGGACTTCGTCCTCATATAAAAGAAACTTATTTCTTAAGGAGGTAGATCTTGGCTAAGGGAAATAACTCTTAAAATCATCAGTACGTTTTTGTCAACCATTTTCATAAATATATTATAAGCTTCTATGTTACTTGGATTATTTCCAATCTGTTTCAGGTAAATGCTTAAAATACATAGATAAAACTTGACTTTTACAAACACATAACTGATTTAAAGAGTTATCTCCCTGAAGCAAGGTCTACTCCCTTAAACCGGATGTATACATGTATGATACATTGGTAGAATCTTAATATGAGGCAGGCATTACCTGTGAATGGGGACGAAGTCTATGATTTTTTTTTTAAATCAACAATGTTAAAAAGAGAAACGGAAATACCATAACGTTTCCGATTTTGGTTTTGTTGTTAGGGATTTTAGTTGTGACGTTATTTAAGTTATGACGTCATATTCAATGTAAACAAAGAAACGCTCTCATCAGGTAACGTTTTTTTTTAATAACAAACATTTTTTTTTAAATGAATTAGTATTAGTTCCTTTCTTAGACTGATAAATATACATTTTATTCAAAGTCTCATGTAAACAAGACGGGAAACGGAAGAAGATTTCTGCGCAGATCCGGAAATTAAAAAACGCGACAAAAAAAATTTGAACGATTTTGAGTTCATTACTACAATGAAAAATTCGGGAAATTTTCCCCGATTTTTTTTTTTTTATGATTTTTTTATTGAATTTTCTACTGTAATAGGGGACAACGTCCCCATAATATGAGGCAGGCATTACCTGTGAATGGGGACGAAGTCTGTATTATTTTTTTATAATTCAAACATGTTGATAAAAAAACGGAAATACCGTAACGTTTCCGATATTGGTTCTGTTGTTAGGGATTTAGTTGTGACGTTATTCAAGTAGTGACGTCATATTCAATGTAAACAAAGAAACGCTTTTATCCAGGTAGCGTTTTTTTCATATCAAACAATTATTAAAAATGATTGGGTGTTGAATTCCTTTCTATATTTTTGATAAATATATATTTTATTCAAAGTCTCATGCAAACGATGCAAAAAAAACAACCGGAAACGGAAGTAGATCTGAAAAAAAAGTTAACGATTTTGAGTTCAGTAGTAGAATGAAAAATTCGGGAAATTTTTCCGATTTAAAAATATTTTTTTTTATTGATTTTTCTACCGTTATTGGGGACTTCGTCCCCATATTAGTGTTATATTTAACAATGCCATAAAAGCGAGAGGTTTGGCTAGTCAAAAAACCAGGTCCAACCCACCATTTTTATTAAAATGTTCTGTACCAATTGCAAGTCAGGAAGATGGCAGTTGTTATCTTATAGTTCGTTTCTGTGCGAGTTGCACTTCTGTGTTTCAGTTGTTTCGTTGTTTTCCTCTTATAGTTGATGTGTTTCCCTCAGTTTTAGTTTATAACACTGATTGTTTTCTTTCAATCGAGTTATGACTTTCGAGCAACGGTATGTATACAAATGGTGCCTTTATACATCACTGAAACAACAAAGTTTAAAGGGGATACATCCGGTTTATGAAATGAGTTTCCTTTATAACGTAGATATAAGAAGATGTGGTATGAGTGCCAATAAGAAAACTCTCAACCAACGTCACAATCTGTAAAGGTAAACTATTATAGGTCAAAGTACGGTCTTCATCCCATCTCACACCGATCAGCAGCTATAAAGGGCCATAACATTACGTTCATGTTAAACACATAACTGATAAGGTACTGCACATGTCATTTAAAAACTACTACAGAACATTATTATCTGTGTAACCGGTGAGCATGATTCTACATACAAAATCATCTGTGTCTCCACCGGGATTCGAACCCGGGCCCTCTGTGATACAAGGCAATGCATTAACCGACTGAGCTAAAGAAGTACTTTCTTAGCCCAACAGATTATGGCTGACTAAGTAGCTACGATATGTTCTAAGGGAAGCAATCCCGTCATACCTGTTTTGCATTCACATATTGGACAGTTGTTTTCATCCAGTACATTACCAAAGGGACATGATATAGCACAAACAGCTCCACATCTAGGTTCTGTAAAATGCGAAAATTCATTTATACAAATTACACGAAATATTTGTATACATTAAATTGTATTTGTGTCTAACACGAAACCTTTTGATTGTTTGTAAGTGTTTGCGTATTTATATATCCAATGCTTCATCGTAAAATCTTCAATTTAAAAGATTTGAAAAAAATCTATAACCAAATCTTTCTGACTTTTCCCATTCATTGTTGATTTTTAGATATAGTCCTGCATTGTATTTATCACTAACAACATTCATTAAATGTGAGTCCTAGAAATTTAAATAATGATGGAGTATGTCGAATAACTCGCTGGTGAGTTAAGATTATCATTTAAGGTGGTACCTAACACTACAGGGAGATAACTCTGTAAAATCAGCAGAACGTTTTTTATAACCAGTGTAATTTTTCTGATTAAACGGTTGGTTCAAATTTTTTGAAATTTTTATATTTTTGTCAATGGGTCAAAGTAAATACTTTGTCAAAATTTTAAGAAAATTAAACGAGCCAAATTAATTTTAGTTAAAGTGTTAGGTACCACCTTAAAGAAAATAGATAAACAACGAGGTTCGATGTGCAACGAAATGTAAATAATAAATGACTGACAACATGGGATATATAAATACCCGGACACAAATATCAAAGATACCAGGAGTTATATTTTGTACGCTAGACGCGGGTGTCGCCTATTAAACCAAGAGTTCCAAATGGTGAAGTTGAAATCATCCCTTCGTAAATTTTACGGACGCCATCACGAGTTGGTTGACCGTTATGGAATAACCGTATCACAAATGATATCGGATATGTTCCTTACGTCGTAACTACAATCCCTTCCCTTTCCTGAATGTGACCTACCGAATTAGACTATTTACCGGATTTGTTATCAAATAAGCAACACGACGTGTGCCGCATGTGGAGCAGGATCTGCTTACCCTTCCGGAGCACCTGAGATCACCCCTAGTTTTTGGTGGGGTTCGTGTTGTTTATTCTTTAGTTTTCTATGTTGTGTCATGTGTACTATTGTTTTTCTGTTTGTCCTTTTCATTTTTAGCCATGGCGTTGTCAGTTTGTTTTAGATTTATGAGTTTGACTGTCCCTTTGGTACCTTTCGTCCCTCTTCTACATAACACTCATCAAACACTGCGATGAGGTATGATTGCCAAAGACACAACTTTTCAACCATATAATTATGTAGACCAATGACGTAGATAATAGCAGTGATACTAATATTCAATCATGTACTTTAACCCTGTATCCAGGGCATGGCTCGAATATGTTTATTTAGATAAATCATTGATCAAATTCAGATGGCTTATTTACAGACATGTTATTTTATATCTGAATTTCTCTAATCAATTATGAACTTTGAGTTATTATAATACATAGTAAAACCTGATAACATTTTAATATAATCTCACATACAATACATTTTGATTAAGAAAATGCTTTAATTTTGAAAAGACATCAACACATAGTATAATTGAAAGACAAAATATATAAGCGGGCCTGTGGTTATTTTTCAAGAATCAACTTTTATCTGTTGTATCTATACTACATTCTACATGAAGTCCTGCATATTAACTCTCGGAAGACATGTCGTGTCATTTAAGAATGTAATGCTTCAATTTGTAAATTCATTGGGTTGTTAAAGCGTTGACCGAAGTACATTTTGTATGAAGGGCGGATCACGAAAACACAATTTCTTCACAAATTTTCGTTACTTTATTTGTGCATTTTATTGTGGTATACTACTGTTGCCTTTATTTACATTTCATTGTGTAATGAATGTTAATTTCACGAAAACGCGAGACTGCTGTTAGCCAATCACAATCATTATGAAACATAAATGCAATGTAATTATTCTAAATTGTGATAAATTCTTCCAATATTAATCACGTAGATTTGGTATGATTGCCGATTAAACAACTTTCCACCAGAGACAAAAGGACGTGAATGTTTTATATGGACATGGTTCACTGCACTTTACTTGAGGACATTCTGAAAAAGATATTTTTGCCATATTGCAAGATTTAATAATTTAAATAGTGTGCTAGTGACCTAATAGGTATATATGGGATTAGTAAACAATTTATTGACCTCATATACACCGTATTACGTCACTAGTACACTATTTAACGAATTTATCTTACCGACTATCTTAACATGTGGCCATAGACTAGTGACTTATCATAATGGACAAGTCTTCAATACCGTTAGGATTAAGAAACTATACTTCCATTGATCATCCAGAAACGAATGCCAACAATATTAACTTATTAGCTTTAAATGTGGTTTATGAATTTATTTCTATCTTTCATCGTCTATCGCAACCTTTAAAAAATTTTCTCAGTATCTTTTGTTTTTTCAAAGGGACGTAACACCACTGCTAAATTTGTATTGAAATAAGCCCCGCCTACCTAATAACCTTATATCAGTCGGAAACCAGGTTGAAAGAGAACAAAAGAATCGAAACTCTTTGTTAGAGAAGGCGATAAATGTTTACTGTATTGTTTACTATAGTGACAAAATTTTTAAAAGTTAATAGAAACAAACAAAATTGCAATTTTCTTCTCAATTACGAGGTGTTTTATTTTAAAAACACCATTTGCATAAGTTTTCAATTTATCTAGTACATAGTTAAGCAGAACAATTAGATATCAAGTCGACGACATGGGTATCTTTCAAGTTGGATGAAGAAAATGCATAACCTCCGATTTTTATGAAAAAATTACCACGGACGAAAAACATATCAATCTATTAGTTCAGTAATTTTCGTGTCTGCCCTTCCATTATGTGACTGAAGAAAAAATTCCAAAAAATGGGTAACAATTGTATCGAAAAGAGAAAATCGAGTGCACCTTTTTATGTTAGGGTGTGTTTGAGTTGAGTATTTTGTCTTGATATCGTATAAAGTAAGAATATTACATACATTGCCTCGCTTCAGATTCTATCATTTTTATATATTAAAGCTACAGGTTGACTTTATAACACAAAAAAGTCACAGTACTAAAAGATGAAATATATGGGTCAAGTGAAATACCTATCTAATGAGTCACAAAAACAGAGAAGGCGTGTTCGAATAGCTATTTTTTTACTGAAAGTACTTGACGACAGTCTTTCAAGTTGGATGATGAAAATGCATATCTTCGAAAAATTCTAATTTTTTGTGTGTGATTACTAGGGTTTATAGTCTTCATACACTAAAAAAATCTAGTCTGCCCTTCCACGAAATATTTAATTAGAATTTTTTTAAATGTTTATGAATTTTCGAAAATTCCACCTGACAACCGATCAGACAATAGTTTTAAGTTGAATCAATGCAGACAAGATTATTAACTGATGCTCATTAGCTAGTTGGTACATCTGTCTTTTAAAATACAACTGACATATAAGGATCGTAATGGTGCAATGTGGATAAATTTATCGGTTTCCAAGAGCAATATTGGTAGCGCGTCATCCCTACAATGGCTTCCATTTCTACGATTGTGAAAATGAACTGGCGTAATGGGGAGATAATTTTGACGAAGTAGACTCCTGACTGTATATGGAATATACACGGTCTCCACGCGGTTGCTTTTAACCAATCATATTCATAGAAATGTATAGGATTCCCCGAAGTAAGATAAAAATGAATATCTGAAATTGTTCATGAATGTGAAGTGCGCTAGTGTTATGAACTACTAGTATATACGTAGTGTTCGTTTGGACTTGCACAAACCATATTCGTTTTGAAATTTCGTCCGTCACATTCTCTTTTTTTATGAATGAATTGAGAATGGATATGGAGAATGTGTCAAAGAGACAGCAATTTGACCAAAGAACAGAAAATAGCCAAAGACCACCAATGAGTCTTCAACACAGTGAAAAAAATCTGCAGTATTTGTTTCCTTTCTTTTTCCTTTTCCTTTATAACATATCATACTTAAACATGTAGCAGTAAAACTTCACTACAAATCATTGATATTGTGTAACACACAAAAAAAGCATACCATAAGGACAGCATACCCCGATACCACCTTCTGGGGGTATAGTGCATTGATATCTAGATGGACATATTTGTTGACCTTCACCACAGCTGCTTAAAGGTTTTGGTTCAACATTACCTGCACACCCTGAAACAGAAAACAAAATATGAAAGTAATATTGAAAAAAGAGCAAATAACCGCCGAAGGTCACCAATGGGTCCTCAACACAGAGAGCAAATCCCGTACCTGAAAGTGGTTTACAGCTGGTCCCTATATAAAAGTGTGTACCAGTTTAGTGAAAATGGACGTCAAACCAAACTTCAAAACATATAAATGAACTGAAATTGAAAAAACATAGAGTAACAAAGGTTCCTGACTTGGAACAGATATGAGTTCCAATGCATAACTTGCATAATTATATTCAAAATCTCTGCCACAAACTTTGAAAAATTGATTTGACATTGAAGTCTGTGTTTTATCATCGATAAACAAAGGTCCAGAAAGACTGATAAATGCAAACGTTCTCAACTACGAAACACATAGAAAACAATAAACGATAAACTGTAAATGCTAAGAAAACAACTACTGTAAAACCAACTCTTTTTTGCGGATATTTAATTTTGCGTTTATATCTTTCTAGATCACTGTGCGGCGATATTTTTCTAATTTACCTGATGTACTAGAAAAGGAAAAATCCAAGTTAAACTTTCGCGACGATATAAATTCGCATTATGTTTCTACACGCAAAAGTCGCAAATTTAAAATAAATCGCTCGCGAAAATAAGTTTGTTTACAGTATTCATATTCATCAATTTTTCAGACGTTCGAATTGAATTAAAAAAATAATAGATTTTGATCGTTGCTATTTTACATTAAATGTTCTTATACACTGACAAATATATTTAAAACAAAACATTTACCGAAAAGTACAAATAAGAAATAAAACTGTGTGAGCAATCAGAGCTCGTTATTTAGAAATTTCAATTGACTTTTTTTATATTGATTTGAATGCAAAAGTCAGATGCAGGTAAATAAGTTCAAAATATGTACAATAAATAAAGACAACAGTAATATAACTATTTTCAAAACTAAACCAATCCGGGTTACAAACTAAAACCGAGGTCAACAAATAAACAATAAGAGGAAAACAAAGAAACAACAGAAACACTAAAATGCAACAAAAACAAACGCCAACATATAAAGAAACAAAAGGATATTCGTAGAGAAAAATGTTGGATTGAACCTATTTTTATGACTAAACAAAATACTCACTTATATAGCAATGTTAAAAAATGACGTGACAGCAATACGGCAATAAAATTCAACACAGAGAAACGCACATATTTATGTACAGAACAATAAACGAAAAAATAATATGATTTACAACAAACGACAATCACTTAATTACCGGCTCCAGACCTGGCACATTATGGCCCCTTCCCTTTCATGAATATGACCTACCGAATTAGACTATTTACCGGATTTGTAATCACATAAGAAACACGACGGGTGCCACATGTGGAGCAGGATCTGCTTACCCTTCCGGAGCACCTGAGATCACCCCTAGTTTTTGGTGGGGTTCGTGTTGTTTATTCTTTAGTTTTCTATGTTGTGTCGTGTGTACTATTGTTTTTCTGTTTGTCTTTTTCATTTTTAGCCATGGAGTTGTCAGTTTGTTTTAGATTTATGAGTTTGACTGTCCCTTTGGTATCTTTCGTCCCTCTTTTAAGAATGTGGCAATATTAAACATATTAACCAACACTCCCCTTACTTTAGACAAAGGTTTCACGGCACAACATATCAACAATCAATAAAAATTAAGGGAAAAGGGACTACAAAAAAATGCGTAAAAGATACCAGATGGACAGTCAAACTCAAAGATCGAAACAAACTAACAACGAAAAAATAAAAAAGACAAACAGACAAATATTAGTACGCAAGACACAACATAGAAAATTAAAGACTAAGCAACACGAACCCTTACAAAATTTGGGGTGATCTCAGATGCTCCAAAAGGGTAAGCAGATCCTGCATTATTACAGGAAGAGCAGGATTAAAACAATAGTACACCTTTTAACGATCCAAATCAATGCACGAGGATAAGTATGTATGCTATAAACATATAGGGAATCGGAAACCGGCCTTGAATTGAGACATTACGCACGTATTTTTGTAAGCAGTTGAACGCAATTAAAATGCATATCATTACATACTTAACTACATAAAAAAAGGATGGTAAAACACATATTTGACAGCATAGATCCATTTCTTTGAACACTCTTTAACGCAAGAAAAAATAAAATCATAGAACTCCAAAAAAAAAATCAAAACGGAAAGTCCCGAAACAAATGGTAATATCTCAAGTTTAAACACATCAATCAAATTGATAACATCGGTCATATTCAAAAATTGGTAAAGGCATTTTCGTTTTTTTTTGCAATTTCTTTGATTCTATGAACTGTCTTAATGTGTTTTTCTTGTGTGTGTTTTGTTTCTAATGTTGTGGTAATGAAATGATATGATATCTGTATATTATGAGGAACCAAAGTCAATAATAATAATAATATAAAGCAGTAAATCATTACCTGTTTTGCATTTACACCAAAGTCAATAATAATAATAATATAAAGCAGTAAATCATTACCTGTTTTGCATTTACAAAATATTGGACAGTTGTTTTCATCCAGTACATTACCAAAGGGACAGAATACAGCACACACTTGATCAGGTTGATTACATATAGGTCCTGTAAAACGTGCAAATGCATCAACATTTATGGCATTATTTTAATGAGTTTGTTTTTTTCTAACATGTTTATAGTTTTTTTTTTTATAGAAACCCAGAAGGAAATAGAATACTAACGGAATTAGAAATTGAACTTCACATTCGGATTCTCTTGATTAATTAAAAAATAAAAAGGAACACAGATGTCAAACGAAACCTATACGGATTCCGGCAGCAGAAACGAGTTGAAAGTACAAACAACAGTAGCTTTAATGATTGATACATAACTGGCATAACACTTGAAGAATCCCTAAAGCACTGAAAACCAGGAATAGATTAAGTCAAAATGTTCATAAAAGCGATCTTATGATATAAATACGCAGATATGTCTAGCAGGAATGCAGATTTCAAATCACATTATTTTTATGTGGGTTGAATTAGCTACGCTCATTAAAGATGTCATTGCCCAAAGTTCAACAGTCGATAAAATATTGTCAGATTATAAACAAACAAACGAAATGATTTTTTTTTAAATCTCATCTAAGTTTTCGTCATTGAACTGTATGGTTGAATACCTATAAATAAGCTGTATAAAAAAGAATATATATAAACAATCCGCCAAATGTTAAGCACCACAGACATATTTTCTTGGCATTATTTCTTACCTCCTGCGAAAAACAATTGATGTTTGGTATTATTAATTGCTTTAAACATGCACTAAGAAAATTCTTTACGACCAAACTTTATTATTTTCTAGTGTTAATCATTGAGGCAAATATTTGTAATGTTTCATTTAAACATGTTCTAGAAATTACAAAAAAAATCATGAATCTTATAAATACTACTTCTATCATTAATACAATCTCCTGGCCTAACAAATAACGGACAGTTACGACCGAATGTGTTAGATGGACAATATCAGCCAATCAGAAGACGCGTTACATCAAATATAGATTATTACCTGGATCGACACAACCACTGGAACATCCTTGACGACAACACTTTTGTTTACCAGGACAACTTCCATCATTAATACAATCTCCTGGCCTAACAAATAACGGACAGATGCTACCGGGTAGGTTAGGTGGACATTGTCCTGGCTTTTTTACGGGCTCTGAATAAAAAACAATTTTAATGAAATGATGTTTTATTTCTATAAAAGTCTACGTTTCTTAGCCTAGTATTCAGATAATAGTAATGGCGGAAAACGTTTTTGTAAGTAAGAAAGTGTCTTGTTTGTATCTATACATTTACTTACTTTCTTTATCTATACATATACCGACCTTCTGCATCTATACATCGCGTCATTTAATCTTTATTTTTCTATGTTGTGTATTGTAAACTATTATTTGTGTTTGTCTTTCTATTTTTAGCCATGGCGTTGTCAGTTTATTTTTGATGTATGAGTTTGACTGTCCCTCTTGTATCTTTCGTCCCTCTTTTACGTACTCTCTGTATCTATACGTTTACTTATTTTCTGTATTTATTAATTAAATTATTTCAATATCTATACATTCTTATCATTATTTTGAAATTTGATGGGTACTGTTCAAAAGCGCGTAAACTATATCATTAATAACCAGTGAAAAAGTAAATAGAAAAAAAAAATTTTTAAAGATGAAAAGAACTGTATATCAGCTGTTTATTGGTAGTTTTACTTTCCGTCGGGAAAAATATTTCACATACTTTTGTTGTTACACCATGTACCACAGGAAGGGTTATAACAACACAATTGACCTGAAAATATATCATAAAATTAAAAAAAAAAAATAGTGGAAATAAAGATGCTTATTGTAAACATTGTGTTTTTGAAGTACACTTTGTTTTGAATTTTTCTAATGCTTTCAAAATTCTTTAAAAATTTTAGGCTTCGAATTTTCATCCGCAAATTATACAAAAATGGATTATTATTTGGAATGTAATTCTTCTTATCATTTTAGTCAAACATAACCTTAATATGTTATGAACCATTTCGGTCAAGTTACAAAAGATTTGGGTAAGTAAATCTAGTACTTAAGTTCTTATTCGGAATCCAACGAGATTCAAGTTTCCAATGTAAAAAGTGTTTGTAACAGTATATTAGAAGCTTAAAGTTTAGCAATAAATCAAAACAATAAAATTCGAAAAAAATACGGTCTACTTCATTGCATTAAATTGTCTAATACTTTTATCAAGCATTATTTCATATCGGTTGAGAATAAGCTTCTCTTATTGGAAAGAAAGGGGCCACATGACATTCATTATTCTTCTGTAATAAAATCAATCGGTAATAAACAGAACAAGACGGATTTTATATGATAATAACCGATGGTGCGTGGTTTCTGTCTGTTAATGACCGATGGGGCGTGGTTCCTGTCTGTTAATGACCGTTAGAGCGTGGTTCCTCTATTAATGACCGGTGGGGTATGGTTTCTCTGTTTAGAGAGATGTTCCTTTAATAAAACATTTTCTTGTTTTCAATATTATATTTATAGTATCTGCCATTTTTACCATATGTTTTTGTAAATCATTTATAGAGAAGTTGATTAATAATTCATATACTGAAAATTTGCACTAAAATGAATTGCAGTATTACTACGACCGGTCTTCACTCTTTGACATAGAAATCGTACAACTACTCGAGATTGCTTTTGACATTTTGAATTTATGAGAAATTTCAAAAACATTATTCCCTTAATTCTTTTAAGAGGTAAGATAAGAAACAACACACCTGCTTTACACTCTGTATCTGCGTTACACAGATTCTGGAAATGAACACACAATGGACATTCTGTACCGGATTGGGTACCTAAACAAACTGGACATCCTGGACGGTTACCCTATTTGAATATAAAAAACAGATCAATTTATTATTGCAATTTTTTACAAAGGGACATTACACTGCTACAAACGCAATATTAAAACAAAGACATGCCCAATAAACCCATATTTAATATAAACCGTTGCCACATGATCGTTTATAACCAATGGTATTCCCTTAAAATCATTCTGTGCTGGCTTGGGAACTTAACAAGCTGGACATCCTGGTCGGTTACCCTATTTGAATATAAAAACAGATCAGCATATTGTTTCTATTGCGTCATTCGATTAAATAATACATATACTAGAAACTGTAAAATCAACTGAGCGAATTACTGAGTTTCTCCTTACTTATTAAAGCATACATTCATCTTTGTTTTAAATGCATATTACGGACATTATTAATTGTTCATAAATTTTGCTGAAATATTTGACGAATCTATTACTAGTTTATTGAATAAGATAAACATTTCTGAATAAATGAATTAAAACAGTGGTATCTTTAATGGTAGAGTATCAATATCAATATCAATGCATTAAATATACTGATTTTGAACACAAAGTATATAAATGTTTTTGTCGCTGGAAGTTCTCTTTCAATGCTGTGCAGAAATTTTGATAAATCACCTACATTTTATACTAGCGTTCAAATGAAATATAATATATTATATCAATAATGCTCTAAGTCATTTCTGGAATATAAATAATGCATATGAATTTTTGTTTTATAAGAAATTATACATTTTCTTATCACTGCAAACTAATATTACTTACGATTGGGAGTGAAGGGGTTATGCATTCTTTTCCACATTTTTGTGGGCAGCATATTTTGCCTACAAATTAAAGAATTCAGTGCCGTTGAACAACAGCATTTGTATTTTTACACAATTTATCATTTAAAAACAATTTCAGATTAAAAGTAAATTGCATGTTCAAAAATGTATACATATAAGATACCAAGCACGTAAAAATAGATTCTTTAACTAAGAAACAACACGGTATAACTAGTTGATGAAAGCCAAATTGCCTTAATCAAAGACGACTATCAATTAATTACCTTCATCGTGTTCACCAGATCCTGTCTTAGTATGTAATTGTTAATAGTTTACGAGTTTGTCCTTTATACTGATATATTATGACTCGCTATCGCTAACCACCATAACAGTTGGTATCTGTGAAAGATATGTAGAATATTTACCATCATCTTACAGTTGGTATCTTTGTTAGATATGTAAAATACTAATCACCAGGACAGTTTGTATCTGTGTATGATATGTAAAATACTAACCATCATGACAGTTGGTATCTGTGTATGATATGTAAAATACTAACCATCATGACAGTTGGTATCTGTGTAAGACAATTCAAGAGATGTTGAATACTTACCATCATGACAGTTGGTATCTGTGTTAGATATGTTAAATACCAATCACTTTAACATTTGGTATCTGTGTTAGATATGTAAAATACTTACCACCTGGACAGTTGGTATCTGTTTGACATTGATCAAATTTTGGGTAGCTCTTACATCTCACACTTTGGTTCAATGCTGGACAGCGGGAATGAGTTGTCCATGTTGTCTGTGGTAAATAAAAAAGATTTTTTTTTTATAGTAAGGCTGCAAATATTCATGAATTCAACACTGTGAGAGTAATTAAATATAATTTACAATTAATAAAAGAGACCCCAGGTATGTAATGTGATGTGTGATTAAAAATAGTTTTATCTCGAGGTAAAAAAAAAACACCAATCTGTAATAGTGTAGCATTCGTACAATGTACTATTTATCGGGTTTATGTTTCTTCACTAATGCCTATACCATCGAGTTTACGAAAGTATTTCTTCTTATTAAATATCTTTGTCATATAAATAGTTTTATTTTGTGGCTTATCACATTATGAATTATGACGTTATGAATCTTAAATTATGTATGATTGTTATTTCTTAAATTTACAACAATGTAATAACAGAGATTACTTTGGCTGCAACCTGCTATCAATAAAATTGGCACACTTTTGTATAATAATATAATGAATTGTACGTCTAAAACCCCTAATGCTCATCATTTAGGGGTTTTAGATATATATACTGACTTTAGAACCAATTTAAAATCACCGAATTTAAAATCCCCGTTTTGTATATTAAGTTTCATACATATTAATTCAAGGCCACATGTTGTGAAATTTGAACCTGGTCTTAAAATCCGTTTTGGCCCAAAATTATGATAATCGATGTTTATTGTTATTGTCAACTCCGTAAAACGTTAATTTGAATCATTTCTGATGAGTTTTTTTATGTTACTAGGTAGATAACTGCATTCTAACATGACGTTTCATACACTTTTCTGTTGTAAAATTTGTCAGCTGACCATCAACGTCATGGATTATTAGGACTGTTCGAATCTTACTCCCAATTTGATTTGCATTTATGAATGAGTTACCTGCGGTCAGACTCCGATGAAAACTCAAAACTAACCAAATGGCATAATCAAATGATAAAACACATCAAACGAATTAATTCATTGGTGATTGAATTTATGTGAAGTTTTACCTGGGACCAGTGTGCTTTCGCTCGTTGTACAACCCAAAATCATAGGTCAATCCGTGGTTTAATATATATAAGGTCAAGCACCCTTAAGTTATGTCATACATATCATTTCAGTACAATTTGTAATGATCCTACATAACCAAACAACACAAACCTTAACCTTGAATACGGGTGGGAGGTCAGCTTGTATCAAAAAGTGCTGTTGTTCTTGCACTTTACGAGAGTGTTCATTACGTATTTTGTAAGTATGTACACCAGTATCATAACATTAAAACAAACAAATTTCGAAATTCAAGTTTTATGTATATACCTATATGGATTACTAGGGAATATAAATAGGGTCACATTGGTCTTATTTCAGCCGGACTAAAAATAAATCTGGCCTAAGTGACGCGTACATTTAACTGTGCAAGATGTTCACGAACACAAACGGTCAGAGGAGGTCGTTAAATCCAATGCCTCGAGTAGAGAGAGTGTCACGTTCTATGCACGTTAATAACCCTAACAACAGCTCTTTTTCAGAATTTCCCTATTGGATTTATGGTTGATTTGATAACATCGAGGAAATACTTGACATATTTGCCACTGGGATGATAATTAACCACACATTAATTAATCAACCATTTATTTACAATTTATTGGTGTAATCAGTATTTGAATGTTAAAAAACGTCTTTAAGTTTCTTTCTTCACAAAACTGGTAAGTTCTTATACTATTAATTACATGGTGTGTTAGTGACCTAATACGATATATATGGGGTCAGTAAATTTCATATGGGGTGAGAGCGAATCGAAACGCATGAGTAAATGTTATATAGTATCTAAGTCGCGTACATATGTATATTCAATAGGTCTGCGGCCGTTTTCATCAAAGGAGATGTACTATAAACGTTGAGTCAGTATTAGAATGAAAATAAAAATAATCCTTTTTTTATAGTGTTGCACCGTAAAATTGCAAAATATTTTAAATATATTTAGTGATCTTTTATGGTAATGAGCGCAGCATATGTGAGTAGATTAAATATATTTCTTTACAACCTTTGAGTGCACAAATGTCGATAATACTTTTGAACGTTATATTCAACAGTATATTACATTGATCTCTCCAAACAATTAGATCTTAAAATACTCATTCATAAGTTCTCCCGAATATAAAGTATTTCTACTATTTCTACATGGCTAAATCAGAGGCAAATCAATGTAAGATTGGATTTTCCACAGTAACGTATTACGTTCTTTGCGATGAAACCTTTAATAAAGATAACAACACATTACAAACGCCTCTAAACAAATACATATTTAGCTTTTCGATACCCTAAATCCATATTATGTAAGTCATATATTATGCCAAACTCCGAAACAGTGTTGACGTTGCTTCGCTAAACTATCAACGTAGCGTAGTAAAGAGGACGTAACCGCTGTTTCGGAGTTCGATATTATGCATGCACAGAGCGTGATTTTACTTTAAACAGCTTAAATGGAGTTCATAAAGGATAGCAATTGTAATGTTGTATCTTCACCATTTTCTCCGCATATTCTACTAATCATTTTGGTCGCTTCAGGTCCTCATGAATTCTACAATTCATGAACAGAAATGGACCAATACGCTTAAGAGCTGTTGGAGTGATGTTAGTAAGAATATCATTGGTTAAAAGCAAACTTTTTAAGACTCTGTATATTTAAAATAACGTTAAAAGGCGTGTTTCATTCGAATATACGATAAGTAGCGAGGCATTCTTTCATAAAAATAACATGACGTTGAGGAAAAATGTAAAACGTTTACTCCGGACAACAGATGACGAAATGGATGATGAATGATTGGAAAACACATTTAAAGCTAAGAAAAAAAATGTTATAATAAATACGAAATGTGATATGAGTACCAATGAGACAACTCTCCATCCAAGTTACTATGTGAAAAAAGTAAACAATTATAGGTGAAAGACCTTCAACACGAATTATTGGCTCACACCGAATAGCAAGCTATAAAAGATTCCTTAATGTGTAAAACAATTCAAACAGGATAACGAACGGTTTAATCTATATAAAAAAAACTAAAAACGAGAAACACTTATGAATCACAGCAACAAACGACAAACACTTATGAATCACAACAACAAACGACAAACACTTATGAATCACAGCAACAAACGACAAACACTAAACATCAGACTTCTAAATCTGAGGGTCACTGATTGGTCTGTTGTAGATGAAACGCGGGTCTGGCGTATTCAATTATGAGCCTGGTATCTTGGAAAGCTATAATCTTGTCAAAATGTATTATTGTATTATTTTTTGTGTATTTCTCCGTTCTGAATATTTTTGCATTTATTTGTACTGAAGTCATGTCATGTTGTCCTTTTAGCGTTATATTCAACATTGCCATTAAAACACGATGTTTTACTAAACAGAAAAACAAGGTCAACCCACCATTGTTTCTTAAAATGTCCTGTACCAAGTCAGGAAAATGGCGGTTGTTATCTTATATAGATATAGGAAGATGTGGTGTGAGTGCCAATAGAGACAACTCTCCATACAAATAACAATTTAAAAAGTAAACCATTATAGGTTAAAGTACGGCCTTCAACACGGAGCCTTGGCTCACACCGAACAACAAGCTATAAAGGGCCCCAAAATTACTGGTGTAAAACCATTCAAACGGGAAAACCAACGGTCTAATCTATATAAACAAAACGAGAAACGAGAAACACGTATATATTACATAAACAAACGACAACTACTGTACATCAGATTCCTGACTTAGGACAGGTGCAAACATTATAGTTCATTTATGTGTGTGTGTCGATTTTAATTTAGTGTTTCTGTTGTTTCGTTGTTTCCCTCTTATGGTTGATGTTTTTACCGAGGTTTTCGGTTGTAATCCGGATTTTTGTTTTCTCAATCGACTTATGACTTTCGAACAGTGATATTCTAATGTTGTCTTTATTTTGGATATTGCAACATAAAAAGACACATTAATAAATATCAATTGAAATGACTTAACTGGATCAAAAAGACATATAAAACACCCAAGAAACATGTACTTATTAAATAATTTTGACCTATGACACAATGTAAATACAATATTAATTGACAAAAAACAACTTTAACCTAAAAGGACAACATTACTTTGAATAAAGTAGCATACACAGGTAAATAAAATATAATATATTTGTTGTTGGGAGTACGTAAAAAAGACCACGTTTTTATATACAATTTTTACAGTTAATAAACGAAGTATCCAAGAAAAGGCTGTTTATTTAAAGAATTATATCTGATTCATTAGTTTATATATAAAAAAAACTTACATGTGCATGATGAATAAGATAAATGATCAAGATCCCGGCTTGCCACATTCTCGTACAATCACGTTAAATCTCGTAAATGAAAAATGCTCGGACAACGTCTTGAATTTATAAACAGTTTATTCACGACACATTTCATCATAAAAATTGATGCACCATATTGCGCACGACAAACTTATGCGAATTAGGTAAAATACATATAAATTAATCGTATAATTGATTACACACGCATACCTTAAAATCAAGACAGAAAAATCTGCACTACATGCATTCTACTAAATAATTAATCCGATTCCTTAAACAATAATAGATTTACAATTCGAGCGAAAATTATTAAACTATTAGCACCGCGGGCAATACATGTATCTGCCTCGGACGCACTGTGGTACTGTCAACTTGTATAAATACAAATATATAAACTCTTAATCCATGAACTTACAAATGCAATTCTGATGTAATTAAGATACAATTTCCTCAATTTTTCCTCAAGACAAGTTTCGATTGCATAGACATTGTATCGTTTTAAATGTACTCCAAAAAGTAAACACAAAAAAAACCACTGAACTCCAAGGAAATTCAAAACGAAAAGTACCCAATCAAAATGAAAATTCAAATGATAAAACACATCAAACGAATGGACAACAAGTGATAATCTTGGATATTTATGGAAAGACGATTAGGTTCATCACCATTGGTAGTATCGGTCGTGAAACTTACGAAAATCAGTAATTACCCTATTTAGATAATTACATCAATTATGTAAAGTAAAATCGCAAAAATATTGAAATCCGATGGACAATCAAAGCAGAAAGTCCCTTATTATCAAATGTCAAAATTAAAAGATCAAACACATCAAACGAATGGACAAGAACTGTCATATTCCTGACTTGGTACAGACAATAAATTTTATTGTTTATCGATAAACGCAACAGAAGTATACCTTATAAATTTATTAAGCAAAAACAAATCTAGGTTACAAACTAAAACCGAAGAAAAACATTGACTATAAGAGAAAAACAACAGGCCTCACGGTCATAAAACTTTCGAGCATGATTTTTGTACTCAGACTCAAAAATCAACCAATAAAATTGCTGGATTTCATGTTTCGAGTATGATTTGTGTGCTTCGAGCACTGAGCTAAGTTTTATGCCTTCAAGGCCAGAACAAAAGAAACACTGAACTGATACAAAAACACATCCGCCAACATACATAGAAACGAACTATTGTATAGCAACTACCATTTTTCTTGACTTGATACTGAACATTTTGAGAAAAAACATGATGGGTTGAATCTTATTCTATGGCTAGCCAAACCTTTCGCGTATATGGCAATGATTAAAAAAAATACCACTACAATGACAACGTTATGTGACAGGAATACAGTACAAATAGACGAAGGAACACTCAGGACAGGGAAATACAAAACAAGTTTTATGTATAAACTAAATACAACATAATAATAATAGACAACTCTTTTGATTTGACGATAGTTCACCAGAACTCGACAAGCGACATTTAAACAGCATAAGTAACGTATTTTTTGTGACGTTTATACTATCACAGATAAATTTCCTAAAATGGAATAGATTTGTTTTATTATAGACTCGTACAAGACTATAAGATTGGAAATGGATTTGTAATTGTGTTATTTCATGTATTTTCTTGCAGTGTTGTGTCCTTTGGCCTCTTGTTGGAGAGCTGTCTCATTGGCAATCATACCACATCGTCTTTTGTATATGACAAGGTTATAAAAAGTAAAATCACAAAAATACTGAACTTAGAGGAAAATAAATTCGGAAAGTCCATAATCACATGGCAAAATCAAAAATCAAATAACAAAACTCATCAAAAACGAATGGACAAGAACTGTCATACTCCTGACTTGGTACAGGCATTTTCAATTGTAGAAAATGGTGGATTAAACCTTGTTTTATAGCGCTAACCCTCTCACTTTGATGACAAATTCCGTTATATTTACACTGATGCGTCAACCAAACAGACACAACAAATAAAGTAGTCCAAATATGGGCACATCAGTCATCATCGTATAATAATTTTAAAAGGAACAATTTAACAGAACACAAAAAAAACATCTTTCTACAAACGCATTCATTGATTTGTGTGTCTGACGTCATAAAATTGTATACGTCACATAAATAAAATGAAAACCATCAATCAGAAAATTTTTGTTCAATCAACATACCCTGGACTTGCATGTGCTTAACATAATATTCACCGTCCGCATACATTTATAACTTCCCTTTTAATAATTCATTGCAATGGCATAAAATCATATAAATCCTAGCACTACATAAATGTGACAAAATGTTATTTTATTATTCATACATACATTTAAAAGTACATAACCCTTGTTGAACTTTTCGCTAATGACTGGATTTATTTTGGTGACTGACAGCTGGCAAATGTTAAATTCGGGGTCAAAAATTTCTTTTTATATTGACAAATTATGTAATCATATACAAATTATTATGTAAATTTGTGATTAAGTGCATGCTAAAACTAAAATCGGTATCAAATTATGTGTCAAAAATACAAAGCCATGATTCAGACGTTTGAATATAAAAGCGTAGAAAATTTAGCATGCACTTAATCAAAAAAATTGCCATGAATGCTAAAATCTGGCGAAATTAAACTTCAAAGAAAGATATCAATTATAAATAATTAAAAAAAAGTAAAACTATAGGTTGTAAGGGAGTATCATGGTTTAATACACATCAACACAGCAAGCAGCAATGATTATATTTTGTTTTATTGGTTTATTTTAATTATATTTTTTGTAAGGCAAATAAGGGACGACATCTATAGTTCAACGAAGGATTAAAAATTTAATTCATACGGTTTTTTCACTGACCCCCTTACCCTTCTTAACTTAAATTGGGAAAATTGATTGACCAATAAGGATATACATAAAATCGATGTCAATTAAACAAAAAACTTTTTTTACCCCATCCCAAACTATTTGAATTAAGTTTTGTATCCCCAATTAATTTTTCTGATGTCGTCCTTAATGCAAAATCATATATTAAGTGTTGATATATTGATTTGACATAGCCAGAAATGAATTTAACAGGTATGGACTGTGAAAGCATTATTATTCTTTACAGATATATCCAAGAAATACCAAATAAATGTTATCAAATATTAGTAAGTAAAGTCAAATGTCTCGTGTACTCATAGCAAAAT
This sequence comes from Mytilus edulis, assembly GCA_019925275.1. Classification (NCBI taxonomy): domain Eukaryota; kingdom Metazoa; phylum Mollusca; class Bivalvia; order Mytilida; family Mytilidae; genus Mytilus; species Mytilus edulis. The sequence goes on along the minus strand of CM034354.1, from coordinate 13,801,853 downwards.
GACTTGCTCTCTTGTACGGCAGAGCACCTCTGTCACAACAGTTAAACAAATTGCAGTTTCCCATTTTAGATTTTTCAGCCATCAATCACGGTTGTCACATAGATATAAGAAGATGTGATATGATTGTAAATGAGACAACTCTCCATCCAAGTCTCAATTTGCAAAAGTAAACCATTATAGGTCAATGTGCTGTCTTCAACGTTGGCTCACACCGAAAAGGACCCCAAAACAATTACTACTGTACAACCATTCAAACGGGAAAATCAACGGTCTAATTTATCTGTTTATATTAAAAATAACGAAACATGAGAAACATCTATACACCACATCAACAAACGACAACAACTGAACATCGAGGACCTAACCTAGGACAGGTGTAAACAATTGGAGAAGGATCTACTTACCCTTCCGGAGCACCTGAGATCACACCAAGTTTTTGGTGGGGTTCGTGTTGCTAATTCTTTAGTTTTCTATATTGTGTCATGTGTACTATTGTTTGTCGTTTTCATTTTTAGACATGACGGTGTCAGTTTATTTTCAATTTATATGTTTGATTGTCCATGTGGTGTCTTTCGGCCCTATTTTGCAGCGGGTTTAACGTTTTGATATTTATAGCCAAACAGTCAGATCCGTGCCGTAAAAATAATGAAAATGGAAAAATTGATTCGTTCCGTTTATTAGCTGTCTAAGCAATTCCCTTCGCCACTTTATTTCATTCATGCTACATTGTACATTTGACAGGATAAAATCAGCTTCATGGCATGTTCGCTGCATTAACAATCATTGCCTTTTTTAAATATTGGTTTGTCTTTTAAAAGACAATTCTCTATCATCGAAGTTCTATCAACTTACAACTCACATTTCGTGAGTTAAGATTACAGTTTATCGGACAGGTCATGTCGAGTTTACTGTCAGTCACTGTTTCAAAAACATATATTGCTTTTTTGATTGAGCTAAGCCTTCCAATTGATATTTTATAGTCTGTCTTTCTGTGTTGTGACGTTATACTTTTGTTTCAGAAAAGAAAGACTGTTTGGTACCATTAAAACGTTTAACCCTTCTGCAAATGTTTGCATCTGTCCTAAGTCAGGAATCTGATGTACAGTAGTTGTCGTGCGTGTTATTTTCGTTTCTCATTTTGATAAAGATTAGACCGATGGATTTCCCGTTTGAATGGTTTTACACTAGTGTTGTTGGGGCCCTTTATAACTTGCTGTTCGGTGAGTGCCAATGCTATCTGTTGAAGGCCGTACATTGACCAATAATGGTTTACTTTTATAAATTGTTACTTGGATGGAGAGTTGTGTCATTGGCACTCACACCACATCTTCCTATATCTATATAGAGTTTGCGGAAACTCAACGCGTTACAACAGATACGATTAAGGGGTCATCCGTAATTGTCAACCATTTTCCAAAGTGTACAACACATACACTTTGTCAGACCCCCTCCCTTCCTCTAAATAGTGTACATCAACCATTTTCAGCTTTCAAGACAAGATTCAATCATTCTTAAAAAAAAATTAAGATCAAGTCTATTATAGATTAGTTTAATATAGAAATTTGCATTGAAAATAACTGAAACATATCTGACTGTTTTATTTGATAAATAAAAAAAAGCGTACTTTAAAAATGTTGATTTTTACCCCCTCTTTCAAGTGTATGTTTTGTACACTTTGGAAAATGGTTGGCAATTGTGAATGACCCCGAAGCTGAGATGAGTTTACAGTTATCAAAAGTACCAGGATTATAATTTAGTACGCCAGACGCGCGTTTCGTCTACATGAAACTCATCAGTGACGCTCATATCAAAATAGGTATAAAGCCTAACAATACAAAGTTGAAGAGAATAGAGGATCCAAATTTTCAAAAAGTTGTGCCAAATACGGCTAAGGTAATCTATTCCTGGGACACGAAAATCCTTAGTTTTTCGAAAAATTCAAAGTTTTGTATCAGAAAATTTATAAAAAATGATCACATTATTGATATTCATGTCAACACTGAAGTGCTGACTTCTGGGCTGGTGATACTCTCGGGGACGACACGTCCACCAGCAGTGGCATCGACCTAGTGGGGTAAACAGTTATCAAAAGTACCAGGATTATAATTTAGTACGCCAGACGCGTGTTTCGTCTACATAAGACTCATCAGTTTTGCAAGTTTTTTGTCATTGCTGCAGATTCCGTATACGACTTTTTTTGGAATTGTTTGATCATTCAAATATTGACATCAGTCGTTTATGTATACGGCGTTTCAACAAAGACACGAGTCTGTTTTTACGTTGAATCTTAAATTTCTTTATCTTTATATTGTTAAAGTGATTCAAATTGTACTTTTACACGAATAAATTTATAAATTTTCAATTGGGTCAAAACTTCGTCTTCAAAAGACAAATGAGTTAAAATTTTGAGGGACTACTGATTTATTCTTTATTTTTATCTTATAATTCTGTCTTTATGTAGTAACAAGTGTATTGATAAAAAAAAACGCACATTCAGCATGTACAGCAACTATTTATAGTTCGGTTGGTGGAGGTCCACTTTGGCAGTCTCAGAAATGACCAAAAAAATTCCATTCAGTTTAAGGATTACAAAACAAAGTCTTGCTTTATTTTAAATTATACCAATAAAGTCTACTGTTATCATGATTCCACATTGAACGAATGGTAATTTCATACTAGTATTAGTAATTTTTTTTGTATAACAGGTCAATTTTGGTCTTATTAGTTTTAGTTAATTTAGTAATTTTGGAAATTGCTAAAAATTAAAAAAAAAACAAAACAAAAAAAACCGTTTTTTGTAGAAGATTAGTCTGTTAAACTAGGAACACAAAGAACATATTTTCAAATTGCTTTGGTGGAGATTGGACAACTCCCTGTTAGGTCGTATTCTATCAAAATGAAGCTTCATGTGGTGAACGTGATTTTTATAATAATAATGTGGAGGCTATAAAAGGTGGTCACAAAACTAAATAAACTCATCAAAGATACCAGGACTAAATTCAGTATAGACGCCAGACGCGCGTTTCGTCTACAAAAGACTCATCAGTGACGAATCCAAAAAAAAGTTAATAAGGCAAAATAAAGTACGAAGTTGAAGAGCATTGAGGACCAAAATTCCTAAAAGTGTTGCCAAATACAGCTAAGGTAATCTATGCCTGAGGTAGAAAAGCCTTAGTATTTCAAAAAATTCAAAAATTTGTAAACAGTAAAGGAGTACGGTAAGGGTCGATTTTGGCCTCAAATTTCAGGTTCATCTAATGAAAGTTTTTGGACACTTTTTAAACACTAAAGTGTCTATTTCAATTGATTCGATTTGTTTATGCGAAAAATTTTAACTGATTTAGTCATTAAAAACGCTCTGATTCAAGCTGAAATATGAAAAATCTATCAAATAATATTTTTTGTGACGTTTATACTATCACAGATAAATTCCCTAAAATGGAATAGATTTGTTTTATTATAGACTATATACAAGACTATAAGATTGGAAATGGATTTGTAATTGTGTTATTTCATGTATTTTCTTGCAGTGTTGTGTCCTTTGGCCTCTTGTTGGAGAGCTGTCTCATTGGCAATCATACCACATCGTCTTTTGTATATGACAAGGTTATAAAAAGTAAAATCACAAAAATACTGAATTTAGAGGAAAATCAATTCGGAAAGTCCATAATCACATGGCAAAATCAAAAATCAAAAAACAAAACGCATCAAAACGAATGGACAAGAACTATCATATTCCTGACTTGGTACAGGCATTTCAAATGTAGAAAATGGTGGATTAAACCTGGTTTTATAGCGCTAACCCACTCACTTTGATCACAGTCACATCAAATTCCGTTACATTTACACTGATGCGTCAACCAAACAGACACAAAAAATAAAATATGGGCACATCAGTCACCATCGTATAACAATTTTAAAAGAAACAATTTAACAGAACACAAAAAACATCTATCTACAAACACATTCATTGATTTGTGTGTCTGACGTCATAAAATTTTATACGTCACATAAATAAAATGAAAACCATCAATCAGAAAATCTTTGTTCAATCAACATACCCTGGACTTGCATGTGCTTAACATAATCTACACCGTCCGCATACATTTATGACATCTATTTTAATAATTCATTGCAATGGTATAAAATCATATAAGTCCAAGCACTACATAAATGTGACAAAATGTTATTTTATAATTCATACATACACACTTTAAAAGCACATAACCCTTGTTGAACTTTTCGCTAATGACTGGATTTATTTTGGTGACTGACAGCTGGCAAATGTTAAATTCGGGGTCAAGAATTTCTTTTTATATTGACAAATTATGTAATCATATACAAATTATTATGTAAAAACTAAAAACATGCTAAAACTAAAATCGGTTTTAAATTATGTGTCAAAAATACAAAGCCATGATTCAGACGTTTGAATATAAAAGCGTAGAAAATTTAGCATGCACTTAATCACAAAAATTGCCATGAATGGTAAAATCTGGCGAAATTAAACTTCAAAGAAAGATATCAATTACAAATAATTTAAAATAAATAAAACTATAGGTTGTAAGGGAGTACAAGACATCATGGTTTAATACACATCAACACATCAAGCAGCCATGATTAGATTTTGTTTTATTGGTTTATTTTTATTATATTTTTTGTAAGGGAAATAAGGGACGACATCAAAAGTTCAACGAAGGATTAAAATTTAATTCATACGGTTTTTTCACTGACCCCCCTTACCCTTCTTAACTTAAATTGGGAAAAATTGATTGACCAATAAGGATATACATAAAATAGATGTCAATTAAACAAAACCTTCTTTTATCCCATCCCAAACTATTTGAATTAAGTTTTTTTTTTTTTTATCTCCAATCAATATTGTGCTGTCTTCCTTAATGCAAAATCATATATTAAGTGTTGATATGTTGATTTGACATAGCCAGAAATGAATTTAACACGTATGGACTGTGGAAACATTATTATTCATTACAGATATATCCAAGAAATACCAAATAAATGTTATCAAATATTAGTTAGTAAAGTCAAATGTCTCGTGTACTCATAGCAAAATTACTCGCTCTCTTGTACGACAGAGCACATCTGTCACAATTGCAGTTTCCCTATCTAGATTTTTCAGCCATCAATCACGGTTGTCAGATAGATATAAGAAGATGTGATATGATTGTAAATGAGACAACTCTCAATCCAAGTCTCAATTTGCAAAAGTAAACCATTATAGGTCAACGTGCAGTCTTCAACGTTGGCTCGCACCGAACAGTAAATATAAAGGACCCAAAAAAAAATTACTACTGTACAACCATTCAAACGGGAAAATCAACGGTCTAATTTATCTGTTTATATTAAAAATAACGAAACATGAGAAACATCTATGCATCACATCAACAAACGACAACAACTGATCATCGAGGACAGGTGTAAACAATTGGAGAAGGATCTACTTACCCTTCCGGAGCACCTGAGATCAAGTTTTTGGTGGGGTTCGTGTTGCTAATTCTTTAGTTTTCTATATTGTGTCATGTGTACTATTGTTTGTCGTTTTCATTTTTAGACATGACGGTGTCAGTTTATTTTCAATTTATGAGTTTGATTGTCCCTCTGGTGTCTTTCGGCCCTATTTTGCAGCGGGTTTAACGTTTTGATATTTATAGCCAAACAGTCAGATCAGTGCCGTAAAAATAATGAAAATGGAAAAATTGTTTCGTTCCGTTTATTAACTGTCTAAGCAATTCCCTTCGCCACTTTATTTCATTCATGCTACATTGTACATTTGACAGGATAAAATCAGCTTCATAGCATGTTCGCTGCATTAACAATCATTGCTATTTTTAAATATTGGTTTGTCTTTTAAAAGACAATTCTCTATCATCGAAGTTCTATCAACTTACAACTCACATTTCGTGAGTTAAGATTACAGTTTATCGGACAGGTCATGTCGAGTTTACTGTCAGTCACTGTTTCAAAAACATATATTGCTTTTTTGATTGAGTTAAGCCTTCCAATTGATATTTTATAGTCTGTCTTTCTATGTTGTGATGTTATACTATTGTTTCAGAAAAGAAAGACTGTTTCGTACCATTAAAACGTTTAATCCTTCTGCAAATGTTTGCAACTGTCCTAAGTCAGGAATCTGATGTACAGTAGTTGTCGTACGTGTTTTTTCGTTTCTCATTTTGATAACGATTAGACCGGTGGATTTCCTGTTTGAATGGTTTTACACTAGTAATGTCGGGGCCCTTTATAACTTGCTGTTCGGTGAGTGCCAAGGCTATGTGTTGAAGGCCGTACATTGACCAATAATGGTTTACTTTTATAAATAGTTACTTGGATGGAGAGTTGTGTCATTGGCACTCACACCACATCTTCCTATATCTATATAGAGTTTGCGGAAACTCAACGCGTTACAACAGATACGATTAAGGGGTCATCCGTAATTGTCAACCATTTTCCAAAGTGTACAACACATACACTTTGTCAGACCCCCTCCCCTCCTCTAAAAAGTGTACATCAACCATTTTCAGATGTCAAGACAAGATTCAATCATTCTTAAAAACAAATTAAGATCAAGTCTATTATAGTTTAGTTTAATATAGAAATTTGCATTGAAAATAACTGAAACATATCTGACTGTTTTGTTTGATAAATTAAAAAAAGCGTACTTTAAAAATGTTGATTTTTACCCCCTCTCCCCAAGTGTATGTTTTGTACACTTTGGAAAATGTTTGACAATTATGGATGACCCCTAAGCTGAGATAAGTTTACAAGTTTTGCAAGTTTTTTGTCATTGCTGCAGGTTCCAAACGACTTATTTTGGAATTGTTTGATCATTCAAATATTGACATCAGTCTTTTATGTATACGGCGTTTGAACAAAGACACGAGTCTGTTTTTATTTTGAATCTTAAATTTCTTTATCTTTATATTGTTAAAATGAATCCAATTGTACCTTTACACGAATAAATTAATAATTTTCAATTGGGTCAAAACTTCGTGTTCAAAAGACAAATGAGTTAAAATTTTGAGGGACTACTGATTTTTTTTATTTTTATCTTATATAATTCTGTTTTTATGTAGTAACAAGTGTATTGATAAAAAAAAACGGACATTCAGCATGTACAGCAACTATTTATAGTTCGGTTGGTGGAGGTCTACCTTGGCAGTCTCAGAAATGACCAAAAAAATCCCATTCAATTTAAAGTTTACAAAACAAAGTCTTGCTTTATTGGAAATTATACCAATAAAGTCTACTGTTATCATGATTCCACATTGAACGAATGGTAATTTCATACTAGTATTAGTAATATTGTTTGTATAACAGGTCAATTTTGGTCTTATTAGTTTTAGATAATTTAGTAATTTTGGAAATTGCTAAAAATAAAAAATAAAAACAACAAAAATGTAGTAGAAGATTAGTCTGATAAACTAGGAACACAAAGAACATATTTTCAAATTGCTTTGGTGGAGATTGGATAACTCCCTGTTATTTCGTATTCTATCAAAATGAAGCTTCATGTGGTGAACGTGATTTTTATAATAATAATGTTGAGGCTATAAAAGGTGGTCACAAAACTAAATAAACTCATCAAAGATACCGGTACTAAATTTAGTATATACGCCAGACGCGGGTTTCGTCTACAAAAGACTCATCAGTGACGAATCCAAAAAAGTTAAAAATGCAAAATAAAGTACGAAGTTGAAGAGCATTGAGGACCAAAATTCCTAAAAGTTTTGCCAAATACAGCTAAGGTAATATATCCCTGAGGTAGAAAAGCCTTAGTATTTCAAAAAATTAAAAAATTTGTAAACAGTAAATTTATAAATATAATCATATCAATGACAATTCATGTCAGCACAAAAAGTGCTGACTACTGGGCTTGTGATATCCTCGGGGAAATAAATCTCCACCAGCTGTGGCATCGACCCAGTGGTTGTAAATAAACTCATCATATATACCAGGACTAAATTTAGTACATACGCCAGACGCGCGTTTCGTCTACAAAAGACTCATCATTGACGCTCGAATCAATATCAATAACCATATCAATGACAATTCATGTCAGAACAAAAAGTGCTGACTACTGGGCTGGTGATACCCTCGACAAAATACAGTGAAACCTGACTAAACCGAATCCTGCATAAACCGAAATCCTTTATAAACCAAATATGTTCTTAAGCACCGTCATATCGAATTGTTATGAACCTGATAAAACCGAACATAGGTCAAAACCGAACACAATCTTAAGTCCTGAATTGGTTCGGTTTAAACAGATCAAATGTAAATTCATTAATATTAAAGACAAATATTAGAACCATTTGTTTATGACACGGCATATGTACATCATCAAGATGTAAACAGAAAAATAACAGATCTATTAGTCACACAACCCCCCGCTTGTAATTATACTGTATCTTCGGAAATTTAACCAATTATAAAGAAAAATAACTCGAGAATTGTGGACATAAGGCCACCAAATATTAACTGAATATGTGTTTGTTGACATCACATATTATGTTTAAATTTTAAATCATGTTACTGAGGCTAGGTAAAATTAAAGTCTGGCAAATTCATCACTTTTTCATATTAAGGGACATAACTCGAGACGGTGAAAGTGACTCCACTCAAATTCCGGACTTGTCTGTGTGTCTATGGAAATAATGAGTATTGTGTTGAGGCAAAGTAAAGTTTTTGGGTTTCTTGTGCCTGATTGTGTCATGTTGTGTTTTGAAGCCGGTTGTTTATCTGTCATCTGTTTATCTTTTGGCCTTTTTCTATATTTTTTTGCCATGACTTTGTCAGTTTATTTACATTTTAGGAGGTTGAATATGCCCTTTTGTATCTTTTAAGATTCAGTTTTATTCAAGAGGGACAAAAGATACCAAAGATACCAAAGTTCAGATTCAATAAACTTTATAACCACAATCTTTGGTGAGCTTTTCAAATCGATTTTCTCTTCAAAACAGAAACATATTTCGGGACGTACGAATTAAAGACGAACAAGAGTTAAAAAGGGAATAAAGCCCCTTTCGTCTTAGAGGAGGGGGCATACACATGTTATTGATACTATTAAACACTATTTCACAATTGTTTACATCATTGTTTGACTATTTGTCTCATGTATGAAATTCTCTCTATGACACAAGAAAATTAAAGAACCTTAGTGAGCACGCTCACATACCACACGTCCCCACATTGTCATTGGAGAAATTAAATAAGTATAAGAAAAAAAAATTGTATAAGAAAAAAGTACTGAATAATAAATTCCTGTCAATATACACATCTGCATAGTATGTCCTTATTATCTACAAAATTTCATGAAATTCTGTGTGTTTTCAGAGGAGTTGAGATGACAAACTGTTGCAGAAGTACATTGAAGCAAATAAGTTCAAAGGGGCAAAACTCTTATAAAAAAATTGAATCGTAATTTCCTGTTGATATGCACATCTACGTAGTATGTCCTTATTATCTGAAAAGATTTCGTGAAATTCTGTTGTGTGGTTTGAGAGGAGTTGCGATGACAAACTGTTGCAGTAATACATTAAAGTAAATAAGTTCAAAGGGGCGTAACTCCTAGAAAAAAAATTGAATCGCAATTTCCCGTCGATCTGCACAACTACATAGTATGTCCTTATTATCTGAAAAGGTTTCGTGAAATTCTGTTGTGTGGTTTGAGAGGAGTTGCGATGACAAACTGTTGCAGTAGTACATTAAAGTAAATAAGTTCAAAGGGGCGTAACTCCTAGAAAAAAAATTGAATCGCAATTTCCCGTCGATATGCACAACTACATAGTATGTCCTTATTATCTGAAAAGGTTTCGTGAAATTCTGTAGTGTGGTTTGAGAGGAGTTGCGATGACAAACTGTTGCAGTAGTACATTAAAGTAAATAAGTTCAAAGGGGCGTAACTCCTAGAAAAAAAATTGAATCGCAATTTCCCGTCGATATGCACAACTACATAGTATGTCCTTATTATCTGAAAAGGTTTCGTGAAATTCTGTTGTGTGGTTTGAGAGGAGTTGCGATGACAAACTGTTGCAGTAATACATTAAAGTAAATAAGTTCAAAGGGGCGTAACTCCTAGAAAAAAAATTGAATCGCAATTTCCCGTCGATATGCACAACTACATAGTATGTCCTTATTATCTGAAAAGGTTTCGTGAAATTCTGTTGTAAGGTTTGAGAGGAGTTGCGATGACAAACTGTTGCAGTAGTACATTAAAGTAAATAAGTTCAAAGGGGCGTAACTCCTAGAAAAAAAATTGAATCGCAATTTCCCGTCGATATGCACAACTACATAGTATGTCCTTATTATCTGAAAAGGTTTCGTGAAATTCTGTTGTGTGGTTTGAGAGGAGTTGCGATGACAAGAAACAGGACTGACGGACTGACGGACGGACGGACGGACGGACGGACGGACTGACGGACGGACGGACGGACGGACGGGTCAAAAACATTATACCCTCCGCAACTTCGTTGCGTGGGGTATAAAAACAGATGTGAAAACTAACAGAGAAGTATTTAGATTAACTTTATTAACTAAAGTTTATAAATTCACAATTATGAATTAACAACACACTTCCAAAGTGTTTATTTCTGTATTACTGATTAGTAAACAGGAGCTACACATTTATAACGACAGCCTTGTTTGCAACATTTTTTATTCCCTCGGCAGGATGAATCGTTTCTACAGCTTCGTCGCACATAACATCTTGACTTTGGGTATCTGTCTCTTGGACATTTGTCTGGTGTTGGCTTCTTTTCTACAAAATGAAAGACATTAATAAGTCATAAATAAACGTGGTGTCGTGCTTACCGTACTCTGACTCGTTTTCTGTTAAGTATTTGAACAAGACGAAAGTGTCGTATAAATCCCGAAATATAACACATGTTATAATTGGTCACTGTTAAGCACATGACTTTATTATAAGTGATTCAGTAGTTTGGAGAAATACGTAACGAAAAAATTGACAACTACATCATTTTGTACCTAGATTTTTTCGGTATCACCAGCCCAGTAGTCAGAACCTTTTGTGCTGACATGAATTGTCATTGATATGGTTATATTTATAAATTAACTGTTTACAAAATTTAGAATTTTTGAAATACTAAGGCTTTTCTACCTCAGGCATAGATTACCTTAGCTGAATTTGGCAAAACTTTTAGGAATTTTGGTCCTCAATGCTCTTCACCTCTTCCTTTATTTACGTTTTGGTTTCGAGCGTCACTGATGAGTCTTTTGTAGACGAAACGCGCGTCTGGCGTATATAAAAATTTTAGTCTTGGCATCTATTGGTTTATTAACAATCATATGTGTACTCGGTAGCTCATAATAATTGACACGAGGAGATAGAAATTATCTTAGATACCAGGATTATGATTTTGTAATCCAGACACGCGTTCCGTCTACACAAGACTCATCCAAGCAGCGCAAACAACATAAGTTAAAAGGCCAAATAAATGAAAAATTCCAAGATGACATACCGTACAGCGGGTTTTGTTCACTTATTTTCGCGGATTGAACAAAATCACCAAAATGAGGTGAAAAAAAGATAAAAGGTAATGAAAGAGATTGTAGCCATATAACATTTGTATAAGATAACCTGTTCGCGTTAAAGTTTAAAACCAATATAATTACCATCAGGACAGCATGCAAAATATTCATCAGCTGGTCCTCCTAAACAACTGTATCCAGCTGGACACTTGTTGGAGCCGACAACCATTCCACAGGAAAAAGATGGATGAGGATCGCCAAATTTACAGGCTATAATTGAACAAAATATCATTGAAATTGTTGGATGGTGATAATCTTATTTACAGGTTATAAATATACATAATATGTCATTAGCAGGATAGGTATGTTTGTATATACTGGTAGATTATTCTGTTATAAGGAGCACCTCCAGTGAGCTGCGAGAGTTTAGTGGATCCGTGTTCACCCTTGTTTGTATTGAATGAGGTGGTGTGTCACAAACATCAACCTTTACATAGATAATTTTTTCTGACTTTTACTTGACATTACTCGACCCCAGTCTGAACCATACTTGACTGTACTGAATCGTACTTGACCCTTATCTTTGCCGTTGAAAATAGTCTGAACTATTACTTGACCAGTCTGAAACAGTCTGAACCCATTCTCGACATGTACTCGACCTTTTTCCCAGTCTAAACCATACTTAACCAAGGATCTGAACAATACTCGACCAGTCTGAACCATACTAGACCTCTACTTTTTTAACTGTTAAAATAAATTTCTTTTTAACTGACATATATAACAGACTTGGGGTCAATTACATTGGAATGTAATTAATTAAATTACGCATTACATTGCAAAAATGATCAATTACACTAATTACACATTACACAGTTTTTGAATTGTAATTAATTAAACTACAATTACTTTACTAAAGTAATTAATTAAATTACACATTACATTTCATCATGATATTTTTTAACAATCTTTTACATGTATATATAATATATGTGTAAAATATTCATGTAAGCATATAGTTTAAGCGTTGCATTTGATAATCATTTAATTTAGTTATTTTGATGTTGGGTCAATTAGTCTGAATCTGTCTGGTCTGAAAACAGCAATTGTAAATAATCTTTCGACAGAAGCTAATGTGCTAGATATTGCTTGATCAGAACATGGAAGTTTTATGATTAGAAGATCATCAAATTGATAGGAGAGGGAATTTGTTCCTATTTACAAAAGGCATTTGACATCTCAGAAATGAACTCATTTGAATTAAACATAATATGAATAAAGAAATTATAAATGAATTAAAAATATTTTTTATTTTACTTATAAAATATTAAAAAGTGTGCTTGTCACAATATTGAAAATAATTTTTAGTACAAACAGTGTATATAATGTCTAAATATAAGTAATATTTTGCTAATTAGAAAAAATATATGTAATAGTGGCATTGCCTCTGGACATTTTAATCTGATTAATAGCTGTTTGTTTTTACAGCTGTTAATTTTTATTTCTATAATCCTTTTGTGTATACTAATTTGACAAAATGATTAAATGCAGTGATTTTAAATTCTGAAGCTGTCCAAGAAAGATGTTTTACAGTGACACATTTTTGTGTTTTGTTTTGTTTAACAAGCTGATTAATTAATTATCAATCTATTTAGTTAAAAGATTTTTCTTAAAAACTGAACAACACTAATATATGATTCTCACATTTTGAAAATTATAAGACTATTAAAAAAAATCTGTAGGTCAAATAAATGATATAAAAACTTCAGAATAAATTACAGACTTCATATATTAAAAAAGCATGTGATATCAATATTTGAAAAATACATGTACATATAATTTTACAATTTGTATAATTAAACACAAATCCTTATCTTTAACACCATAAAAGTACATGTAATTGAAATGTAATTCAAAAGTAATTGAGCATTACATGCTTTTTTCAATGTAATTAATTAAATTACCATTACATGTAATTAAAAAAATGCTCAATTACACATTACATGCAATTACATGGAAAATTGTAATGCATTACACTTAATTACCATTACATTTTTAATTACCCCATCCCTGATATATAACAACAGCCAACAAAATTTATAAAAAAAAAAATTAATCTTATAAAAGAAATATATCTCTGATTATATTCAAGATAAAAAAAAATATATTATATATAACTTATATCAAAAAGAGATAAAATTAAATTAATAAATAAAATAGTTTTTCTAATTAGTGGTGAAATATAAAGTATAACCTCTGCTTGGGGCAAACTCATAAAGAAGATCACACCTGGTCAGAGGTATTAAATTCTAAATACCATTGATTCAAAATTGCAACATCCTGTTTAAATTAAATAACAAGGCCTTTCGAATATACATGTATGTACTAGATAAATAATACACGAATTTAAGAAAATAGGGCTTTCTTTTGACCTGTAAAACACACATGTACTGAGGTAATTAGAACATATTAAAGTGCTTTATGTATGCCATGTTAATTTGACAAAAAAATACTTAATTGAAATTTTTTTTTACTGTTACTTTGGAATACATTTCTTTTTTTAAAAGGTTACCAAGGATTGCTATGGAAATTCTATTATCATGATTATATTAAATTCTTGGTTCAATAAAACAAAACAATTTAGGTCTCATTTCTTAAAAATTGATTAAGTTGTTTTATATACTATTTTATATTTATCTTAATAAAAAAACATTCACTGCATTATTACCTGAACCCAACTGACACCATAAATCTATACTAGGCTTAAGTTAATGGTGAAAATAGTCCAGTTACCATAAAATACTTCCGAAATATTCATAACATTTTGAATAATATTGAAAATATTAATCTCAATTCATTTTTTTAGATTATTTGATCAGCTTGTTTTATTTATATTTTAAAAGTTGATATATATTATTATGTAAGTGTTGATTAATATTGAGTTGAAGTTATATTATGATTGAATATTGTGAAATTTTAATTTCAATACTGTATTGAATACATTTTTAATTTCAAGTTGTTGTTCAAATTTCATTTTTATTAAAAAAAATCCTAAATTGATAAAATTCAGTTGATAGATACAAAGAATAGGTCTAGGTTGGTTAAGACTTGGTCGAGTATGGTTCAGACTGGGTCGAGTATGGTTCAGACTAGGTCGAGTACAGTTCAGACTAGGTCGCGTACGGTTCAGACTAGGTCGAGTACGGTTCAGACTAGTATAAAATGGTACTGGTCAAATACACATTCAGACTGTTAAGTATGGTTCAAACTACAGTCGAGTATTATCAAGTAAATCTCAGACGAATTCAGACTGGTTGAGTAAAAATCAGTACAGTCGAGTACAGATATAGGCTATTTTAGACTTTTAATGAGATGTAGAGCTATAATCCAAAAGTTCCAAAAAGTATAGCCAAATCCGTGAATGACGCTCGAATGTCATTGGATGACGCCTGGGTTATGAAATACCTTAGGGTACTGAAAGGGCCATAAACCCCAATCAGAAACGACAATAATCAATTTTCTACAATCGGTTATCTTAAGAGTGTACAAACACAAGTGCCACTTTAGAGTCTTGTGTAGACCGCTTGTCAAGCCTCAAAAATTGTGAGTTTCTTTTAGCCATTTTTTGCAACATTTGCTCTAGTTTAATTACAAATATCTTTTAAAACCACCTTGAGCTGAGAGTTTTTGGGTAAAGAAAAGGAACGACTGTCTGGGTTTTTTTTATTGTTGGAAGACTCACGGCAACCTATAGTTGATAATTTCTGTATCATTTGGTATCTGGTGGAGAGTTGTTTCATTGGCAATCACATGTGTCTATTTTTATATTTATGGAAACCCTGTTTAAAACTTATTTGTATATCTATTGGAACCTTGGTTACCATTAAGGTACTTACGGATTTTACAGCAGACTTCATTTTTACAGTAGGTTCCCGATGGGCACGGTTTACTAGGAAATGGTCCTATTTTACATGTACCCTGAGGCGTTCCCTTTTCACAGGCTATAATAATGAAAAGTGCAATATAGGAATTAGGTTGATCTAAATTTTACAATGCAATAGAAATTACGTTCACGTGTTTGTTCTTGGAAAATTGAAAAAAAAACCTTAGTAATACTTTTACTGTCTTTGGAAAAAATTAATATTCATTTGTTAAAATTTTCTTTAACAATAATATGTTACCAATTCACTAGACCTAGTTGTTTTCAAAGAATATTTGAACAAAAAAGTAGTCGAGCTACAGTATCAATGTCAACACAGTGGCATTTCAAACCAATGGTCAGTGGCTTCCTCACGACACTCCGTCTTCTTCAACAAATAAAAACTGACCACCACGAAAAAGCAAAACAGTGCTAAATGTAGCGTGAAACACCGATCAATCAATCATTTTTTTTCTTTAAAGGTTATTGGCTGCATTACAAATAGACGATACTAACTTACAACCACATTTAATGCCCAGTGTGTGTTGTTACTTTTATTCAGTTGTGAATCCAGAAATTTCCATAAAGGGGGAAGGGGGGTAGAGGGTTTTCGCTCACTGATAAAAAGTGACCCACTTCAGTCTTGTTTCAGTGTTTTTATAAACAATCAACTATTTTTCCACAGAGGGCGTGCCTATTAGGCTTCCCATTAACCAGCCTCTGTTATCAACTATAGCTGGAGGAACTCACTCACCAGGTAAACATTGACATGTCTGACATCCATTGACGGTATGTTTATATCCGTATGGACATTGGCGGCTGCATTTTATTTGAGGACATACTGAAACAAACAAAAATAATTGATAAAATGTACACTTTCTAGATATACATGATATATTATCTTTTATATCTATAAGACAGTAATGAATAACATTATGTTCTAAATATCAACCGGTTTTAGTGTCTTCCTAATCAGTATGGTATGCTAGCTGCCAAACGATTTTTTTCCAAGTACTAAACGTTGGAGAGATTGAAAACAAATAGTACCTAAACAGAACGACAATTCAAATAAGTGCCACATGTGTAGCAGGAACTGCTAACATTTCCGGAGCACCTGAGACCACTTCTAGCTAATGGTAGGGTTCATGTTGCTTATTCTTTAGTTTTCTATGCTGTGTCATGTGTACTATTGCTTGTCTGTTTGTATTTTTCATTTTTAGTCAAGGCGTTGTCAGTTTCTTTTTGATTATGAGTTTGACAGTCCCTTTTGGTATCTTTCGTCCCTCTTTCAATTAAGACAACAAGATAAAATATACCTCTTGGCGCTTTAAGAATATGTTAATGTTGTGTTTACTAGAATAAAAAAGATAACGGTACCATATGTGCATATCGACAATACATATTTTTTTAGTGATGATCGAGGCCAAACTACTGTACTGTAAACCAACTTGTTTTCGCGCGGGTATTATTTTTAAGACTTTCGCGAGAAGACAAAAAGAAATATCTGCCTGTAACAAGCCCCAAAATGATTGTCAGAAAGCTCAATCTATTTTGTTTGGCACGTTTTGGGTTCTGTTTTGCACCTTCTGATTCTGATAACCATAGATGGGATGTAAAAGTACGGAGCCACGTTGAATGGATATTACAAAAATACACAGCAGAAGTAGAACAATAGATTTAAGAACATACCATAAGGACAGCATACTCCCGGTTCACCGTGTGGAGGTGAGTTACATTGATATCGAGCCGGACATTTTTGTCCTCCTGAGCCACACTTGACCGACGACAATGGTTTAACATTACCGGCACATCCTGAAAGAAGAAGATAAATGTGAAAGCACAATAACAAACATAACGACATGTGACTTGACAAGCCTGGTTACGGACAACTGGATCCGTCCGAACCGCCGGTTGTCTACCGTCGATGGAAACTATATAAGGAATCCAATAACACATGTAACCTCTCAGACTCTAAAGAAGGTCCTATAAAGGACCGAAACCGTACAGGCTTATTATCACCAGGCGCTATTGTTAAGATTGTAACGGCATATATTTTCTATAGTTTAACAAACATATCGAATTTCAAGGTAAATTTAAAGCAACCGAAGATCATTTGGTTTGTTGAATGTTAACCATGTCCGTCTGTCGAACATATCATGAAAAGTATTTTATCTCTTATGCTATAATAAAATGAACATGACGTCTTTCGTAATACAAGTTATTGTGCTATATCAATTGCGTATTTACAGACACGTGCAATTCAAATGCATGGGGTTCAATGTGCGAGTCATGCATGTGATACGAATGTAACACATTCGTTTCAATTTATATTTTTGTACATGCGTGATACAATTGTGGCAAATTTGCCCAATCAGTGCTCTCTTAAAACACAAAGACACTTAATTGTTCGGAGGTTGTATTATTTGTGTATCGAAATTCCATGCTCATACACAACGCCATTTCATTTTACACAGTTTTGATTTTTAAAATACAAATTGGAGCTGACGTCCAAAACAGCTCTTTTACTATTCACAAATTTCTTGGATGATTACTTCGAGATCAGTTTCATTATATACAGGAATCGTCATAATTACTCCAGATTAAAATGGAATTTCTATTAAAATTATAAAGAATGACTGTATTTTTTGGTTTAATCGAAATATTAAATATCAATAATATTGTTCACATTCTAAAATAACCCTCTGCGCTAGTTCTTCAGTATGCAACCCAGTTTTGATGTTACATCTTCATATACGGTTAAAAATATTACAGTCATGCCTTCACTGCATGTCTCATTGAAAAACTTCTACATAAACTCTTTACCTGTTTTGCATGCACAAGTTGGACAGCCCTTTTCATCAGGTACATTACCAAAGGGACAGTATATAGCACAAACAGGGCCACATTTAAGTTCTGTAAAATAAAGGCAACAGTAGTATACCGCTGTTCAAAACTCATAAATCCATGGACAAAAAACAAAATAGGGGTAACAAACTAAAACCGAGGGAAACGCATTAAATATAAGAGGAGAACAACGACATAACATTAAAATGTAACACACATAGACAAAATCCCACGAGAATAACAAATATAACATATATATATAACATCAAAACCAAATACATGAATTTGGGATAGACAAGTACCGTGACACGTCTTAAAAATAGAATTTATACTAATGACATATCTGTAAAAGATTTGTTGTTTATTTTTATTAGGGATTCAATGCTCCTTTTTTTTTATTCTTTTTGGAATTTAAGAGCGTTGATCGAAGTGCATTTTTTATTAAGCGCTGAAGCTGATAATTGAATATATTTAGCGTACAAAAATTCACACATATAATCGGATTAAAACTTATGGGACAAAAAGGAACCTTAGCATTGTTGTTGCTTTAATTTAAGAGAAAAATCCTTGATATATTTTCTTTTTTATACGACCGTCAAACTTTTGAAGGGACGTATTATGGTATACAAATGTCCGGTGTCCGTCCGTCTCTCTGTCTGTCCGGCGTAATCATGTCGCACCGTAACTTGAGAACGACTTATCCAAATTTTATGAAACTTTATATAGTTGTTTCTTATGATTGTAAAATGATCTGTATACTTTTTGGTGAAAAAAGATCAAAACTTTTTGAGATACGACACTTTGTTACTAAAACAGGGGTGTGTTTTTTTTTCACATGTCGCACCGTAACTCAGAAACGATTTTTGATTATTGCTTAAAACTTAACACACTTCTTAGTTATATTTATCTGAAGATATGTATACATTTTGGTGATGATTCCAAATTTCATATTGAGTTATTGAGTATTTTGTAAAAAAGGGGGAGGGTTTTTTTTTTTACATGTCGCGCTGTATCTCAAAAACGATTTATGATTATTGCTTAAAATTTTACACACTTCTTTGTTATATAAATTTAAAGATCTGTATACTTTTTGGTGATGATTTAAAATTTAATTTTTGAGTTGTTGAGTATTTTGTAAAAAAGGGGAAGGGTTTTTTACATGTCGCGTCGTAACCCAAAAACAATTTATGGTTATTGCTTAAAACTTTACACACTTCTTTGTGATATTAATCTTAAGATCTGTATACTTTTTAGTTTAGAATTAAAATTTTATTTAAGTGATATTTAGTTTTTTGTCTCAAAAACAATATATGGTTATTGCTTAAAACTTTTTGTGATTATTGCATAAAACTTCGACACAAGGCAAAGGGCGTATCATGCGCTCGTGGCCCAGCTGTTTTTATTTTTTATTTTTTTTTTTTTTCACATAAAACCATTTTACAGTTAAGGAAATTGATCATAAGCCATGGGTACTAATTTCAGCAATTTTTATAATGCAAAAGATGATTTTTCCTGGCACCATGAAGCGATTTAAGTACCATACCCCTTGATTTATGTATAATATATTGATTAAGAGCATCTGCGCTTTAATAACAAGTTGTTAGAAATTAAGTTTAACCAGATAATTGTGGTGGTGGACGTAATAATACTGTAAAAAAACATTTGTTTCGGTTTTCAGAAATTATCAAAATTATAAAAAAATAGGAACCTTCCTGTTATCATTTATAACAAAATATCGTTTGAATTCCTTTATATTAAAAATTCGCATGAAACAGCTCATGTCTATCTTAAAACGTAATGAAAATCCTTTTAAAATTAAAAAAAAAAAAAAATCTTCACAGAATTGTCAATTTTGCGTTTTGTCTACAAAAGACTCATCAAACATGGTTTGATTGCTTACTAAATTCTTAACCATAAACCAATGCATAGACAACAATGTCAAGTTGTATCTATGTTGTGAGTTATGACGTATACTCTAACCCTGTATAAAAAAAAAATGTTTCGTAATTTTTACTTACTACATCTGCATGTTTGACAGCCATTGACGTCAATCACAAAACC
This sequence comes from Mytilus edulis, assembly GCA_019925275.1. NCBI lineage: Eukaryota > Metazoa > Mollusca > Bivalvia > Mytilida > Mytilidae > Mytilus > Mytilus edulis. The sequence continues at coordinate 13,781,524 of CM034354.1, read as the reverse complement.
GTAAGGACATGGTTCACTGCATTTTACAAGGGGACATTCTAAAAAAAAAGGTATGCACATTTTTAGATACTAAAAAAATATCTAAGTTATTGAACAATGTCAATTGTACTAGCACTATGAACTATATCTCATTGGCAATCATACCAAATCTTCTTTTTTATACGTTAAGTTATTACAAACTGTTTAAAGTTTTGCCTTTTACAGATCGCATACGTTTCGTCCATCACATGTTTTCGTAATGATATTTGTTTCTTTTTTGCCAAATTTTACCGTGTATAATTATTACTTCCTATTTTATTACGGTATTTAATTTCAAACTAATTTTCACTGTTCGCACTGATGTAGGCTGATCGTTATTATTATACCCAGTACTATACAATATTTTAAATGATGATTATTGAATATGACGTTCTTAACCAATCACAACATTTTGAAGTACGTTTTTGACAATATTACCCAAAATACATTAAATTCTACAATAGCGAACTAGAATATAGTTTAGCATACCATAAGGACAGCATACACCACCATGACGTACGTTTTTGAAAAAATAACCCGTAATGCATTCTATTCTACAACAGCAAATATAAACACTGTTTAAAGAACATTATTATACATACCATAAGGACAGCATACTCCATTGCCGCCTGCTGGAGGTGTCTTGCATTGATATCGAGCGGGACATCTTTGTTGACCGGAACCGCAGCTGACTGATGTTAATGGATTAACATTACCCTTACATCCTAATATCAATAAAAAAAATTGAAAGAGAGACGAACTATACCAGCATGGGCATTCAAACAATAAATATGCATAAGTAGACCACGTCATGATTAAAAAAGAAATAGACTGGAAGAAAAACAACATTACACAAAACAGAGCGAAGATAACTTAAGACTGCTAAACAATATGGGCGATCTCAGCTGTTTTGGAAGGGTAAACACATCATGCTCTATATGTGGCACCTGTCGTGGTACTATGAGTTTCCAATGAATAAAATCGTTTATTGAAAATCCATACAACAAGCTGTTACATTGGTTTGACTTCGATTTCTTTATTTGTATGGTTTTTTTTTATTATAAAAAAAAACACCAAAAAAACAAAACTACTCCAACGCAAATCCAAGAAGATTAAATCTAATATCAAACGTAATTAGTGGAAAGACAGGAACAAGTGGATCTAAATCTTATATATTCCACAATTTTTCAGGAAAAGTGCGAATGGAAAACGTGACGGAAGAGGAAGTAAGCAATCGTGAAAGTAATATATTATTTACTGATTCTGAATGAAGAAAAAAACTAACAACTGTTAGGAAAAAGTTCACTATACAAATAGGAACGCATGGAACGAAAAGTATCCAGATATAATTTTATGAACATGATGAAATAAAACATATAATCAGGCAAAATTTCTGGTATATCATATCACATTTTCAATCTATACAGCATAACATCATTACCTGTTTTACATTTACAAATAGGGCAGTTGTTTTCATCCAGAACATTTCCGAAGGGACAAAATATAAGACAAACTGGTCCGCATTTTGGTTCTGAAAAAAGTGTAGAAGTATTACTATTTATCATGTTTATAACACTATTTTAAAAGACTTTCTTTATATATTAAAATATTTTTTCAGCAGATGCTAGGTTTAAAGCAAATGTCAATATTTGTTGTCAAGAATCAAATGACCAGTACTATGATTAATTGTGCGTGCCTAAAACTAGTATCATACAATGCAATTAGTCAATTTGCCCTTAATTGACTAAAAATTGTTCTTCATAACATAAGTAAGAGACATGAACAACATGGTAGATCGATTATTCAAACCTCACTGCCGGGGTGAAAAACACAATTTCTTATATTAAATGTAACTTAACTTAACTCTACTTTCAATTTCAATAAAGCAACTGAAACACATTCTTGAGTCAAGTGAAAGAATTAAATACTTAGCCCGCCCCTCCTTCTTTTTGGTTACATTCAAACCCATATTAGACTATAAAAAGAGAATATTCTTTCGTATAGGACTCATTCTGTTAACAGATTGAATTAACTCATCTTTTACAGATACTTGTGCCTTTTAGACTTTGAAAAAAAAATTCAAAAATTCGTTATTTTTTAGAGTTTCAAGCATCGGTATTGCGACGCATCTTGCACGTTTTTTCTTATCGTTCTTTTTAAAGTTTGCATATAGTACGTTTTCAAAAGATTCCGTGCATTGCTTTCACACAAAAACTCTGTTCTAAACCAGTACTATCAATTTACATAGAATCATACTTTGTTTCATATTAAACAAGTCACGTGACTTTTCAAGAGATACCGCGTGACCAAGGAATATTTTCTTTTAAATCAAATTTCTGGAAACTTCAGTCAATTTTCTGTCAGATGAGTCGAAGTCGGCCTTTTATGTGCTTCAGTTAACTGTACAATTAAATATAATTGGACATCATTTATTCGGGTATAAAAATTAAGAATTACTTAAATGTTAAAGAATATAATGATAAAAAAGAAGATGTGGTCTGATTCCCAATGAGAAACTCTACAAAAGAGACCAAAATGACATAGAATATAACAACTGTAGAATAGAATATCTTTTATTTCCATAAGAGGTACCCTCAAGGGGCATAAAAAATATGTCACTGTACGGCCTTCAACAATGAGCAAAGCCCATACCGCGTAGAAGAAACCAAAAAGACAATTTTAAACAATTCAAACGATCATCTCGATAGAACTAACGGCCTGATATATATACAAAAAATGAAGAAAAAAAACAAATATGTAACACATGGACACAAACAAACGAAACCACTGAATTACAGGCTCCTGTCTTGGGACAGGCACACAACTACAGAATGTGGAGGGGTTAAACATGTTAGCGGGATTACAAACCCCTCCTAACCTGGGACAGTGGTATAACAGTAAAATTACCTTTTTTACAACAAATAGCATATCTGTCAGTTGGGTGAATTTTGCAGAAATAATCTTCTGGACAATCTTTGCGATTTGGACCACGCCCACAGAAATAGTTTGCCAGAGGTTGTCCTATTTTACACGATGGCACATCATCTAAAAGTAGAAAAAGTTAACCTAAAAACCAATATTAACATATAATATATTTGTCATTTTAGGATTTTTTTTAATCGCTGACTATGCAATATTGGTTTTATACATTGTTGAAGGTCGTACGGTGACCTATAGTTGGTTATTTCTGTGTCATTTGATCTCTTATGGAAAGTTAGCTCATTGACAAACATTTCAATTCTTCTTTTCACATTTTGATATGAATAGAAAATCAAGATTCATTTTCATTCTTTGTTGAGAGTAGATGTACGTAATAATCATCTAACGTTCCTATCGGCAATTTGGTGAATATGTCATTTTTTACTTAACAAGTTTGAAAAAGTCTTGTGTCGTTTACAAAAGTCAAAAATAGAGGCCAAAGTTTCTACAGGGTCATTCCCTGTTTATGTATTAAACATAAAAAAGATGTGATAGGATTGCCAATAAGACAATATTCCACAAGAGACCAAAATGACACAGAAATTAACACTTATAGGTCACCGTACGGCCTTCAACAATGAGCAAAGCCCATACCGCCTAGTTATTCAGCTATAAAAGGCCCCGAAATAAACGTCAGTTTATAAGAACCTCGGTGAATGTAACATGTGTTTTACAGTAATTAAAACACTGTTTAACATACCATGATATGGACAGCATACTCCCTTGCCGCCTGCTGGAGGTGTAATGCATTGATAGGTTCCGGGACATCTTGTCTGACCAGGACCACAGCTGACTGATAATGGTTTAACATTACCAATACAACCTAAAATAAATTTAAAAAAAATGTGAAAAAGAGGCGAAGGCGAGAGATACTGGAGGTGTAATGCATTGATAGGTACCGGGACATCTTCGAATACCATCACCACAGCTGACTGATGATGGTTTAACATTACCCTTACAACCTAAAAAGGAAAACAGAAAGTAAAACATATTAATTTCTTACGAATAAATTGCATAATTATACAGTATTCAATTGATATCACACAGGGGTCGAAAGAAACAAAAGTGACAGTCAAACTCATAGATCGAAAATAAACTGTCAATGCAATGGCTAAAAATGAAAATGACAAATACACAAAAAACAGTACATATGACACAACACAGATTCGGTTTATGAAAGATTTAGACACTGTACTTGCAAAAGTCTTTTATGGACGGGTTAACAAATTTCCCGTTTACTTATATATATCTGAAAGCAAATTGATATCGCAATACTGAAATGCACAAAGCTATAATTCGATGCATTTAGAAACGTATAATAAGGTAAAATGTATATCACATTTAATAACCGAACGTCATTACCTGTTTTGCATGCACAAGTTGGACAGTTGTTTGCATCCATTACATTACCGAAGGGACAGAATATTTTACAAACAGGTGGACATCGAGGTTCTGTAAAATACGTCAATTTATTAACATTCATAAAATTATTTTGATAAGCCTTTTTTATATATTTGCGATTTTTTTTTTTTAGAAGAAAATAAATCAGAATTTTAAAACTTTATGAGATAGAAAAGTACTATTACATACGGATTCTCTAAAACGATAGTTTGGATAAGAAGGAACGCAGGTGTCTCTCGAAACATGTACTGATGATGGCAGAAAAATGATCTGAGAATGTAAACAATATTCGTATCTTAAATATAAAGAATAGCTATGTAAGTATGATACACAATTCAAGTAAGTTTTATTAGATGTGTAAGATTTGTATAGATAATGTGGTAAGAAGAATTCCGCCCTTTTGACCTCTTTCAGTCCCCAAGTGTATCATCAGCTCAGTAGTTAGTGATTCGGTACTGAAATGATTTATAACAAACTCTTCTAAAATAATGTGTTTATATATGTTGAAATAATAAAGAAACGAACGTTTCAACCGCAACAGGGAAAGAAGATCTTTACGGATTTATTTAAATATCCTTTTTGTCCTATATATATAGCTGGACAATTGTTTTGGTTATAATTCATCCTTGGCCTTCAAATTATTGGGCTTTGAGCGTCCCTCATGAAGGTAAATCAAAAGAAAGCGCCACGGACTTTTAACGTTTATAAAGTATTATTTTTTATCTGATATTAAAAGAATCCTTTATTGTTTGTATATTTTACTTACTACAAGTACATGTTTGACAGCCATTAGCATCAATGACATAACCATATGGACAGGATTTGCACTTATAAACAGGGCATTCTGAAAAAAATGTGCATATTTTTAGGACGTCTTACTTGAATTATCTTAAAGTATTCCAGAATGTAATAAACATAATGAACTGTTTCCATTATAGTTTGGCCTTGTATTTGATTTTGTTTTCTTGTTTCTGAATCTTCTTTGATTATTAACAAGTCGGGATTTACATTAACAATCGCGTATATGAGTCAGTCATTAGCATCTTATAAAAATTGTCCAACTATAGATTTTGAGTGTAGTATGAAGAATATAAGGTTTCAATTCCTTCAGGCAAAGTTGACCTTAGATGGATTTTGCTATTTTCTATGGTCCTTTTTATCTTCAAATGTTTCGGTTCCTATACTTCCAAGGTTTCCAAATATTGGTTTTTGCGCGGTTTTTTTTAACAGTGAATCCAGAGAAGCGCATCGGACACATTTCACATGTCGGTTATAGTTAAGCACAACCAGCAGACAATATAAGCTTAGGGATAACATACCATATGGACAACAAACTCCTACACCATTCTCAGCTATTTTACACTGGTGTTTAGAGGGGCATCTTGGCTTGTCTGAACTACACTTTACTGACGGTAAAGGATTTGCATTATTCCTACATCCTGGAAAATTATATTAAACATATTCAAAACGTAAATTGCAGCCCCCTTGTTCTTTCCATTTAAATATGTTGAAAATATAGAGTACAAAAACTGTTCGAAAATTCAAAACGTGCAAAAACGTACTACAGTGTACAAAGACACTTCCAGTGGCGTAAAAATAACACCAAACATCAGAATACACTGTTAAAAACGGTAAAAAGGGAACCATATTCATTAAAGAGTAATAAAACAAGAGTTGGTTAGAATGATTTAAGGTAGCACAATACAAAGATTTTATAACTCCAACTCCCAAGTTTTAAAATGCTGTAACTTTCTTAATAATGCTTGAAATTTTATAAAAGTGGTAGTTTTGGATAGCTTACAGATTACACTTTCAAATTAATGCAATGTTAGTATTATGCAACAATTATGTAACCAATTATAATGTTAACTGTGTCTAAAATATTTTTCACCAAATTTCCACTTTCAAATAAAATTAGCTTCTGCATAGGTATCCCTAGAGGGTTGGTTTTATTATATGTTGTTCCTATGGCCATTATCTACAAAAGGGTGTCTCAGATTTCAGATAGAATGTATAGAACAAATTTTACACCTAATTAAACATTATCTTCTTTAATGTGGTCAGAATTTTTACACTAATTAGAGATTTATGAGAGAATAGAATACCATAGAGACAATCTGAGACACCCTTTTGAAGCCCATGATGTGTTGATTAAGATTTCGTTAAAATTTTCTGTATAGTTAAAGAGATGATAGAGCTAAATTCATTCAAGTGAACTTACCCAGATTTTGCAACTAATTACATAATAATTGATTACATAATGATTGCATAATAAAAATATTGCATTTATTTAAAAGATTAATCTTTTATCTATCTATATATACCTCTTTTATTATTTTCTGTGCATTCATAAGAAAGTTACAGCATTTCAAAGGCTAGTGATTGGAAGTAAAAAAATCTTTGTATTGTGCTACCTTAAGGCTGGCGTACTTAATTATAATCCTGTACCTTTGATAACTATAAAGATGCTTTACAGTACTACAAATCGTTTGTAGGATTTTTTAAACTTCCAGTGGAAGTGTACATTGCTTCAGTAACCTCTGGTAAAATAACTTTTATCCCTTTTGTTGATCACTATAAACATGAAGAATGAATACAAAAAACATGCCATGCTACTGTTGATTCGTTATTATTCGTTTGATACCAAATTTCGTGGATTGCATTCAATGATTTAAAAAAAAACTTAAGGAATGTATGCAGACTTTGCCAAAACCACTCAATTAAAAATCCACGAATATAAAATTGAGAATGGAAATGGGGAATGTGCCAAAGAGACAACAACCCGACCATAAAAAAAAACAACAGTAGAAGGTCACCTTTTCCTCAAACCACAAAATTTTTTACCCACGACAAAAGATGAATTAACAGTATTTTGTTTTATTTGTTTTTACCTGTTTTGCATTTACATATTGGACAGCCGTTTACTATCACATTGCCAAACGCACAAAATATTTCACATAATGGTGGACACTTCGGTCCTGAAATGAAAAATAGTTATAGAAAAGCTAATCGAAAAGTTCAAAAAGAGAAAAATAATGTTGGGAACTTCGGTCCTGAAATGAAAATATTTATAGAATAGCTAATCGAAAAATTCAAAAAGAGGAAAATAATGGTGGGCACTTCGGTCCTGAAACGAAAATATTTATAGAATAACTAGTCGAAGAATTCAAATAGGGAAAAATATTAAACATGTAACCGAACAACACATTATTCGAGAATGCGCGTAGCGGATGAGTAAATTAACAGTCTTTTTTGGTCACGAGCTGGATATTTTTTTTTATATTTTAATTCTTTGGTTAGTTATTCTTTATATTACATTGGCAAATTGCTTTTTTATGAAATTAAAGTAGACAATGTAAGGAACTATATCTTTGTCTACGCAACAACAACTTGTTTTGATACGACATCAACGAGAACATCTTGACAACACCTATTGCTATACAGTTCGAAACCATGTCGTAGAAAATGATTATTACACAATCCACGTTTACATTTTTTTTAAATAACTGCAGCTGCAGTTTTGCTTTGTTTTCTATAAAAACTATATACACCAGAACAATACATTTGCAAAAAAAACGGAAACAGTGAGTAAACTTAAAACATATTATCAGGTTATACATGTTCTAAACAAACGAATTGAAAAAAACACCGCTTTTCTCTGCTACGAAGGTAACAATTTAAGTTTCCTAAATGTTTTCACATGCAACAGATAAGGGGCTCAATGGCCGAATGGTCTAGGGTAGTCAACTGTTTGATCACTGGCCTGTCAGTTTGACAGGGCGGATTATTCCACTGCAATCTTAATTGACTAGAATTGTCAGTTGTCCTACAAACTGGTTTGTTCTCTGTGGCTTCCTCCATCAATATAAACTGACCTCCACGAAATAGCAAATATATGATGAAATTGGAATTTAACGTTAATCAATAAATCATCAATTCATAGTAGTATACAGCTGGTCATAAATCGATTTTAAAAATCCTGGTCATAAAACCAAAACTGAAGGAAACAGTTCAACTATACGAGGGAAAAAACTCCGAACAACAGAAACAATGCACTGCAAACAAAGTCTAAACGCCAACATACATAAAAACGGACTATTTGATAATATATTCCTCACTTGGTACATGACATTTTAGGAATGGTGAGTTGATAGTGATTTTATATGAAAAATTTGATCTGCATAGCTGAATACCACATCTAAATTATTTCTATGTACAATTGTAACTTTTAATTAAACATATTCTAAAAATTACAAATTACAGTAATTTGAATAATTCACAAATGCTTGCACATTACATTTACATACCGTAATATGTGCCAGGATTAACACAACTTTTGAAACATCCTTGTAGACAACATTTTTGTTTTCCAGGACAGCTTCCATCATTAGTACAATCTCCCGGTCTAACAACTGCCGGACAGATAAGACCAGGTTTGCTGGGTGGACATTTTCCTGGTTTGGTCACAGGCTCTTTATTAAAAAAAGATAATTTTAATTGATACTATTTTATGTCTCCTTTTTCTATGTTACAAAAGCAAAATCAACGAAAAACAAACAAGTAACACATTAACAAACGACAACTACTGAATTACGGGCTCCTGACTTTGGATAGGCACACACATACAGAGCGTGACTGGGTTAATTATGTTAGCAGGATCCAAACACTCCACCTAACCTGGGAAGGTGGTGAAACAATACAACATAAGAACAACCTATACAAATCAGTTGAAAAACGCTCAACTCATCAGATGTATACACAATGATATACATCTAAAAGGAACACATGGTGGACTTGGATGTGTATGCATACACCCTAACAACTCATTAGATGGATACACAATCATATACATCTAAGAATAACATATTGTGGACTTAGATGTGTATGCATACACCCTAACAACTCATCAGATGGATACACAATGATGTACATCTAAGAATTACACATGGTGGACTTGGATGTGTATGCCCAACAACTCATCAGATGGATACACAATGATATGCATCTAAGAAGAACACATGGTGGACTTGGATGTGTATGCGTACACCCTAACAACTCATTAGATGAATACTATGACTGTTATTGATTTCTATATGCTGCTACATTTTCTAAAATGCTTTAGTTTAAATTTTTTTAGATGTTTATTGTTTAATAGAACACATTAATACATTCCATTACATACACCAATGATGTATTCCTGACTTCTGACTTGAATCTGTCAATAGTACACGGATGCGTACTTTCATTTTTATTTTTTATGTTTAGTGGACTGTGAAATCAGGGTCAGAACTCTAATTTGGCATCAAAAATGAGAAAAATCATATCACAGGGAACATGTGTTCTAAGTTTCAAATTGATTGGACTTAAATTTCACCAAAAACTGTCTTGACACTGCGCCTGACAAACGAACAGGCTGAATGACGATCGGACAAAAGAACGCATGAACTGGAGAAAAGACCGGACAACACAATGCCCATATGTGAGGCAGAAAAAGAGATATAAGAGTCAAACGGCCTATATACTTTGTTTAAATATCAAACAACTAATTTCGGTATAAATAGATCTAAAAACTGAGCAATATGAAACCTCCAAAAACTTAATTTGATGTCAGGTGCTCCGAAAAAAAAAATAATAAACACCTCATTTACTTACTTTCTCTATCTATACATTTATCTTGGCATTCCGAGAGTAATTTAAAATTGTTCGCGTTTCCTTGGCATCCCCCGTAGGTAAACTTCTCACATTTGTGTGTAACGAGATCGAAGTAATATCTTGGGAAACTTCCTCTACATGGTCCGGGTAGTTTTGGTAAGCGACAATCTAAAACATATGAATAAATAATTTAATTTTGAATGTATCACGTCAGCTGATTGGTTGAAGTCGTTTTGTTTATCAGCTCATAGACATAATTTTGTTATGTGACCGTGACGTCTCCAATGTTTGTTCATGATTTACTCCGGTTTTCATTAGAATTAAGAATTAAATTATAAGCAATGACTGTAGTATTTTTTCTGCCTGTTCGAAACAGCATAAAAAAATGTGTTTCACACTTTAAAATAACCCTCAACGCGGATTATTCAGTGTGCACTACATTTTTTATGCTTTTCCTTCATAGACTGTGAAAAAATGTTACAGTAAAAAGTAAAATCACAAAAATACCGATCTCCGAGGAAAATAAAATCGGAAAGTCCCTAATCACATGGCAAAATCAAATGACAAAACACATCAAAAACGAATGGACAATAATTGTGTAATCTCCAAAGATAGAACAAATCCTTAACTTTACAATTTCAATGTTGGTTTGGTAAATGAAAATCTAAAGAATATAACTGATAGTCTGATAGTAAATATTTCAATAATAGAACATATCATCAACTGAAAAAGTTTCAGGTTGTTTTAGTGAGAGACAATTTCAATAATATTTAAGGAATGACTGTAATATTTTTTCTGTCTTTGAAGAAATAACATAAAAAAATTTGGTACACACTGAATAACGCGCGTAGCGGGTTATTTAACAGTGTGCACCACATTTTTTATGTTATTTCGAATAGACAGAAAAAATATTACAGTCATTTCTTATAATTTAATTCTCAATTCCATTTTAAACCGTAGAAAACCATGAAAAAACGTTGATGACGTCACGGTTACATGACTAAATTATGTCTATGGGCTGATAACAAAATAACGTCAGCCAATCAGAAGACGCGTTACATCCAAAATTAAATTATAAATCATTGTAAAATCCTTCAAGATAAACCATATCATTAACATACAAAATTATCTGAAGGTACAACAGATCTCAGCAACATAAAAATGCATGAAAAATATACATATTTCCGGACCACAACCTCTCGCACTAGCGAAACGGTACAACGACATGAATTAGGACAAACATTGAAATATAATCAAAGAGTGAACGAACAGCACATTTTTCAGTAATTCGCGTAGCGTATGGATTTAACATCAATATTTTTCTGTCACGGGTTTATTATTTTCGATATTTGAATTCTTTTATTATTGATTCTTTTTATTACATTGATAATTGACTTTTAAACGAAATGAAAGTAGAAAATGCAGGGAACTTTATCTTTTTCTACGCATTCACAATTTCCTTAGATACGACGTCATCGAGAAACAACGTCTTGATATTGTTGTATCATGTCATAAGAGTTTAATGTAAAATTATCGGTATTTAAGGATGTTTGGTACTCTGTTTAAGAATAACAAGCTTTTTAAAAGACTGTTATGAATTGATAATATATAAATAATGAAACGAAAAAGGCAAAATAAACTTAGGGGTCCGTATGCTTGTTTTCGAGATATATTCCATTGAAAATTTGGCGGGAAATAATTCTCTCTAGACTTTTCTTTCAAAAACGATGACAAAATAACAAGGATTTTATAAGATTTTCAAATATGACATTTTAAACTATATTTAATAAAATAATGGAAAGAAAAGTAGGGGTTATGGGCAAGTTTTTTTAATGGCACGATATGGATAAAACCAGAGGATTCTGAATATCTGGCAAAAATTCAAAAAACATGAGGAGCGTACTTCCGTAAATGATACTTTTATTGCATGGAATGACTGTAGGAGATCCATGGTGGAAGAGGTTCGAATATACACGGTCCTCACGTGGACGTTTTTAACCAATCATATTACTAACAAGAATGTGTCCAAAATACACGGATGCCCCACTTGCATTATCATTTCCATGTTCAATGGACCGTGAAATTGGGTAAAAAACTAATTTGGCCTTAAAAGTAAAAAAGATCAACTAATAAGGAACATGTGTACTAAGTTTCAAGTTGATTGGACTTTAACTTCATCAAAAACTACCTTGACCTAAAACTTTAACCTGAAACTCACACTTTTAAGTTCTATGTTCAGTGGACCATGAAAATGGGGTTAAAAGTCTAATTTGGTTTGAAAATATGAAAGATCATATCATAAGAAACATGTGTACTAAGTTTCAAGTTGATTGGACTTCAGCTTCATCAAAAACTATCTTGACCAAAAACTTTAACCTGAAACTCCCACTTTTAATTTCTATGTTCAGTGGACCATGAAAATGGTGTCAAAAGTCTAATTTTGTTTTAAAATAAGAAAGATCGTATCATAAGGAATATGTGTACTAAGTTTCAAGTTGATTGGACTTCAGCTTCATCAAAAACTACCTTGACCAAAAACTTTAACCTGAAGTGGGACGAACGGACGGAAAGACGGACGGACGGACGGTACGACGAACAGACGGAAGGACGCACAGACCAGAAAACATAATGCCCCTCTACTATCGTAGGTGGGGCATTCAAATGTATAGGAGGTAAGATAATAAATGATACCTTTATTGCATGGAATGACTGTAGGAGGTCCATAACATTTCACACCATCTACATAGAATATTTTTGGTTTACCATCCGAACAAAGCCATGGTGGCAGAGGGGAGTATTGCGGACAAGGATCTAAAAAAAACAAGTAAGAGACACATTACGAATGTTGCATCATTAACATGAAATAAAGACATTCATCGAAACAGCATTCTATTTTTTTTTCATTTTCGAAAAATGATAGAGAATGAAAAATAATGGGCAAAAAATATAAAGAATACAGAAAAAGGATGAAAATATTAAGGTGATACCTTACACCTTGACTAATATTAATTTGGCTAGTTAAATTTAATAATATTTTGTCAAAAAGTTTACTTCGACCCTATGCATGCTATGACTACAATATTAAATTTGAAAAAACTTGAACCAACCTCATTATGAGAAAAATTTCATTGGTTATATAGCATTTTGATAAACACTAGTTTTGATTATTGAGAAGCTTAATATTTCCTTAACAATACAACGTGATGAAAACGTTGAGCTGATTTTACACAGTTATCTCCCTGTGGTGTTATGTTCCACCTTAAAGAATAAGTAATTGAAGGGCACACATTCCTTCCATCCTTGTTGTTTATTTTGACATAACAAAAGACTATATGTACTTACCTTGTCTGCATTTACATATCTCACAGCCATTTTCGTCCTTTGCAAATCCTAATCCACATTTTATTGTAGGACATACAATCTTGGGGCATACTAAAAAAGAAATTCATGTCTTTATTAACATAGTTTAAACCGCATTATTTTTTTATGAATGCATTATCAAATGTTTAAGAAATTTAGATGTTAACCTATAGTGGTACAATTCAGTTATAATGTTGAGTCTGTTGTAAATTATGATTTATTTGTTTTATTCGTAAATTGTATTTTTGAAATTCGATAGAAACTTGAACATTAAAGATATTCTATGATAAAAAAAAATTCGTCAGGGAATAGAAATAAAGTCACTAAGTTTCTTCTTTCGACCGGTAGTAAATCCCTTGCCAAAGTGTTACTTTTGTTTGTTTGTTGGGAATGTGTAAGTATGATGTCATGCCAGGACAGAATGTAGACATTAAATCCAATGCCACGTTCATTGCAACAAATCGTTGAGCAATCTACAATGTATAATTAGCTTGAAATAAAAGTCATTTGTTGGTCCCTATCTTATATATCCTAATTTTCAATAGGCAGTCTAAATTTTCTGCAGGACCTGTTGCATCATTTTCATAAAATAAAGACGTTTATCGAAACGACGTGAGTTTTATTTTTATTATCGAATCTATCATACATACGTTCAAATGTATATAGAAATTGAGTAAATGTATATAACAAAAATCTCAAAATTGATAAAAGTTTACGACAAAAGAGATAATTTCAGCTTCCCAATTGTCAACTTTTAATTTCTACATGCCAACATTCGAGCAACGCCTATATATATGTATAATTAGCTTGAAATAAAACTCATTTGTTGGTCCCTATCTTATATATCCTAATTTTCAATAGGCCTTCTGGTCGACCCCTTCTTATCTTCTTATGTTGAATTTTAGTATTAACGTAAATAGTTATCAAAGGTACCATGATTATAATTTAGTACGCCAGACGCGCGTTTCGTCTACACAAGACTCATCAGTGACGCTCATATCAAAATATTATAAAGCCAAACAAGTACAAAGTTGAAGAGCATTGAGGATCAAAATTTCCAAAAGGTTGTGCCAAATACGGCTAAGGTAATCTATGCCTGGTAATAAGAAAATCCTTAGTAAATTTTCAAAAAAATTCAAAGTTTTGTAAACTGGAAATTTATTAAAAGCGTTTTTATTTTATTATTGAATAAATCATTGGTATAAGGAGTATAATAATGAATATAATGGAAAGATATGTCTGCATAACGAATATGCTGTGTTTATTACTTCTTTTTAAGTTTTATTGCAGAAAATATTTTACATACCGTGGCCTTTGCACGATGTTCCACAGGAAGGATTGAAGCAACACTTTTGACCTGGAAGTATAATAATAGATATTGGAAAAATTGAGAAATATGGTTGTTTATTATTATCATGGTTTTGAATACAATGTGATTATTGTGGATTTACAAATTACAAATTATACTATTCAAGGCCATTTTTATTTCCATTATCAGTACTACAAATAATTAATAAAAGAGGGACGAAAGATCCCAAAGGGACAGTCAAACTCATAAATCGATATTAAACTGAAAACGCCATGGCTAAAAATGAAAAAGACCAACAGACAAACAATAGTACACATGACACAACATAGAAAACTAAAGAATAAATAACACGAACCCCACCAAAAACTAGGGGTGATCTTTGTGCTCCGGAAGGGTAAGCTGTGGGTCGAAATGATACCCATAACAACAGTTACTGCCTAGTTAAGTGTCCGGTTGTAGTTAAAAAACCAGGAATGATTTAAATTGAACGATTGCAAAAGCAAAGAAAACTGTGCACCTAATAATCATCATGACTTTAACAGATGAAAATACGTTTACAGGCTACAAAAGAGGAGCCGAAAGATACCAGAAAGTCATTCAAACTCATAGATCGAATATTAACTGACAACGCCATGGCAAAAAAACGAAATAAACGAACAAGTACACAAAACATAACATAAAAAACAAAAGACTGAGCATCACGAACCCTACCAAAAACTTGGGGTGATATCAGGTGCTCCGAAAGGGTAAGCAGATATTGCTTGTGGAACATATGTGTGTTCTGGATCTATGTACAACAATACACTGACCTGGTTTACAGCTGCTGGTAAGAAGCACACCCACTAACCTCATATTATATATACACGGTCCCCACGTGGTTGTTTATAAACAATGACATTTCCTAAAAATCTTAAGGAGGTAACATAAGCAATACTATACCTGGTTTACACTCTGTATCTGCGTTATATAGCTGCTGGTAATGAGCACACAACCTAACCCCATAGAAAATATACACGGCCATCACGTGGTCGTTTATTACCAATACTATTACCATAAAATCTTTAGGAGGTAAGATAAGCAACAATACACTGACCTAGTGTACACTCTGTTTCTGTGTTACACAGCTGCTGGTTATGACCACACCCAATAACCCAATATCAAATATACACGGTCACCACATGGTCGTTAACAACCAATAATATTTCCTCAAATTATTTAGGATGTAAGATAAGCAATAACATACCTGGTTTACACTCTGTATCTGCGTTACATAGTTGCTGGTAACGAACACACACTGGACATTCTGTGCTGGCTTGGGTACCTAAACAAACTGGACATCCTGGACGATTACCCTATTTGGGATGTAAAACAGATCAATGTTTTATAAGAATAAAGATTCTACCTCATCATACCATGTATGTAGTATAGCGAAGAATAATACATAAGTAAAATATAAACACAATCAATAGTGCCAATGATTTATCTTCTTTGTTTTAGCGAATTTTGTGGCATTTAAATTCCCCTTTTCGTTCTACTTATGAGGACTGTGTTATTAACATAAGTAACATACTTTTATTGGATCAGTGCAAGCAAAATTTCCACATGGTTTTCTACAACATTTTTGAATTCCTGAAATGTAAAATATAAAAACATAAGGAAATGACAGGAATTCACATTTATGACATGCAATTCCAAATATTGTCATCGATATCGCTAGCCATCACGGATCACTGGCATACACCGACCAGCAAGCTACAAAGGTCTAATCAAAATAACTAGTGTTAAACCATTCAAACCAGGCAAAACTAACGTTCTAATCTATATAAGAAAAATGAGAACAAGAAACCCTTATGAGCCGCACTAAACGACAACCACTGATCATCATGTTGATGAAAATCAAGATTTCCTTATTAACTTTAGCACAACAACACAATGTCGGTTGAAGTTGGTATATTGCTGATAAGAAGGATTTATGATTTCAAAACTGAAACCGTCTCGCTAGTCATAGATTCTATAGATTTATCAATTGACAGATTGTCAAAATATTGAAAATAAACTCATCATAGATACCAGGATTCAAATTGATAGTTATGTCAGACGCGCGTTTCGTCTACAAAAGACTCATCAGTGACGCTCGAATTAAAAAATGTTAAAAATGCCAAATAAAGTACGAAGTTGAAGAGTATTGAGGACCAAAAACTCCTAAATGTATTTCAAAATACAGCTAAGGTAATCTATTCCTGAGGTAGAAAAGCCTTGTAATTTCAAAAATTCAATGTTTTGTTAACAGTTAATTCATAATTATGAACATATCAATTATAACTCAAGTCAACATAGAAGTGCCAACTACTGGACTAGTGATACTCTTGGGGAAATAAATATCCACCAGCAGTGGCAGCGACCCAGTTGTTGTATATGAATTATGTTATAATCCGATAATAGATCAAGGAAGATGTGGTATGAGGTATCAAGTCAAAATTTATAAGAATAAACCAATATAGGTCAATGTACTGTCTTCAAAACGGAGCCTTGGCTAACATCGAACAACAAGCTATAAGGGCCCTCAAAATTACTAGTGTAAACGAGAAACGAGAAAGACTTATGAAACACAGCAACAAACAACAACTTCTGAACATCAAATTTACTATTATACCGCTGTTCGAAATTCATAAATCGATTAAGAACAAAAAAATGCGGATTACAAACCAAAAATGCGGGAAACACATCAAATATAAGAGGAGAACTACGACACAATAGAAACACAACACCAAAATAGGAGACAGACACAAACGAACTACAATATAACAATGGTCATTTTCCTAACTTGGTACAGGACATTTTAATTTAAAAAAAAAAGGTGGGTTGAACCTGGTTTTGTGGCTACCCGAACCTCGCACTTTTATGGCAACGTTAAAAAAACATTATATATAAAAAAGACAAATTGACTTTCACAGCTGATAAACCAAACACAGTCAGCCAATCAGAAGACGCGTTACCTCCAAAATTATATTATAAATACATAATAAACAAGAATGTGTCCAAAGTACACGGATGCCCCACTCGCACTATCATTTTCCATGTTCAATGGACCGTGAAATTGGGTAAAAAATATAATTAGGCATTAAAATTAGAAAGATAATATCATAGGGAACATGTGTACTAAGTTTCAAGTTGATTGGGCTTCAACTTCATCAAAAACTACCTTGACCAAAAACTTTAACCTGAAACTCGCACTTTCATTTTCTATGTTCAGTGAACCGTGAAATTGGGGTCAAAAGTTTAATTTGGCTTTAAAATTAGAAAGATCATATCATAAGGAACATGTGTACTAAGTTTCAAGTTGATTGGACTTCAACTTCATCAAAAACTACCTTGACCAAAAACTTTAACCTGAAGCGGGACAGACGGACGGACGAACGAACGGACAGACGGACGGACGGACGGACGAACGGACGCACAGACCAGAAAACATAATGCCCCTCTACTATCGTAGGTGGGGCATAAAAAGACAAATGGTACTTACTACTTTTACAGTCTGTGTCCACTTTACAGTTGGAGACCACAAGACTTCGTGTACAAATTTCTGGTAAGACTTTAGGAACTGCTGGACACACTCCTTGTCTGGGTTCTTGTGGCTAAAGAAAAAAGAATAATCAGTTATTATGTAAAGGAATAACGTCAGCCAATCAGAAGACCCGTTACATCAACAATTAAATTATAAATACATAATAAAAAAAGCACATGGTTCTGGGTTCTGGTGGCTAAAGAGAAAAATAGTCAGTTATTATATAAAGGAACCAAGTGAGGAATATGACAATTGTTATCCGTTCGTTTGATGTGTTTGAGCTTTTGATTTTGCCATTTGATTGGTTACTTTCCGTTTTGGATTTTCCTCGGAGTTCAGTATTTTTGTGAATTTACTTTTTGCAGACAATAGAAAGTACATTACTGGTAAATCATAACTTACCGTCAAATAATACGAATACACGAATATCCAAAGACTAACTTTTGTATAATTGGAATGAGCATCAATACCGTACTCTTCATATGTTTGTACCTGTTCTAAGTCAAGAACAAGCAGTTCAGTTGTTGTCGCATGTTGTTGTGGTTCATAAGTGTTTCTCGTTTCTTCTTTCTTATACAGATAAGAACGTTGGTTTTGTATGTTTTAATGGTTTAAAACTTGTCTTTTTGTTATTATGATTATTTGATTTCTAAACGTTTTTACTGCTGAAGAGCCATACAGAAACTGAAAGGGTTTCCTTTTTATATTTTATAGATATTTGCAAAGGAATTTTCAATGTCAAATGTATGCTTAAAAATATGTCAGTGTCTACAACATATGCATACAGAAACAATGTGTCTTTATAGTGGTTGTACAAATAGTTAGTAAAGAATACGAAAGAGCACAATACCTAGATAACCTTTTAGAAATGTTGCCGGTTAAATTCAATGAAAAGTACAATAGAAAGATTTAGTTTATGGGATAAAAATCTGCTGCAGCAATATTTTCGTTAATCAAACATATAATTCAAGCTGAAAAGAATTAACTGTCAAGAACAAAAGTCTATGATTCTTATCATACTAAAGGAAATAAAAATAGCGAATTGGATTTTGTTCATCAAATAAAAAAATGTTTGTTGTTTTTCTGTATTTATTATCGTTGACTTTAATGGTGTGGTTTTTTTTTGTTTTTTTGTTTTTTGTTTTTTTTGTGGGGTGGGGAGGGGTTTGTACTGAAGCTGTGAAGCTGACTCTAGAGGAATTGGGAACTGGAGCGGAGGTATGGATTATCGCGAGAACTTGTTGGGTACTTTAGCCGTGTTGTTGACTCTAGGTGAATTGGGGACTTTAGCAGATATATGGACTTTCGCGAAAAAATGTTGAGTACGTTAGCGGTGTTGTTGACTCTAGATGAATTGGGAACTTTAGCAGAGGTATGAACTTTCGCGAAAAAAAAAATGTTGAGTACGTTAGCGATGTTGTTGACTCTAGATATATTGGGGACTTTAGCAGAAGTATGGACTTTCGAGAAAACATGTTGAGTACGTTAGCGGTGTTGTTGACTCTAGATGAATTGGGGACTTTAGCAGAGGTATGGACTTTCGCGAAAAATTGTTGAGTATGTTAGCGATGTCGTTGACTCTAGATGAATTGGGGACTTTAGCAGAGGTATGGACTTTCGCGAAAAATTGTTGAGTATGTAAGCGGTGTTGTTGACTCTATGTGAATTAGGAACTTTAGCAGAGGTATGAACTTTCGCGAAAAAAAATGTTGAGTACGTTAGAGGTGTTGTTGACTCTAGATGAATTGGGGACTTTAGCAGAGGTATGGACTTTCGAGAAATATTGTTGAGTACGTTAGCGGTGTTGTTGACTCTTGATGAATTGGGGACTTTAGCAGAGGTATGGACTTTCGCGAAAAATTGTTGAGTATGTTAGCGATGTCGTTGACTCTAGATGAATTGGGGACTTTAGCAGAGGTATGGACTTTCGCGAAAAATTGTTGAGTATGTAAGCGGTGTTGTTGACTCTATGTGAATTAGGAACTTTAGCAGAGGTATGAACTTTCGCGAAAAAAAATGTTGAGTACGTTAGAGGTGTTGTTGACTCTAGATGAATTGGGGACTTTAGCAGAGGTATGGACTTTCGAGAAATATTGTTGAGTACGTTAGCGGTGTTGTTGACTCTTGATGAATTGGGGACTTTAGCAGAGGTATGGACTTTCGCAAAAAATTGTTGAGTACGTTAGCGGTGCTGTTGACTCTAGATGAATTGGGGACTTTAGCAGAGGTATGGACTTTCGCGAAAAATTGTTGAGTACGTTAGCGGTGTTGTTGACTCTAGATGAATTGGGGACTTTAGCAGAGGTATGGACTTTCGCAAAAAAATGTTGAGTACGTTAGCGGTGCTGTTGACTCTAGATGAATTGGGGACTTTAGCAGAGGTATGGACTTTCGCGAAAAAAATTGTTGAGTACGTTAGCGGTGCTGTTGACTCTAGATGAATTGGGGACTTTAGCAGAGGTATGGACTTTCGCAAAAAATTGTTGAGTACGTTAGCGGTGCTGTTGACTCTAGATGAATTGGGGACTTTAGCAGAGGTATGGACTTTCGCAAAAAATTGTTGAGTACGTTAGCGGTGCTGTTGACTCTAGATGAATTGGGGACTTTAGCAGAGGTATGGACTTTCGCGAAAAAAATTGTTGAGTACGTTAGCGGTGCTGTTGACTCTAGATGAATTGGGGACTTTAGCAGAGGTATGGACTTTCGCAAAAAATTGTTGAGTACGTTAGCGGTGCTGTTGACTCTAGATGAATTGGGGACTTTAGCAGAGGTATGGACTTTCGCAAAAAATTGTTGAGTACGTTAGCGGTGTTGTTGACTCTAGATGAATTAGGGACTTTAGCAGAGGTATGGACTTTCGCAAAAAATTGTTGAGTACGTTAGCGGTGCTGTTGACTCTAGATGAATTGGGGACTTTAGCAGAGGTATGGACTTTCGCGAAAAAAATTGTTGAGTACGTTAGCGGTGCTGTTGACTCTAGATGAATTGGGGACTTTAGCAGAGGTATGGACTTTCGCAAAAAATTGTTGAGTACGTTAGCGGTGCTGTTGACTCTAGATGAATTGGGGACTTTAGCAGAGGTATGGACTTTCGCAAAAAATTGTTGA
The DNA here is from genome assembly GCA_019925275.1 of Mytilus edulis. Classification (NCBI taxonomy): domain Eukaryota; kingdom Metazoa; phylum Mollusca; class Bivalvia; order Mytilida; family Mytilidae; genus Mytilus; species Mytilus edulis. The sequence continues at coordinate 13,760,133 of CM034354.1, read as the reverse complement.
GTACGTTAGCGGTGCTGTTGACTCTAGATGAATTGGGGACTTTAACAGAGGTATGGACTTTCGCGAAAAAAAAATGTTGAGTACGTTAGCGGTGCTGTTGACTCTAGATGAATTGGGGACTTTAGCAGAGGTATGGACTTTCGCAAAAAATTGTTGAGTACGTTAGCGGTGCTGTTGACTCTAGATGAATTGGGGACTTTAGAAGAGGTATGGACTTTCGCAAAAAATTGTTGAGTACGTTAGCGGTGCTGTTGACTCTAGATGAATTGGGGACTTTAGCAAAGGTATGGACTTTCGCGAAAAAAATTGTTGAGTACGTTAGCGGTGCTGTTGACTCTAGATGAATTGGGGACTTTAGAAGAGGTATGGACTTTCGCAAAAAATTGTTGAGTACGTTAGCGGTGCTGTTGACTCTAGATGAATTGGGGACTTTAGCAGAGGTATGGACTTTCGCGAAAAAAATTGTTGAGTACGTTAGCGGTGCTGTTGACTCTAGATAAATTGGGGACTTTAGCAGAGGTATGGACTTTCGCAAAAAATTGTTGAGTACGTTAGCGGTGCTGTTGACTCTAGATGAATTGGGGACTTTAGCAGAGGTATGGACTTTCGCGAAAAATTGTTGAGTACGTTGGCGGTGTTGTTGACTCTAGATGAATTGGGGACTTTAGCAGAGTATGGACTTTCGCAAAAAATTGTTGAGTACGTTAGCGGTGCTGTTGACTCTAGATGAATTGGGGACTTTAGCAGAGGTATGGACTTTCGCGAAAAAAATTGTTGAGTACGTTAGCGGTGCTGTTGACTCTAGATGAATTGGGGACTTTAGCAGAGGTATGGACTTTCGCAAAAAATTGTTGAGTACGTTAGCGGTGCTGTTGACTCTAGATGAATTGGGGACTTTAGCAGAGGTATGGACTTTCGCAAAAAATTGTTGAGTACGTTAGCGGTGCTGTTGACTCTAGATGAATTGGGGACTTTAGCAGAGGTATGGACTTTCGCAAAAAATTGCTGAATACGTTAGCGGTGCTGTTGACTTTAGATGAATTGGGGACTTTAGCAGAGGTATGGACTTTCGCAAAAAAATGTTGAGTACGTTAGCGGTGTTGTTGACTCTAGATGAATTAGGGACTTTAGCAGAGGTATGGACTTTCGCAAAAAATTGTTGAGTACGTTAGCGGTGCTGTTGACTCTAGATGAATTGGGGACTTTAGCAGAGGTATGGACTTTCGCGAAAAAAATTGTTGAGTACGTTAGCGGTGCTGTTGACTCTAGATGAATTGGGGACTTTAGCAGAGGTATGGACTTTCGCAAAAAATTGTTGAGTACGTTAGCGGTGCTGTTGACTCTAGATGAATTGGGGACTTTAGCAGAGGTATGGACTTTCGCAAAAAATTGTTGAGTACGTAAGCGGTGCTGTTGACTCTAGATGAATTGGGGACTTTAGCAGAGGTATGGACTTTCGCAAAAAATTGTTGAGTACGTTAGCGGTGCTGTTGACTCTAGATGAATTGGGGACTTTAGCAGAGGTATGGACTTTCGCAAAAAATTGTTGAGTACGTTAGCGGTGCTGTTGACTCTAGAATGAATTGGGGACTTTAGCAGAGGTATGGACTTTCGCAAAAAATTGTTGAGTACGTTAGCGGTGCTTTGACTCTAGATGAATTGGGGACTTTAGCAGAGGTATGGACTTTCGCAAAAAATTGTTGAGTAGTTAGGGTGCTTTGACTCTAGATGAATTGGGGACTTTAGCAGAGGTATGGACTTTCGCAAAAATTGTTGAGTACGTAACGGTGCGTTGACTCTAATGAATTGGGACTTTAGCAAGTATGGACTTTCGCAAAAATTGTTGAGTACGTTAGCGGTGCTGTTGACTCTAGATGAATTGGGGACTTTAGCAGAGGTATGGACTTTCGCAAAAAATTGTTGAGTACGTTACGGTGCTGTTGACTCTAGATGAATTGGGGACTTTAGCAGAGGTATGGACTTTCGCAAAAAATTGTTGAGTACGTATGCGGTGCTGTTGACTCTAGATGAATTGGGGACTTTAGCAGAGGTATGGACTTTCGCAAAAAATTGTTGAGTACGTTAGCGGTGCTGTTGACTCTAGATGAATTGGGACTTTAGCAGAGGTATGGACTTTCGCAAAAAATTGTTGAGTACGTTAGCGGTGCTGTTGACTCTAGATGAATTGGGGACTTTAGCAGAGGTATGGACTTTCGCAAAAAATTTTGAGTACGTTAGGGTGCTGTGACTCTAGATGAATTGGGACTTTAGCAGAGGTATGGACTTTCGCAAAAAATTGTTGAGTACGTTTAGCGGTGCTGTTGACTCTAGATGAATTGGGGACTTTAGAGGGTGGCTTGCAAAAATGTTGTCTTAGCTTGTTGATTAGATACATTGGGGCTTTAGCAGGTATACTTTGCAAAAATAATTTGGTCGTTAGGTCTTGTTGATCTGATGAATTTGACTTTAGCAATGTATGGCTTTCGCAAAAATGTTGATATGTTGCGTGCTCGTTGCTCTATATGGGGATTTCGCAAGGTATGACTTTCGCAAAAAAAATTGTTGAGTACGTAAGCGGTCATGTTGACTCTATGAAAATTGGACTTTAGCATAGTATGGACTTTCGCAAAAAATTGTTGAGTACGTTAGCGGTGTGTTGTACTCTATATGAATTGGGGACTTAAGCAGAGGTATGGACTTTCGCAAAAATTGTGAGTACGTTAGCGGTGTGTTGACTCTAGTATGAATTGGGGACTTTAGCAGAGGTATGGACTTTCGCAAAAAATTGTTGAGGTACGTTAGCGGTGCTGTTGACTCTAGATGAATTGGGGACTTTAGCAGAGGTATGGACTTTCGCAAAAATTTGTTGAGTACGTTAGCGGTGCTCTTGACTCTAGATGAATTGGGGACTTTAGCAGAGGTATGGACTTTCGCAAAAAATTGTTGAGTAGGTTAGAGGTGTTGTTGACTCAGGATGAATTTGGACTTTAGCGGTGCCACAATGCTGTTTAATTTGATAGATCACATCCAACATGTACAATGAAACATATAAATTCAGATCTTGGTCATTTCTGCAATTAAGATAATGTATAATTATGAATTCCGTCCTTATTTGATTTCCTTATTACTTAAAAGCAAACATTACTTACGATTGGGGTCACCGTAATGCATTCTTTTCCACATTTTTGTGGACAACATACTTTGCCTGAAAAATAATGAAAAAACATATTCTCTAACTATTGCATTTCTACATTCTGTTATGTCGGTCGTGTAGTTACGTTCGCATATCATGAAAAAAAAAATTCTTAGATTAAACGTAAATTGTATGTTAAAACGTACATACAAATATCCATCACAAAATGATGAATCAATTTATGTCGAATTTAAATGCATAAATTTAAAAGTGATTCAGACAGTTAGGTTCCAAAATGTCCATGTTCCTCAGGTTGCTCTACAAGTGATTCAGCCGTACTGACGTCATTCGATTTCAACTGTGACTATGATCGGTCTTTAAGGGAGCTACCATTTGATTTTTATGGGGGGGGGGGGGTGAAAAATGTTGTCCTGCATTTTTTTTAGTTGTAATCTCTGTCCTGCCTTTTTATTTTTCACTCTATTCGGTCCTGCCTTTTATTTTTATTAGTGTATCCTGACTTTTTTACCTAAATTGTCATCCTGCCTTTTTTTTGGCAAAGTGTCTCATTCTGCCGTTCGTGCGTCTTTGCGTCCGTTCGTCCCGCTTCAGGTTAAAGTTTTTGGTCAAGGTAGTTTTTGATGAAGCTGAAGTCCAATCAACTTGAAACTTAGTACATATGTTCCTTATGATATGATCTTTCTAATTGTAGACTTTTGATCCCGATTTCACGGTCCACTGAACTTTGAAAATGAAAGTACACATGTTTCCTATGGTGTGGTCTTTCTATTTTTAATGCCAAATTAGATTTTTACCCAATTTTAAGGTCCATTGAACATGTACAATGATAGTGTGAGTGGGGCATCTGTGTACTTTGGACACATTCTTCTTTCTAATGTTGTATTTTATTTGCAATGTTTTGTTGTCTATCGTTTTATTTTTTTAGGACTCGATATTTATGAAAACGCATTTATCTGATTATTTTTAACAGTTATATAAATAGATAAGACTGGCTCCAAATATAACTGAATATTATTAGTTATATAGTGTGCTAGTGACCTAATGCGATTAATTACACCACTTCTAACCGTGACAATGTATTGAAATAGGCCCCGCCTATTTACCTAATATGGAACCCTACTCACCTAAAATTGAATATACACGGTCTACACGCGGCTACTTTTAATCAATCATATTACTAGAAACGTATATGAGGTAAAATAATGTAAGATACTTACCACCATTACAGTTGGAATCTGTCTGACATTCATCATTTTTTATGTAACTACTACATCTGTCTCTTGGGTTCAATAAAGGGCATCGTGGATAGCTTGTTGACTGTGAATAATAAAAAGGAGATAGAATTAATGCTCATATTGAAAATTCAGATACATAAATACAACAGTCTCAGAGAACATGCGTATTACAACCAATGAAAAAGATTCTTATTTTGGTGATCATAAAAGTGTATTATACAAAAACATTTCACTAATTGAAATTCAATGTCATTTCACTAGTACTTATTCATTCCGGTGTAGGATTCAAATTATGAAGTTATGATTCCTTAATTGAGATGCACCTCCATTTTTTAAGTTGCCACTTCAAACAATAAAACGGCACGTTTCGTAATAGAAATATTTAGATGGTAGGTTCTATCTAATGTTAATCTGGAGATCCCTACAATCATTGTGACTGGCTTTGGCGCCCATAGTACTCTTATGATCATGGTGATGAGAATTGTTGTACTTATCTTTAAGTTTATATGTATATATTTATATATTATATATCAATATAAACTGGAAATCAAATAAAAACCATTTAAGAAAACTAAAAGTCAGGATTCAGATTAATGTTTGACTATTAAAACATCAGAGTTTCACGATCCCAAATAGCTCCCCTGGCCCTTCGAGACATCCTGGCTACCAGTTCGTTTCTTTAAGTGCTGCTGTTCGTGAGTAATATCAGAGTTTTACGCAAGTAAAATACACATAAAAAATGTATTAGTTTCAGGTATGAACACAAATACCATTACACAAAAAATGAAACAAGTTTTGAAAATTCAATTCTATCTATCTACATTATAAAAAAAATAAGGTCACATTTGTCTTTTTCCGACCAGAATTTAAACCCTAGCCAAAGTGAAGCGTCTGTTTGGCCATGAAAGGATGAAGAAATTCGTAACCGCATCCAGTAGGAATTAAAAAGTTAAATTCGATGCCTCGTCTAAAGTAATTGTCAAGATATCTGCACCTTGAGAAAAACCCTTACAAAATCATTTTAACGATCAAGGTGGCCTATTGTAAGGAAAAGATTTTCCAGTGACAGTCTAAATTTCCAATCGCGGACGTTCTATTTAACAGGACCCTATTAACAACATTCTTAGTTTATTGTTTCGTTCTGGACAATCAAGGAATACTTGCCACTGGACGTTTAGCAACCAACAATCAATTAAACAACCATTTATTTACAATTCGTGTGTGAAATCATTTATTTCAAATGAAAGATTATTTTCTTCACAATACCGTAAAGTTTCCATACTTATGCACGAATATATAAATATAAAACGCATATTAAATGGTATATGTACACCTCTTTGTCGTGTGCACATACGTGTAATTATTAGATCTTTGACCCCAATTGTAATAAAGGAGATGTAGTCGAAACGCCTAATCCGGTATTTATAATGATAAAATAAATCCCTTTTTTATAATGTTCCTGCAATGTGAAATTACAATATACGTTAAATCTATTTAGCGCAACAGATGTGAATAAATAAAATGTACTTAGTTATAACATTTGACTTTTTTAATTACATAAATGTCGACGCGAACGTTATATTTAAGATTATTAATCTCTCTGAACATTTTGTCCTTTGACATATGCTATTTCATTAGTTTCTTTTTCTTTTTACAATGTAACTTATTCTCGTTCACTTTTATGTTTTACCAAGTCAGCTAAAATATAATATAATAATTACAACGCCCCTTATGGCTATTGACCTCAAGAGTATGCACTAGAACATGTAATGTAGCAATCGAAGTGAGTGAAATATAATGACTGGATTATTCGAGGTTTTGATATCTTATCAATATTTACTTTAAATCAGTTAAGATAATGACACTGTAATTTATCCGATTTATAAATTGCGTTTAAAAATACCATTGAACGTTCAATTTTTTTCAAACAACTGCGTTTATTTTTTTTTATAGCACAACATAAAACTACTGATTATTTAATACCGTTGTTAATGAAGTAAAACTTGTAAATATTTATGAAATAAAATTTAAAAAAAAATTAAACAGTTCTGCATTTATGTTCTTGCCAGCAAAAGTATATAGAAGAAATTACAATATACATTAAATCTAAAGCGCAACAGATGTGAATTAATAAAATGTTCTTAGTTATAATATTTGACTTTTTTAATTACATAAATGTCGACGCGAATGTTATATTCTGCTTTACATATACATTTAAATAAGAGTTAAAATCTAGAGAAAAGTGAAGGTACTATCTGATTAGCTGGTTGGTGTCACATTCAACACTATTGCGCTATTTTACGGTGGTCAGTTTTTTATTCGCGGAAGATGCCGTAGTGTCCGGAGAAAAACCGACCTTTGGTAAAATAAACTTCAAAAAATTTAGAGTAGTAAAATACTCCATTTTCTGTTTTACAGTTAAACAGATGATCAATCAAAAGAAAAAAATGAACATTTCATTAGTTAAAACATATTTATATTTAGTGGATTGGGAAACAATCAGTTATTGCAATTTATATAAATCCCTATCCACTTTGCTAGATGTATACCATTGCATACAAAATTACAATAAGGGATGGGGGGGGGGGGGGGGGGGTCACAACGATACATGTATAACCCCGTGTTTTCCGGTCTAACTCCGTTAATCTCGGCTATATACAAATTTATTCACAAGTCTACAGGGTGTTAAAACATACCAAAAGGTTCTCATAAAATATATATTATTTTCCAATCTTATGTAATAATAATCAGGTTATTGTCCTGTAGCCTAGTATCCCGGTCCGATATCTTGCTGCGCGTCGTTTACTGGCAAGATTAGCCAGGACCCCAGGCTAATTGTCCTCCGGCTAAACTTAGCAAAATAGCGACAATTGCTTCTTTTTAAGTTGAGTGTAAGTTTCGCACTTTTGACAGCCATCGTATTAAGTTGTAAAATAGTAAATCTATAATCTCTTTGGGTATTTGAAATAAAGGAACATTATATTTAAGAATAAAGAAACATTTAAAACAAGAAATATTCAACTTAAAACAAAAATTGGAAATATTCAATTTAAAACGAGAGTTCATATAACTATTCAATTCAAAACGAGAGTTCATATAAAGTACTTTGCGAATTATAGTAAAAGTTCCTAACGTCACTTTTCTTCCAGTTAAACATATATATGTAAAACTTTTAAACAATTCTCTCAATTAATCTAAAATTTTATAAAAAAGCAATCTTAATAGATTTTGAACAAATCTGTCAACTTCTATATATAAATGTTATAAATGTAATATATGGTCTCTTCGAGTAGCTATATAGAAACCGCATATCAAATTAATCGTTTGTAAAGTTATAGGATTCAACATATATGTAATATTATCCTTGAAGTTCATTTAATTTGTAATATTTTTGTTGTGATCTAGGTAACATCCGTGTCTATAGGCCGAAGTAAGCGTAACATAAATGTTGTAAAAAAAAATGTCGTTAAACAAAACCAGGGCATATGTCAACAGTATTAACAAATGGAAATAATTTAGGTTTATAGCATTATTGATTGAGGGTTGATTACAAATCTGGAATTTGTTTTCATATTTTTGACACATATATTTCAAGAATTACAATCTTTAGAATCATTTGATATAATTCTATATAAACACTTAAAAGATTTCAATTGTCAATTATTTGTCATCGTCTTTGATAAAGTTTTGTCAGAGAGTGACGTAAAAGAGATTATAAATAAATTCATAAATATATAGAACTTTTCCAAAAACTTCTCGGGACTATTGTTTATGATCTTTGATTTTCTGAGGAGTTTTAATTAATAAAGTTCTTGATTTTTATGTATACTTACATGAATTCAAATTAAAGATTCAAATGTCAATAGCAATATAAATTTTAAATTATAAGTTTTTTGACAAATACAAATTAAGTATGCAATATTTACATAATCCATCAATAACTGTAAATAGTCAAGTGTCCCCTGTCCTTACTTCTAGAAAAATGTACTGACTTTTAAATAAAGGTTCCCAATGTATTTACTTGTGATGGTGTAGATGGAGTATGCATAAACATCACATTTTATCAGAAAAATTATTACAAATTATACAAAAATCGATTCTCGGTTCCTCTTGTTCTTTTTTAAATTCACAATCTAATAAAAAAAAATGTTTTTCATCTTCTAACATGTTATACTTCATGCCGAAAACGAAAATATATTATAAAAATATAAATATATATCATTTAGTTTTTATTATTTTGGAATTATTCCATTTTGTTTTATAAATATGCAAATGCATCATATTGCTAACAAATATCCTGTCATTTGAATAATCATATCATTAATTTCTTTTAAAAACTTACATGTACACAATGAAATAGACAAGCGATCAAGATTCCAGCTTGCCACATCTCGTACGATCACGTTAAATCTCGTAAATGAATACTGCTCGGACAACCTCTTGAATTTATAACTTATGATTTATCGATATTTAACCGACTACATGTGGTTTCTTGTTCGATACACGATAAAGGTGTGCTTGCAGGAACAATATGTTATATATAACAAAATTCATCATAAAAATTGATTTAGTATATTGCGCAGAAACTAACATATGCAAATTAGGTAGAATTAAAATATATTAATCTGATAATTGATTACGTACGTACATATACCTCAAAGGCAAGCAAAAACAGAACAATATGATGTGTTCTACAATAACAAATTCTATTCGTTCAGACAAAAAATTAGATTCTTATTTCAAAATCATCACGATCTACTAAATACAGACACAAATAAACAATTCATAATATAAATATGAAATCACTGTATGGTGACCACCTCCGGATGCGGTCGCCAAATTTTCCATCTAACCTCAGTCACGAGTTGCTTGACCGTTATGATATATAATCCGTTTCACAGATGATATGTTCCTTATGTCGTATCTAAAATCCCGTTTCCTTTTCACGAATGTGACCTACCGATAAAGACTATTAACCGGGTTTGTAATACATTGTAACATGAGCAACACGACGGGTTTCACATTTGGAGCAGGATCTGCTCACCCTTCAGGAGCACTTGAGATTACCTCCAGTTTTTTATGTGGTTCATGTCGTTTGGTCTTTGGTTTTCTATGTTGTGTTTTGTGTACTATTATTTAGATATAAGATGTGGTAATGAGACAACTCTACATCCAAGTCACAATTTATAAAAGTAACCCTTTGTAGGTCAAATATATATATAGGAAAAAAAAGAAAATGTGGTATGATTTCAAATGAGACAACTCTCCACAAGAGATCAAATTACACAGAAGTTAACATCTATAGGTCATCGTACGGCCTTCAACAACGAGCAAAGCCCATACCATATAGTCAGTTATGAAAGGCCCCGAAATGATAATGTTAAACAATTCAAACGAGAAAAGTAACGGCTTAATTTATGTACGGTCTTAGTTTAATCAGTATTTTTTAATGAAAAATTACAGATGCATATTACAATGTTACATAAAGTTCAAATATGGGATTCGGAAAATCTTTTATAAATCCGTCTCCCTACGGTCTTCAACACTGAGCTAACAGCAAGCTATAAAAAGGCCCCAAAATTCTTTTTTCGTTTTTAGCCATGCATGGTGTTGTCAGTTAATTTTCGATCTACGAGTTTGAATGTCCGTCTGGTATCTTTCGTCCCTCTGGTATCTTTCGTCCCTCTTCTGACAGTGGTGTATGTATTTGTATCATTGGCAATGTTTCCATATCACCTTATTGTATATACATTTTTTATTTATTTTTTTTTTTGGGGGGGGGGAGGGGGTTCGTGTTGCTTATTCTTAAGTTTTCTATTGTGTGTCATGTGTACTATTGTTTGTCTGTTTGTCCTTTTCATTTTTAGCCATGGCGTTGTCAGTGTATTTTCGATTTATGAGTTTGACTGTCCCTCTGGTATCTTTCGTCCCTCTTTTAGAAGTGCAAAACTGTTCTCGATCTTTCACTACTGACCTTTTTGAATGTTGTTAATTTGTCATAAACAGCTTGGTAAAGTTCAAACTCAGGTTAAGAATTTCTTGTATTTGTATAATATTAAAAGTTATTTAAGTTTATATCAATATTATGCAAATTTGCAGTGAATGTGTAATTAGGTACATGCTAAACTTTCGTTGTCAGTACATTTGTTCGTGCGTAAAAACATGAAGCTCATGTTCTAACTGTGATATATTCATACGTTTGAATAGGAATAAAAAATAAACAAGTTACACGTCTTCTATACTATTAAACGAGAAGACATCATTTTGTGTGTCGCTTTTCTCTTCCTTCCACAATAAACAAGTCATCATGACTTGGTCTTCTCATATCGATTATATAATAAAAAAAGTTAACTCTTCTTTAGCTTTACTAAAAAGGATAAAGAAAAATTTAAATCATAAAGCTAGACAAATGTACTATAACGCTTACGTTTTACCTCACTTAGATTATTGTTGTTCAATATGGGGAAACTGTAATAGCTTTCTATTAGATAGTTTACTAAAACTGCAAAAAAGGGCAGCAAGAATAATTTTAGACGAACATGATTACACCAAACCTTCAAGAGAATTATTTCATGAATGTAACATTGTGCCAATCACACAAAGAATACTTTATCACAAATCATTACTAATGTATAAGGCAAAACATGGTTTAGCTCCAGAATATATGTCCAGTCTTATTGTATCAGCTTCTGCAAACCAAAAATATAATACGAGATTTTCATCCTCAGATAATTTTATTATTCCAAAACCAAATACAGAGTTGTATAAGTCTAGTTTCTCGTACAATGGACCAAAAGTGTGGAATGCTCTTCCTAATTCAATAAAAAAATCAAATACAGTATCCGAATTTAAACATAAATACAAATCTATGTACTTTTAACATTACCATCATATTTTTACTGTAATGCCATATCATAATTGTTTATTGTATTTTAAAAATTGTACATAATCTTTATTTACCATTATTATTGATGCATTGTTTATTTGTAATGCAATTATTATTGTATTAAGAGAGCCTTATTGAAAATTGGTGTAATCCAAATGAGTTACTCTCTCTAAATAAAGATATTATTATTATTATTATTAGTGCCCTATAAGTACCATGCAAAGTCGCATTTGGCATCCTTGCTTATAGGTATTTAGTTGTTTTTTTTGGGGGGAGATCATAAACGACAATAATGGTGTCCAGATATTGTTTCCGTCATCGGGCGCACTTTTAAGTCATAGACACGACTTCTGTTTTGGACTGGGACAGGGCAATTATTTTGCGTTTTTCTGTATACTATGATCATTCATATACTATAAAGAAAACGTATTTGCTATTTACTATAAATTCCAAGTTTACTATCCGCGGCTGTCACTATATATTATATAAGGAGCCTCTATAATGACTATATTGCCTAGGATAGTAAACTTGGAATGGATAGTAAATAGCAAATACACTTTATTTATAGTATATGTATGTTCATAGTTTACAGAAAAACAGGAAAATAAAAAATAACGGACTTTGGAAAAACAAAGGTGAGGGCTTAAAAAAATTGCACTGCTACCAAATACCTAGCTATTACTTTTTATACTTTTCCTGAAATTCTGCAGTCGAAAAATCTTTAACAAAAATACATCCTTCAACAGTGCAAATATTCAACCACGCTCTAAATGCCCGCGATTTCGTGGGTGTATTCTAGCATTTATATATTCAAGGACTATAACAATTTAAAACTTAGTTTTTTTTAGTTTTTTTAAACTTTTTAGATGTCTTAGAGAAATAAAAGCTTGAAAGCAAATATAACGCATTTTTATATAATAGTAATACTTTGCTACGTTATAAATGCCTTGTTGAGATGTTGATGTGAATGAAAGCAGCACAAAGCTTTTCATTTGCTTCTGAATTGGACATTTACGCATCAATTCCTTTTTTTCATTAGACTACACTCTGTCAGATCTGCTTAAAACTCGAAACTTGCTTAAAAACATAGATAAATACATGGTCGTTAGTTTTCTCGTTTGAATTGTTTTACATTGTCATTTCGGGGCCTTTTATAGCTGACTATGCGGTTTGGGCTTTGCTCATTGTTGAAGGTCGTACGGTGACATATAGTTGTTAATTTCTTTGTCATTTGGTCTCTAGTGGAGAGTTGTCTCATTGGCAGTCATACCATATCTTCCTTTTTCTATATTAACAATCAAATGGCATTAAACATTGATAAATGTGTAATTGGAATTAGGCATTGAATCCGTTAGTGGGCGTGTAGCATTGCCGTGGAATTCCAAGGTCACACGTGGTAATTACATGTTTAATTTACTAATAATAGACTTTAAAAAGAAAAAAATCTACAAGAAAAATGTTACAACAGCATGTTACAAATTGCACATAAATCATGTAATGCAAAATGAAACGTACATATTTATACATCAATTTACATAAACATATATAAATTTACAGTATAAATTGAATATCATTATTGATTGATTGTTGGTTACTTTATGTCCAGTCGCAAATATTACATGTTTATCACACGTGCTTTAAGAAATATACTGGGAATAATTTTCGCCAAGATGCAATAACCCTATAATACCTTAATTAAGTAAATATAACTGTTTATTCAGAAAGATGAATATATCCCACTAAATCATCTTGGAAAATATCATTAAAAGTCTTTTTTGAAATAATAAATTGCAGTGCAAAGTTAAACGAACCAATTTTGATCGCAAAGGAACGATCTTCTTTGTAATCTTTGTAAACAAAAAAAATTAAGAGGGTACCCAATACTTTGAATGAAAAAGGGTTGGCTCTGTTAATTGTCATTAAATTTAGTCAACTGACAGTTACAATTTGCCGTTTCAGAATCTAATGCATTCTGGGTAATATTTTCAAAAGAGTACAGCAAAACGCCATTCTTAACAATGGAAGTTCATCCAATAACGGGCTTTTATTTTTGTTTTGGCAAAAAAAAAAAAAAAAAACAATGAAATTACCCATAGTCCTTTTAAGATTCTGAAAAGGAGAATTGTAAATTAATATATTTTCTTAAATTCTTATGACTTGTTCAATCTTACAAATGTTACGTACTTTTATACATTTTTTCTATAAATCATGTATAATTATGCAAATTATCATGTTAATAAAACAAATTACAAGAAAACTTCGAGAAGTACTATTGAGTTATTAAAAGTAAACTTTTGATAAACTATTATTTGTAATTTTAAATGCGATGTAATTTAATTGAAATCAATGGGCGCCTACACACAATACAATTAGGGGTTAATTTCTGTTCTATATTTCTCATTATTCCGTTTTTATTCTAATCTTTATTTTATAAAACCATTTTTCTCCTATCGCGGATCGAAGCATTTTGAAAAGGGGGTCCAATTCCCGAAACACAAGGAAATATCACATAATTGAAAGGAAAAATAAACAAGATAAAAACGTATTTGTGCATATATGAAAAGGGGGCTCCAATCACATCTCCCCTTTCCAGTGATCCGTCAATGCTCATACATTGCTTGTGAAATAAACATACATAGCAAGGGAGAAATTTGTTTGCGCCAAAAATGCGTCCTTTTGCGCCACAACTTTTTTCTCCAATGCTACGTTTTGCGCCACCTGTTTTAAAATTACATGGTATCATTTGCGTCAAAAATAAAACATACGATTGCGCCAATTAGAAGAAAAATGACTTCCCTCCACCTTCATTCTGACTTAGAACCGGCAGTTTACACGGCAAATGTTTCCTTTTCTGAAACATATCTTCTTCTTACTGCTGCTGATTTGGTATACTTCCCAAATTATTGTATGTAGTAGCTTTTAACTTCACTTTATTGTCCAAAAAAAACCAAGAATAGACAGAAGAAATGCATAAAACAGTTCAAGGTAATTCTTGGGGAATGCTTCAGCTCCATTACTGATACGTCTTGCGGTAGATAGTTTCAGCCCATACGCATGGTGTCATCAACATTGTGACTAAAACATAATCAGCAAATGCTTCTATGTTCTTCTCATATATTATATTAAATATTCAGCAAAGCAATAAGTTTTCTTCTCCCTCTGTATATGGACTGTCTAATGCATTTTAAGTCATTTCTCTTCAGATGTTCATCTACATGGTGAAATATCTCCGAACATATGATACTTTTTAAGCCAAAAATAAGAATAAATATATAATTATGACAGATATGTGCATGATGTGTACAGGTAAATTGGCGCAAATGAACTCCGAATACTGTTGCAATTGATGCATTTGGAAAACAAAATTTGGCACAAATGATACCCCTGAAAAACAGTAATTGGCGCAAAAGGACTGCTGCCCATAGCAACAGTTGAAAACGAACAGCCAATCTGACAAAACAAACCCGCCTCATTCCCCTAGAATTTCAAAAGGTCGTCCCCTTAAATACAAAAATGTACGATGTTAATCCAGAGTATGATCCATATATATTCAAACAAGGTAACAAAGTACATATATTAGCTTATGTTGATGTGGTACACATTTGATAATTCATTTGTGAAATGTCTAATCACATGCATATAGTTCGTTAAATTCATATAATACCATAATGATTGCTTGTATATGTACTTGTCGACCGGCAAAATGATTTTTGTCCGTTAAATGCATATAGTACATTCACCTTTTGTGTACTTAGATTAGATGATAAATTATGTTTATTGTTAAAATAAAATAATAAATAGTATTGGACAAAAACTTTTACATCCTTGTTGTGGCCTGGAAGACATTACAACATTTTATTTTTTTATTTTATTCTAATATATAGGATTAGCAAAGATAAATAAATTTGTATTTACAAAAAACATGAATCCGTGGTTACAAAGGATTGATAACCGATCGTGCATCCTTGTTTATAGTTTAACTTGGTTTTTATTAGGGACTTTGGTGCACTATTTGTTGGTTTAACTGCTTCGGGAGTCTTTTGTAGACGACATATACAGGTTACAAGGAAGTAATTATTTACATAGGCGACAATGGTAGCCTTATTTGGTCCTGCCATTTCACTATCAAAGATCCATTAAAAAAAAAATTCGAATTCTGAATTATAAACACCTTTGGGTGTAATTGCAATGGTCAAACACATGGTGCCGCAGCTTTTTTGATAGAAAAATGGCATTGTTTAAGGGTACTCAACGGTTCCGGAATTTTCGAAATAGTATGAATGAAGAACACCCCTTGCTTAATTTGGCACAGAAAATCTCGCTAGTCTTGGAGAATTTTCTCTAAATTTCTCGCTATTGCTACACCAAAGGCCAACACTCATTTCTCACTATTCCAATTTTAATTTCTAATTACCAAGGCAGCAGAAAATAAATTAACTTCTACCTATTATCTTGGATGTAAAATCTATGTGGCGCCAGCGATCTATATTTACTTCCTTTTAACCTACAGCGATTCTCTCTAGATTTTTCATTACTTTTAAAAATTTACAATATTTTTTCTTTTGAATACTATGAA
This sequence comes from Mytilus edulis, assembly GCA_019925275.1. Taxonomy (NCBI): domain Eukaryota; kingdom Metazoa; phylum Mollusca; class Bivalvia; order Mytilida; family Mytilidae; genus Mytilus; species Mytilus edulis. Next base: position 13,744,282 of record CM034354.1, on the reverse strand, counting down.
AAAACTAGGTTTTATAAGATTTTCACATTAAATTACGAAAAGTATGAATTAAAGAGCTAAATGTTTTTGGCACTCCATGGACATAACTAGAGAATTACAAAAATCTGACAAAAAAGTGAAACACTAAGAGAAGCAAACTCTTTAATGTTCAGTGTTGCTTCGATTACAAAAAAATATCAACACGACGATTAGTATATAATTTTTGTAATGCTTGTGTTGGACTATTCTGTGTCAAAGTTCTAGGAAGCGCAACTGCAAAATGTACAAGAGTTCGAAACACAATTTAAACTTAGTATACTATGTTATTCAGAAAAATTAATTGTTTTTCATTCCTTCTGTTGGTCGATATACATGTACTAGTAGTTGAAAACTATAAAGTGGTTTTTTTTCTTCGGGTATTATATCTTAATCATTTCAGCGCTTTACCTACCTCATGAAATTGAAGCTTCGGATCGATTATGAATTAAACCTAACAATTTTCAATACAGTTGATCTTTCTAGAATACCTGTATCTCAGATTAACATGGATATGGTATCAACGTTTTTGTACTTACATGGATAATATGGCGAGTGACAAATGTGGAGCAGGATTCGTTTAAAGGTGAAATGCAAAGGTAGAAACAAAAATTGAGGAAAAGGTGTAAATCGCAAGAATTTATGTTTAAAATGTTGAAATTTATATTTATACAATAATTCCAAACCTCGTTGGTACTAAAAATAACAGGTAAATATTGGTGTCGAAAAATACGGGAAATACCAACCTTGTTTATCTCCCTTTGTCCCCTGGTATCAACTGCATTCAAGTTACCTATGATGCTTCCTTGTTTGCTTTTGATACAGGTAGGAAAGAGACATTTACACACATTTTACATGCCTATGGCCCATAAGGTATCGCCCCCTGGTGTCAGCTGCCTTTAGGAAACCATAATGCTTTCCTATTTGCTGCTGACACAGGATGAGTCATGGACATGTTTAATTTCTACTTTCTTTTTGGCTAATTATTATATATTTAATTGATCCAACTTTTTGTGTACTATACATATGTGGATATCTATTTTTCTTTTTTTCTTTTTGGGCTGCTTGTTTGTTATCTATATCAACCACACTTGCAATAAAATGCATTAGTATTAAAAAAAAAAACATACTATAGATTCTTTATCTACGTATTCTTTAAGAACTTAAATAGTTCTCGTTTAACTTCTTTTTTTTTTTTTATCTCATTGTTTGTATTGTATTATGAAAAAATTATTGATGTTGTAATGTTTATGCCCTTTGGGGCCCATAATTGGAAAATAAAATATCTTATCTTATCTTATCTTATCTTATCTATTTCCTTCTCGCTGTGACGTCATATGAGTCCTTTGTTACATTGGTATCGAATACATGTGTTAGAACGTAAAATTGTAAACAACGTTAACCGGCTATGGTGTTTTGTGTTGCATACAACTGTGATACTGGATCAGGTCAGGGATTATGTTTGTTTACATTTCCGAAAGACCAACAAAGACGAAAGATTTGGACACGAAAGGTGAAGAAGCAAAAATAAATTTCGTTCAACGCCAACGGAGCATTCCAGATTATGACCCCAAACACTTTGATTTTTATCAATTTGTTATTGATGCAAGGATTGCCTCGTTCGTGACATTCACACCAAATCAGAATAAGACTGAAAGCAAATGTTATGACTTTATTTAATTATGACAAGACGGCAGGAACAGACTTCTGCCATTCCTGCAGGCAGCCAGCCCAAGTATGCATCTAGAACATAGATTCAACATAGCCATAGGAAAATGACGGAGATTTAATTGAGGTATATAAAATTAAAAAATGTAAAATTTCATTATTCGTCAGGCATATTTGGTTCTTAAATTAGGGCAGGATAGACATCATTTGTGTTAATAATTTGGTTAGGATTATTTTTATTGAAGCTCGATCTAAATAAACTGGTTTAAACTATATTTTAACTTCGAGGCTGTAAAATGTTTAGAAGTCATAGTAGACCTAATGAACAAAAGTGTGTCACTTGTAGTTACATGTACGACAGACCAAATACAGACATTTGAAATGTTTTCTAAAACTGATAACAAAATAGTGGTAGGTTTGAAAGTCAATCACTGATCTTTTTCTATAAAAGGTGGCGGGGAGCTTATATATACCAGGAAAACATAAAACCTTCAAAAAATAATTTGCTGATATGTTGCTGTCTGATTTATGTATATATAGTATTCAAAAAAATTTTGTTTATAGGTTGCTGTCTCATTTATGTATATATATAGTATTGTATAAAATATGTAAGGGTTCGCCTACTTTTGCTGTTAATTGCAGGCTCAACAAAAATGAGGGGAAAAATAATTAAAAAATCCACTTGATTCTATCTTTATATTGTGAGCAGCTTCTGTCCAAGTTTGGTAAAAACCCAGGATAGTTAATGAATCTAATAAATATTTAAAAACTTGAACTGCAGACTTGGGCTGATATTGGTGTCTCGGGATGATACGACATATGATACAGATTTTGCCATGTATCATTCTCTATATTAATAATAGGAAAGGTTCGCCACCTCTAAATAAAAATGTGATTTTATTGAATTTTACAAAACTATTTTCATTTCTAACATAGCTTCTCCCATTTTATTTATTTTGAGTATTTTCCATGTCTCCCGTAAATGTTACCATAGAGCCATTGTTCAAGATTTTTGAGTACGATGATAATTTAGGGAACTACCATTTAATTTTTATGGGGGGGGGGGGGGGGGGCTAGGATGAAATTTGAAAAAAATAGGCAGGACAGGAGTTTTGAGTAAAAAAAAAAGGCAGGATGAGACACTTGCAAAAAAAAAATTCAGGACGACAATTTAGGTAAAAAAAGTCAGGATAAACTAAAAAAAAAAAAAGGCAGGACCGAACAGAGTGAAAAATAAAAAGACAGGACAGAGATTACAGCTAAAAAAAAAATTCAGGACAAAATTTTTCCTCCTAGCGCGCCCCCCCCCCCCTCCCATAAAAATCAAATGGTAGCTCCCTTTATAGGGTATTTTAGATTTGTGACAGACAGATAAACTATGCAAACAAATGTTATTACTGAAATGTAATTTTTTTAAAGATTTGGTTAAGCCTTCAAGGCTAAGGACACGCCAATTTTTTCATCAATTATCATCAAGTTGTCCGTGTCTCCCGTAAATGTTACCACGTCCAAATTGAACGAATTTTGCATGGAACGTGAATGTAACGTTATAATATATAAAGTGTAGCATGTTGTGTCTTTAGCATTTGACACGTTATGTGTGATGATAGTATTTTGGGAGATATTTTTTTTAAATAATTATTTAAATCAACAAGAAAATTTGACTTCAATCAAAATTGTTAAGCCATTTGCTGATCGTAAAAGCGTCGGATAAATAAAAGTATCATGCAAAAGATAAGGTATTTTTAATGCAAAAGAATTGCATTTTAAACCAAGTGACACAGAAATTAACAACTGTATGTCACCGTACGACCTTCAACAATGAGTAAAGCCCATACCGCATAGACAGCTCTAAAAGCGCTAGCATGATTCAATCATGATTTTCTTGATATGATCCAGCGATTTTCATGTGTTAATTTACATATAAATTTATCAAAACATTACTCTAAATTTTCGGATGAATAAATATGTAGCACAAGCTTTAAACATGCCGAAGTTTTCGTTTTTGGATTCTAGTAACATAGATGCGTCTGCTAGTACGATTGTATATATGTTGTATACACTAAAAGTAATTTCCACGCATCCGACAAACAGACGCATTTGAAATTACTCATTATATTTCAAGGACTGTAGATGACATTTTAATTTTAAATAAAATCAACAATTCTAAACTGCCGTTTTCATTTTGAAGGATGAAACTAGAATTATAGATAAAGCGAACAGATGATAAATAGTAGCTGCGATTGAACTGAACAAGGATTTTTTTCCATTATAATCTTCTTGAAAGACACATATATAAGATGTTGATAAATTATAATACGAATAAAAAGATTCTGAATTTATATTCGCGAACTGTAGTTAGAAAACTAGTTTAAGGTGGGTTAATAACATTTATACTCTTGAAGCACAAAAAGCTTTGGTACTGGCTGTTTCCAATCGATATAAATGCCTAGTCCTAGATATTTGTGATTTCGGAATTCTGAAAATCATAGAGCAACAATTGACATGCTTGGACAGTGACAAATATTTGAAATATACACTTTCATTTTGTTAAGAATATGATGTCAAAAATATATACTAGTAATCAGTCATGTTAACATGTTGGTTTTTTTTTTAAATAAATAGTTAAACCTCAAAATGCAAGCCGTTTTATAAAAAGCTGCAAAGCTTTGACGTTTGGTACAGAAGTAGGATGACATAATTGAAAAACGACGTCAATTAACGTTACCATTACTAAACCGAACACCGTGCGTAACGTGGTTGTAATATTAACTGGCAGAAACACTAAGTCTATTTATAAGTAAAATACGGAAAAATGGATTTTTTTAAAACAAAATTTACTTCTATATTCTATGTACTATCTTATGATCATGAGCTGCTGTATCTTGATGCTTCTGTCTAAGTTTTGTAGAAATCCAGGCCAATTTAAGAAAGTTATTAATATTTTACATGTTTTAAAAACTTTAAGCACAGAGTGAATATTTGTGGAAGACGACAATGTCGCCGAGTGACAGAATGCAGGATCGCTATGTTTCGATTTTTCAACAAAAGTCGAAGGCTCGATAAAAATGATATACTATGTACTTCACCTACAGTGTACATGTACATGTCAGTATAAAACCTTCAATGAGATAAACCTTAACAGAAACAAAACAAAAAGGCTGATAGTTTAGTTTTAGATGCATGATTTTTTATTAGTTGTTAGTGGCTTTGAATTAGCTGTCAGATAACTGTGAGTACTCTCAGATCTGTTCATTGTGTCTTTTTGTGTCAGGATGTATTAGTATCCGGCTATGTCCACTTGTATTTGTCCATCTGAGGGGTTAAGCCTTTTTCAACTGATTTTTATAGTTCATTCTTATGTTGTACTGTTATACCACTGTCCCAGGTTAGGGGAGGGTTGGCTACGTCCACTTGTATTTTTGTCCATCTGATGGGTTAAGCCTTTTTCAACTGATTTTTATAGTTCATTCTTATGTTGTACTGTTATACCACTGTCCCAGGTTAGGGGATTTTTAATGGAGAGTCTTTGGTAAGGCACTAATAACCCTAAAAATATTATAATATTGAAGCTAACATGTTTAACCCCGCCACATTATTTATGTATGTGCCTGTCCCAAGTCAGAAGCCTGAAATTCAGTGGTTGTCGTTTGTTTATGTCATCACATCTTTTTTTATATTGTATACAACTATCAAGTCAATTTACAGATTTTAAAAATGAGCCTAAGCCAACTCTGGATGGCAATCATTAAACAATGCCCCCCTCTCTTCATAAAAAGAATTAAGAAAGAAAAAGAAAAGATAATTGGATTCAGAGATATGAAATACTTTTTTTTATTAGTTGTCATTATTTGCCAGTACATTCAGATCAATAATTAGTCTTTTTGTGGTTGGGATATTCAAGTACCCGGCTACGTCCCCTCTGTGTCAGGTGCCTGAAATTCAGTGGATGTTGTTTGTTAATTTGTTCCATATTTGTTTTTCGTTAATGTTTTGTACATAAATTAGCCATCAGTTTTCTCTTTTGAACTGTTTTAGATTTGTCAATAGGACCTTCTATAGCTTACTATGCGGTATGGGCTTTGTTCATTGTTGAAGGCTGTACGATGACCTATAGTTGTTAATTTCTATGATATTTTGTCTTTTCTGGAGAGTTGTCTAATTGGAAATCATACCAGATCTTCTTTTTTTTATATTCATTCCTGCTTTATTTATAGCTTCTCTTGTTTTTGTTCACATGTATACATAGCGCTATGACAGTAGTAGATGGGCATTATGTTTTCTAGTCAGTCACATTAATTTGAAACTGATTAATTAACACATATAGAAATAAGAAGATGAGATATGATTTCCAATGAGACATCTCTCTACCAGAGACTAAATGATGCAAAGTACATATTAATTGTGGTGTTATCATTTAAAAATATCTATTAGGAGTCTGTCATCCAATGAAAGTTGTCCATAATTATTAACCATGCTGAAAGATTCAAGCTACATGTATGTTGTTCCTATGCAAATCAAATTGTTTTTTCAATTGAGCAAGACTAATTCTCTTTTTTTTTTATTTTTAAAGGTAATGTGCATGAACTTATGGAAGTATCCTTCATACAAAAGTGGCTTAGATATACATTTGTAGCAGCAGTTGATAAAAGACTGGCTGAGCCACCTCTACTAGCAGATCAAGCAAACAGACAAGAAAAGGAGACCACTTATAAATAAATTAAACAATGAATGGATGTGATAAAATTTTATTATCAATACAGTAAATATAATTTGACTCTTTGTGTGGTCATTAGGGCTATTTAAAGTTTGTTAATTGTTCAGCTGAGAACTGTTTCCTTATTTTGCAAACAACACCTGATGGCAACACAACTCTACATGTGTCTGTTTATTTAACGCATCAATGTAAATATAACGGAATTTGATGAGACTGTCATTAAAGTGAGAGGGTTAGCGCTATAGAACCAGGTTAAATTCACCATTTTCTACATTTGAAAATGCCTGTACCAAGTCAGGTATATGACAGTTCTTGTCCATTCGTTTTTGATACGTTTTATTATTTGATTTTGCCATGTGATTATGGACTTTCCGAATTGATTTTCCTCTAAGTTCAGTATGTTTGTGATTTTACTTTTTACCTTTTTCTTTAGCCATTTGATTGCGGACTTTCCGTTTTGAAATTTCCTCTGAGTTCGTTATTTTAATTATTATTTTTTTTTCATTTAATACTAGAGATAGTTCATGCTACATCTTATAACTCGTGGACGAAGTTAATTACTGAATTTCAAAATAAAAAACAGTTTATATCCAGACACAACCAGGGTTTTCCACTGACGGTCGCTATTTTCGCAATTTGCGAAAAAAAGAATAATTGTGGCCATTACAATTCGTCATTTGTGAAAGAAATATACATAACGATTTATTTTCATCCATCTTGTGTATTTACTTTTTTTTTTGGGGGGGGGGCTTCTCGGACTTTACCCCATCACACAACCTTCATTCATTTAGATTGATTACCATCAGTATCAATTATTTATTTACAACAGAAAAAAGTAAGTCACAAATGGAAAATTATAATGAATAGACAAACATATATTAAATGCAGTTGTAAAGTTGTTTTTTTTACTAATATATAGAATCTATTTCTTATTTTAATTCCTACAGGGGTTTTTGTACTAAAGCGCCATATATTGGTGACGTGCTTTATAATGATTTCAACTCTTTGGCACTATTTAAACAATTTACAATATATGCATTCAAACTGTAAAACCAATCTAACAAAACAACATCCAGACGCAGTAACTTAAATACATTGTCGTGATTAAACAAAGAATAATGACATAAAAACAGTTGATATTTGACTTTTCAAATTATAAAAATGGCCGCCGTTATTATGGAAACAACAAAGTCATGTGTTGACTTTTTGAAAATTTCAAATTTAGTGGCAATTAGAATGTATGCCATTTGTTATTGCTCATTTGGCAAATCTAGTTAAACATGCTCTTCGATAAGAACACATTAGTGAATCAATGAAATGTGTAGTCATATCAACACAAAATACTTTATAAAATAGATTCAATAATAACCAATAAAGTAAGACAAAGCTTTTAGAAGGTACTAATTTAAAAATGGTGTTAAGAAACAATAAGTCAGTCAATTAGGATCGAACATCAGTGGCGGATCTAGCCATTTTAAAAAGGGGGGGGGGTCCCAACCCAGAGTAAAAGGGGGGGGGGGGGTTCCAACTATATGCTCCCATTCAAATGCATTGATCGGCTAAAAAAGAGGGGGGGTTCCAACCCCCGGAACCCCATGGATCCGCCACTGAACATATACACGTGATAATTTATGGCCTTTCTTTAAGTTGCGTACTTGGTATTTATAACGGTTCAGGCACATTTGTAAGGAAGTCCTGTCTTTTCAAACTCGTCGTTTGTGACTTTATAATTTTGAAAATCAAAATTGTTCAAAGCAACTTATTTGAAGTTCTACATAACTTTACTATCTTTGATTCCCGATATGAATGCATGACCTTCAAGCTGTCGTTGATTCCAAGGTCGTTGTCGACAGAGTATCTGTTGATTTTTTCGTCATATTATTGTTTGTTGTCGGTTTTGTTACGGTAAAATCTGCACTGGTTTGCTGTTCAGTAGTAACTTGCTGCGCAGTTGTATCTTGGAGCTTAGTAGTATCTTGATCGGTAGTTGTTGCTTGGTCATCAGTAGAAACTGATACTGTTTTTGATGACGTATTTGTTGTGGACTCAGTTGTCGGTCTTGATTGAGTTGTCTTCTCTTCAGTTGTTTTCTCTGATTGAGTTGTCTTTTCTTCAGTTGTTTTCTCTGATTGAGTTGTCTTTTCTTCAGTTGTTTTCTCTGATTGAGTTGTCTTTTCTTCAGTTGTTTTCTCTGATTTAGTTGTCTTTTCCTCAGTTGTCACCCCTGATTGAGTTGTCTTTTCTTGAGTTGTCACCCCTGATTGGGTTGTCTCCACCTCAGTTGTAGTTGCTGCGGTAGTTTCGCTCTCAGTAGTCATATGAGTTGTCGCCTCATACCTGATCGTGTCGTCATCTGAATTTAAAGGAAGAATTATTTGTTACATTGTATTCTGAAGAGCCGTATTTTCCTTATAATATTGAAATTGACAGTATAGAAATATTAAAACAAATTCAACATTAGAAGAGGGTATAGCATATATAAATAAAGTAACATTGTCTGCTATCCTCTGATGCAGATTAGCCAATACAGACTGATATCGCCTGGCACTGATACTAATTCCCAATTAAATGTACAGGATGTTTAACTTGTAATTGGTAATGCAAACCAAAGACAAGGGTCAGCGGCTTGACAAAGCGTCTTTTTCTTTGACTAATTTTTTTTTTAAAACAAGACGTTCTTGTGTTCCTGTTATTCAATTTTATCTGAAACTTTAAGTCAATATATTTTCACGTCCTTTTTATTGAAATGTTTTTTTTTTTAAAGATACTTTAAACTTCCATATTGTTTCCACTTTGTGAGTTGTTGTCTTATGTCACACACACCAATGTTTTTGTTTTGAGAGGTCTCTTTTTAATGTACATTTTCGCTTTTGTCCTTTTTGTTTGTTTTGGGATTAAGTAGATTATGGTATAATTTGGAATAATAAGATCAGATGATGGACTTACATATTCAAATGATTCATTAAATATTCTATTCGTTTATATGGTCTAGTTATTTTCTCATTGACATATAAACCACATATCGTTGACGTATGATACCACACATATATCTCGTTGACGTATACATGTACCACACATCTCATTACCGTATACCACACATTTATTTGACACATGCCACACATCTCATTGACACATACCACATATCTTATTGACATATACCACAGATTTCATTGACGTATATTAAACATTTCATTGTCGTATACTACATAACTCACTGACCTTTACTACACAACTCATTGACCTATACTACACATTTCATTGACGAATATACCCTACATCTCATTGACGTATACTCTACATCGCATTGGCGTATACCGCACATTTATACCTTTTAATAAACAGTGAACCTACCATCAACCAAGCATGTACACATTCCATTATACAAGGTGATACATATTTCTCCTTCTGCACAATCTGAGGTACAGGGATCACGTGATGTCTAAAAATAGAACAAAAATAAAATACATATTTCATGAATTGGGGTCACTTAAAATGTGTCTTTCAAATTCTGAAAATAATAAAGTTTGAGAACTTATTAGATGTACAAAACAGACATGTAACTGAAGGCCGCACAGTGACCTATATAGTTGCATATTATGGAAAATATGTTTGTTTGTTTTGTCAGGACATTATTTTAGGAATGACTATAATATAATTTATGTCAGTGAAAAAATAACATCAAACATGTGGTACACACTTAATAACCCGCGTAGTGCGTTATTTTAAAGTGTGAACCACATTTTTAATGAACGTTATTTCGCTTAGAATGATAAAATATAACAGTAAATTCCTTAATATAAACTTATTCAGAATTCCATTTGTAGCAGGAGTAAATCTTGGAAAAACGTTAATGACGTCACGGTCACATGACAAAATTATATCTATTAACTGATAGACAAAACATTGTCAGCCAATCAGAAGACGTGTTACATCCAAAATTTGATTGTTTACATTAAACATTATGTGATCAGTTTCACAAAATATGTGACGACATTTTCCGAACTTTATCGAAAGTCGTGAACAATTGAGTATACTAAGGATGTCCGCTCCTCTTGTTTTTGAAGTTTCTGGTTTATTCAATGTTTTGCCATTAACAAATTGTACCCACTAACCCATTTACCTTCCATAATTTAATTACATTTGGTCGAAAATGTCATCTTTTGTCGTATTCCCTAGATTAACCTCTGTAACCTCTTGATGAAGTTGCAATGATAAATTCAGTTATAATATATATAAATTAAGTGACAATGTAGAAAGCTAGAATTACAAGCACGTTTTTTTTTAATAATATTGAGCTTTATTAATTACAAAGAGATATGAAAAAACAGTCGTTATCAAGTTTCTAAATAAAAGTCATTAAAAATTCAAATATATTAATCTGAGTATTAATTGTAATTCGGTGAATTAGCTATGGAAAGTTTTCAGTGTTACTGTCAGGCCAATGTCACCTCAAAGATCAAACTCGATGGATGACGCCTTCGTTGTCTGATGTTAAATTTAATTTCTGACACAAAACAGTGGCGGATCAAGAAATGTTAATAGGAGGGGACCCACTGACTGCTCAAGTAACTCTTAAATGATTCTTTCTTAAAGTTAATAAAACATTTGTTTTCCACAAAAGGGGGTGCCACTGACTGCTCTATCGAGGGAACTGTTCCAGTTATGCTTCAGTGATTCTTTCTTTAATTAAACCCATTTCCCACAAAAGGGAGGCCCGTCTCCCTCCCTTTGGACTTCCCTGGTCGGCGAAGCAAAACTTCTTACCTTTCTATAAGGCGAGATGTAAACATATTCATATCTGGATTCTGATACGAACACTTCCCGTGATGGTTTTTCATTAATCTCACAGTGGAAAGAATCCATGTTGTAGTTGAACGAATGACATCTTGGTCTTCGGATGCATTCATCGAAGCAACTGTTTGGTCCGTAGTTGTGAAATGTTACATACACAGATCCATTCAGTCTCTCTCCAGATTTATCAGGGCTAACACGCAAAGCTCCAGATTGACAAATCTGTGCGAAAATCGACTTTGATAAGAATATCAGAGCCGAAATCTGGTAGCAATATTTAAATTGTAACATTTTTATATGATAATTTACAAGTCAATACGGTAATGTACAAATCTATATATGGTAATGTTCAAGTCAATATGGTAATGTACAAGTCTATATATGGTAATGTACAAGTCTATATATGGTAATGTACAAGTCTTTGAGGTAATGTACCAATATATATTGTAGTGTAAGAGTCTTTATGGTATTGTTCAAGTCTATTTGGTAATGTACAAATCTATATTGTAGTGTACAAGTCTTTATGATAATGTAACAGTATTTATGTTAATGTACAAGTCTATATGGTAATGTATAAGTTTGTATGGTAATGTAAAAATAGGATGGAATCTTGTCGGCTTTCTCTAACAACTATCCACAGGCTTTTCTCTGTACCGGAATTTCCTAATGTTGTTTAACTGCAATCCTGAAATTGTAAAAATAAAGTGAGTTGGATAAAATTATGAAAAATCAAGTAATATTAGCTCAATTTCTTTATGTTCGCCAACCAGAACCCAGTCGCATCAACATGCAAATCATGTGACCAAGTAACGCAGATCTGAAAACTTTCTATCTTCTGTTTTAAAGATCTTTCGGGGTTCTCTGGTTTTATCGGATTCATAAACACCTTCAAAAATTGTCATTGGGAGATGACGTATACCGCACATCTCAAATACTTTACAGCGTAGCTTGGACACATCTCAAATACTTTAAAGCGTAGCTTGGACACACGATCTATATTGAATCAGATTGGCAAGTACACTTAGTCGAACATATATATAATTTACAAATTTAAAACTTGCATCTTATAAAAATACTTGATGTCAAAACTGATAAATTTATGAATCAGGGGCTGTCACCATATCCAGTTCCGATGTTTTAAACAGGATCTGCGTAACCTACCGGGGCATCTCAGATCACCCCCGTTTTTTCGGTGTGCTATGTTTTCTAGTTGTCTATGTTGTGTCCTTTTAACGTTTTTTTTGCCATGTCATTGTAGTTTGTTTTCGGCTTATGAGTTTTAATATTCGTTTGAAATATTTCGCATCCCCTTTACCTATGGATTAAATAAATGCATGCACAACGAATGCAACGAGTTATGTACACAAACAATATTCTATCAAATGGTTCCAACCATTATATCTAATAAATTTCTAAATGATTTATGCTTTATGTTTTCATTCAGTCGTGAAGAGACACTATAGACAAAGTATAATTATTGACATTGATAAATGCAATTATAAACTTTTAAACTTTTGTCATATAATGAGGTCCAAAATACTATAATATACGTTTACTCAGATAGCAAGTCAAGACAAGACACAATAAATACTGTATTACAGTCTCGTTACTATAGTTACATATACAAATGATACAAAAATATATACAACATGGCAAAAGACACATATATTAAATTCTCAGTCCCTCGCCCTGCTCGTCCGAATTTAAAGTATTTAATCTCTAAATTCAATAGGCTATAAACAAGACAAACAAAGACATAGGATTAGTTGCTCGCAGTGACATATTATTTTCTCTTGCGATACAATATTTTATTTTACTTCATTGTACAGATTTCTTTGATTCAAACAACATATACATACATAACATATAACATTGTTCCTCTTTCGCATCGTTTCTTTTTCATTTGCTAATACCTCCAACGCTTGTACGTACACTAAACATAGCAGCAACTGCAGATATACCAATGTGACCAACATCAATTCGAAGTGACTGGGAGCACCTTCGATACTAAGGCCGTGTTCACACCAAACGTCGTGTACAGTAAACATGTTTACATTTGGTTTAATGTAATGTTCACTAGTTTCACATTAAATTTGTTCATATCTATACACCTTGTTTAGCTACCTGTACATAAGATTTGTTCACACTTTTAAACTATATGTCATTTAAATGTTCATTACGTAGAACCGAATTCAAATTTTCAAACAACTTTTCTAGCAGTAAGGAAACGACCATTTTACCTCTTTTTATCAATTAAAGACGTTTTTAATCAATTAAATTATTTGTTTTACAATACCACAATAATATTTCAGAGAATAGAACACTTTTTTATGGAACATGTGAAATTGTGTTCCAGTAATATACACTATGTGTTCTGGATATTAACACATATTTCTGGACCACAGTCCGAGCGTTCCAGAAGTGTTACAAGGCTTGGAACGCGTAACGGCATCCAATTTTGCACACAAGGACATGTTCCAGATTCAAACACTAGGCGTTCAAGGAGTACACACTATCCGTTCAAGAATAACACATATAACGTTCGAAAGATGCACACATAATGTTAAAAACTGGAACACCAACGTTAATATTTAGAACACTGTTACGCATTCCGGATCCAAACACTACGCGTTCAAGGAG
>CM034354.1:13636020-13730351 GCA_019925275.1 Mytilus edulis | reverse complement strand
AGGTTTAACATAAAAAAGTTGCCCAGCGAAGGTATAACATAAAAAAGTTGCCCAGCAAAGGTATAACATATCAAATGTAGTCAAGCAAAGGTAAAACATTATATAAACAACACATAGCTGAGATGGCGATAGAGCAGATTTTTACCCCGAGAAAACATTGTCAACCGCGGCGAAGCCAAGGTTGACAATGCTTTTTTGATATGTTCCAATCTAATAACGTTACGGGTATTAGGGGGGAAAAGTTAAGCAAGATGTTTTATTTTATATTTTTGACAGTCAAATAATAAAATCTGAACCAAAACATAGAACTTAAGCATTGTATTTAATTACTTGGTGTAATTTCAATTTATATTATCCTTGAAATTATCGATTTTTGATTGGATTAGACGAGAAGGTAACATTCAAAAAATTGTCACCGCTCAGCCATGTGATAGAGTAAACTAACACACTCGTATTAGCCAATCAAAGTATGGCATTTTAATGTGAAGTATAATAAATAACAATGCTAGTTATATAATACTAGTCAGAAAATTCTATATTCGGTAAGTCAGAGCTCACTGTAACGAATTTGTCATGCCGACTTTCTTCACATATGGCTTTTAGACTAATTGCATATCAAAGTGATCATGTCATCAATATTATGAACCTACTTCCAAATGTTGGCCGTAGTGTGTTTTCTGCATTTACTATCAATTGTAAATCATCCATTCCTTCATTAATTTTGTTGTAGTCAGTGAAACGTTCAGACCTTTCTTCGATGTATTGTTTTTCTTTATAAAGGTACTTGTCACTATAACTAAGCGTCTATCAAAACAAAACACGCCCACTGACCAAATATTACATATACACGGTCTCCATGCGTTCGCGTTTAACCAATGATTTTCCTAGAAATGTTAAAAAGCTTACCGCAATGACAGATATTTGACCAATCTCTGTAGGACTTAATGTTGGCCCAGCTTGTCGTTTACTTCTATCCTGAAATGTAAAAACACAACTTTTTTTTACATAAATAAGGCCGTTAGTTTTCTCGTTTGAATTGTTTTACATTATCTTATCGGGGCCTTTTATAGCTGACTATGTGGTATGGGCTTTGTTCATTGTTGAAGGCCGTACGGTGACCTATAGTTGTTAATGTCTGTGTCATTTTTGTCTTTTGTGGATAGTTGTCTCATTGGCAATCATACCACATCTTCTTTTTTATATTTAATATCTTTTTTTTCTTGTTAAGGTCATGATCGAGACTTTCTCATATCACCAAGTGTAAAATATCTACTATTTGAAACTATGCAATATTTCGTATGAATGCATACGATATACTATAGTATTGCTCAGATAACATAGGCTTTCTCGAATTGTGATCTTTGTATGCTAAAACTTTATAGAATGGTAGATAAATGAATACTATATGTAGGTGTAATACCCACAAATCATAGCACGTCACATCCGGTTGCTAATAGATCGAAAACAAATATTCCCCTGAATTTGACAGTTGTAGATAATTAATCCTACATTTCATTGCAGTAAAACATTTCTAGACTGGATCACACACATATTTTTAAGTATCTCAAAGCACCATTTTGGGGGGTTTGTATAAAATATTTCGGAAACTTGAGGTTACATGGTTACTGAAGCTTATACACGGTTAAAAAAAGAGGTGGAAATTTGATCGGTGAACTTCCAGTGATGGTAATTTTCTTATATGCAATGAAATGTTAATAGTACTGGACAGGAAAAAACTTTTCTCCTGCCAAGTATTTCTTTATTTGAAAAAAAAATATAAATTTTGCACAATTGTTCTTAAAATACCATTTTAACAATGAAAGCATAACGTAGGGTCGAAACAAAAAAAAAACAATTGATCTAAAAAAGAAATTTCCAGGCCAACAGATTTACACACAAGATGAATTTATTTATAAATTAATGATTCAGAAACATCTCATACTAAATAAGAATACTAAAAATAAACCGTTGAATGTCAATAAATAGCCCCATCACATTGCTGAACAAATCTCTCTTTCTTAATGGTTTAGAACAAAAGTTCTCAGTTCTTCAAACTTGACCTATCATTCCTAATCTGGTCAACTATTTATAGACGGCGTCGGTATTGATAATCACTATAGAAGTATAATTATATTCACACACATTGTGAACTGTTCTGATAACGTGAAACACTATACGTAAGGTCACATGTCATTCAGAACATTGGGATTTTATTGAAGGGTAATTTTTTTCATGGCTTACTTTTATAAATTGTGATTTAGATAGAGAGTTGTCTAATTGGCAATTATACCACATCTTCTATTATATGTCTATTATATTAAAAAAAAAAGGACTTTCTTCATTGTATACTATTTGTATTATGTATTATATTGTGCAAACGTCAGTGCGAAAATCGAAAGCTTACTTGAAATAAACCAAACTATTACTATCCACACTGATATGTGTCCACACTTGTACTTTAAAATAAGACAAATTGATAGCTACATAACTTAACATAAATTTCCTATAAATATAAGGAGATGCGGGGTGTTCGTCAATGGTATACAGCAGCCCAACGAATAAAGAACAACGTAACTAACTACCAATACTAGCTTTTTAATATAAAAATTACACTTTATAAACTTGAAGCATTCGGATAGCTTTTCAATTAATTATAGAACCATTTTTATAAATAGATAAGAATGTCAAGCTCTAAATCGTTGCAAACCTAAAAAGGTTGAATTGAAATAAGCAGACACTACTATCCTTTGTGTTTTCTACTGGATTATCCATTAGGGAGCTACCATTTGATTTTTATGGGGGGGCTAGGATGAAATTTGAAAAAAATAGGCAGAACAGGAGTTTTGAGTAAAAAAAAAAAGGCAGGATGAGACACTTGCAAAAAAAAGAAGTCAGGACGACAATTTAGGTAAAAAAAAAAAGGCAGGACCGAACAGAGTGAAAAATAAAAAGGCAGGACAGAGATTACAGCTAAAAAAAAATGCAGGACAAAATTTTTCATCCTAGCCCCCCATAAAAATCAAATGGTAGCTCCCTTATAACACAATAATTGCCTAGACAACAAGAACAACAACAAAAACAAAGACAAATACTTTCGAGATTCCTGACTTTTTAAAGGTTTACCCATTCAATTCCTCCCTGACAAAACAGTATTGTGCTAAGCAACCATGCACGGCTATGCCCTCCTACCCACAAACATGCAAAATAATGCAAAGTCATGTTGATATTAAATCATTGATCAACTATTAGAGAGGGGTAAAGAATACCAAAGTCAAACTCATTAATCGAAAATAAACTGACAACGCCATGGCTAAAAAAAAGGGGGGATAAAAAATGACAAACAGACAAATAGTAGTACACAAAACACAACATAAATTGCATGATAATGAAAGTGTTGTTTTATAAATACCTTTGGTTCTTCGATAACAAGGTTGAGACTAGACTCCAATTTAAGCATTTGCACTTCTCCTTTCAATTCTATAATCTCGTATAGCTCGTACATTGATAGTCCGCCTATGCACAAAATCATAAAACATAAACCAAATATCGGCAATTTTGGACCGGAGCTTGTCGAGCTCGCGTCCAGTGATCTTTCACCTTTCATTGTTCGGTTGGACTATAGTACAATATTGGTCAAGAATGTAAGTGACAAAGATAAGAGGTTTCATAGTCTTATCTTTAATTTCGTTTCGTAATTAAACGTGTGAAAATTGATTGAATCGGATTAGTATCTAGAATACAGGGCATCGACTCCATAAACGAGGGTTTGTTAGAGGGTCCTTAATTTTTGTTGTCTTTATAGTTTTAGGGCATTTTTCTTTATCTTATGAAATAATGCATATTTTGTAAAATTCTCATGCAAATGATTTTATTATTAATTTTCTGCAATTTAATGATTTCTTTATTCTGTATATTGTTCATTTGTATGATCAGTATTGTGTTCCTTAATTCTTTTATTGCCCACTGTTATTCCTTTTGAATCTCCATCCCATTATTATCTTATTCATTAACTTTTGCCATTTTTCTATATTCATTATGATTATATTATTTTGCCAATATTATCTATTCATATTCAGTAAACCCCATCAGACCTCATACAAGAGATAAAGACTAAAAACTAGTTGCTGACATCAAACAAAAATTGTTTTAACAAAAACCAGCCCAGATAAGAGTATTTTGATTCCTAGTTTTTTTGAGAAGCAAGTTTTAGTTAATCTGTTGCTACTTTTCCTCTAAGCAGCCGGTAATTAGAACAAAAAATGTGAATCATACTAGTGAGCGGATGTTGCTTTACATGTTTGATATTTTCTTCGCATTTTTCTATGAAACGACAGGTGCAAGCTTTGTTATCAATTTCCGAGTCAATTGGTATCTCAGTGGCGGGTCATGGGGGGGTAACCCCTAGAACACCCCCTTTTTTGACTATCAATGCGTTTGAATGGAGACGTTTAGTTGGAGCCCCCCTTTTATCCTGGGTTAGGAACACCCCTTTTTAAAATGGCTGAATCTATCCCTGTCTCTTGTAGAGAGTTGCCAGAATGTTATTTCAAGAGATTCAATGTTAACATAAAATATGAAAAAAGAAGATGCACGTTATTTGTTAATAGCAACAAGCAACACAAACAGAACGACATGAAGTTTTTTGTTGTTGTTTTTTTTTTTTTTCAGTCCAAATATACATCACGTTTTACGTGCAAGGAGGTGAATTTTAATGATGTTTTCTACTACTAATATTATTGTTAAAGCATATTGAAATCGGCTTTTTTAGAGTCCCTATATCATTTCATAAAGATTATAATTTCGTTGAATGATACAATACATACCTACGTAAGAATTGAGATTGTTTTCCCTTTAGTCTTTTCTTTAAATTTCGCGTATGTAAGGTTTACTCCAGAAAATTAATTAGACACTCACGTAAAGGGTGAATTTACGTCTCCGCTTATTACCCAAAATAGAGTTTATGTCAATTCTTTTTATTTTTTGCTTGAAGCACAATTTCGGGCCCTGTCACATAGAACATTACAAAGAAAGTGCTACACATGTTAAACAAAATGATTCCTACGCATACCTCTAACTTTGTCAAAAAGTAAAGAAAACTAGAGGCTCTAAAGAGCCTGTGTCGCTCACCTTGGTCTTTGTGAATATTAAACAATGGACACAGATGGATTCATGACAAAATTGTGTTTTGGTGATGGTGATGTGTTTGTAGATCTTACTTTACTAAACATTCTTGCTGCTTACAATTATCTCTATCTATAACAGTACTTTCTGTGGAAAATGTTATTGAAAATCTTCAAATTTTAACAAAATTGTTGAAAATTGACTATGAAGGGCAATAACTCCTTAGGGGGTCAATTGACTATTTTGGTCATAGTGACTTATTTTTAGTTCTTACTTTGCTGTACATTATTGCTGTTAACAGTTTATCTCTATCTATAATAATATTCAAGATAACAAAAAAAACAGCAAAATTTCCTCAAAATTACCAATTCAGGGCAGCAACCTAACAACCGATTATCCAATTCATCTGAAAATTCCAGGGCAGATAGATCGTGACCTGATCAACAATTTTACTTCCTGTCAGATTTGCTCTTAATGCTTTGGTTTTTGAGTTATAAGCCAAAAACTGCATTTTACCCCCATGTTCTATTTTTAGCCATGGCGGCCATCTTGGTTTGTTGGCCGAGTTACTGGACACATTTTTTTAACTAGATACCCCAATTATGGCTAAGTTTGGTTAAATTTGACCCAGTAGTTTCAGAGGAGAAGATTTTTCTAAAAGATTACTAAGATTTACGAAAAATGGTTAAAAATTGACTATAAAGGGCAATAACTCCTAAAGTGGTCAACTGACCATTTTGGTCATGTTAACTTATTTGTAGATCTTACTTTGCTGAACATTATTGCTGTTTACAGTTTATCTCTATCTATAATAATATTCAAGATAATAACCAAAAACAGCCAAATTTCCTTAAAATTACCATTTCAGGGGCAGTAACCCAACAACAGAATGTCCGATTCATCTGAAAATTTCAGGGCAGATAGATCTTGACCCGGTAAACAATTTTACCCTGTCAGATTTGCTCTAAATGCTTTGGTTTTTGAGTTATAAGCCAAAAACTGCATTTTACCCCTATGTTCTATTTTTAGCCATGGCGGCCATCTTGGTTGGTTGGCCGGGTCACGCCACACATTTTTTAAACAACATACCCCAATGATGATTGTGGCCAAGTTTGGATTAATTTGTCCCAGTAGTTTCAGAGGAGAAGATTTTTGTAAAAGATACCTAAGATTTACGAAAAATGGTTAAAAATGGACTAAAAAGGGCAATAACTCCTAAAGGGGTCAACTGACCATTTCGGTCATGTTGACTTATTTGTAAATCTTACTTTGCTGAACATTATTGCTGTTTACAGTTTATCTCTATCTATAATAATATTCAAGATAATAACCAAAAACAGCAAAATTTCCTTAAAATTATCAATTCAGGGGCAGCAACCCAACAACGGGTTGTCCGATTCATCTGAAAATTTCAGGGCAGATAGATCTTGACCTGCTAAACAATTTTACCCCATGTCAGATTTGCTCTAAATGCTTTGGTTTTTGAGTTACAAGCCAAAAAATGCATTTTACCCCTATGTTCTATTTTTAGCCATGGCGGCCATCTTGGTTGGTTGGCCGGGTCACGCCACACATTTTTTAAACTACATACCCCAATGATGATTGTGGCCAAGTTTGGTTTAATTTGGCCCAGTAGTTTCAGAGGAGAAGATTTTTGTAAAAGTTAACGACGACGGACGACGACGACGGACGACGACGGACGACGGACGACGGACGCCGGACGCAAAGTGATGGGAAAAGCTCACTTGGCCCTTCGGGCCAGGTGAGCTAAAAAAGGATATTTTTGTGTTGAATGAAAGATCATTGATGAAAAAGTAAAATCACAAAAATACTGAACTTAGAGGAAAATCAATTCGGAAAGTCCATAATAACATGGCAAAATCAAATAACAAAACGCATTAAAAACGAATGGACACGAACTGTCATATTCCTGACTTGGTACAGGCATTTTCGAATGTAGAAAATGGTGGATTAACCCTGGTTTTATAGCGCTAACCCTCTCACTTTAATGACAGTCTCATCAAATTCCGTTATATTTACATTGATGCGTTAACTAAACAGACACAATAAATAAAATAGTCAAAATATGGGCACATCAGTCGTCGGCCTCATATCTTGACTTACATCTAGAAATTGACAATGAGGGTCGGTTGAAAACAAAATTTTACGACAAAAAAGATGATTTCAGCTTTCCAATTGTGAACTTTCCATTTCTAAGTAGCAACATTCCAGCAGCACCTACATACGGGGTATATATCTCCCAATTGATACGATATTCCCGTGCTTGTATTTCCTATCATGATTTTCTTGGTAGAGGGTTGCTGCTCACAAGGAAGCTATTGAACCAAGAGTTCCAAATGGTGAAGTTGAAATTATCCCTTCGTAAATTTTACGGACGCCATCACGAGTTGGTTGACCGTTATGGAATAACCGTTTCACAAATGATATCGGATATGTTCCTTACGTCGTAACTACAATCCCCTTCCCTTTCATGAATGTGACCTACCGAATTAGACTATTTACCGGATTTGTTATCACATAAGCAACACGACGGGTGCCACATGTGGAGCAGGATCTGCTTACCCTTCCGGAACACCTGAGATCACCCCTAGTTTTTTGGTGGGGTTCGTGTTGTTTATTCTTTAGTTTTCTATGTTATGTCGTGTGTGCTGTTGTTTGTTTGTCCTTTTCATTTTTAGCCATGGCATTGTCAGTTTGTTTTAGATTTATGAGTTTGACTGTCCCTTTGGTATCTTTCGTCCCTCTTTCATCATAGTATAACAATTTTAAAAGGAACAATTTAACAGAACACAAAAACATCTACCTACAAATACAGTCTTTGATTTGTGTGTCAGAAAATTTTATACCTCCAATAGATTTGTCATTCAATGTGCATATAAACAATTTTAAAATTTGCATAGGCAATGTTAGCATATAGGGTTAAAAAATCAAAAGTATGTAAGAATAAATTTCAGAAATAGACCGAGATTCTCTTGTATAATAGATAAATATATACAACTTCGATAAGGGTCATATATATTTGCCCTGCTACTCAGGACAGAAGTACCTGGTTATTATAGTACGGCCAAACTTTCAGGACCTAATGCTCTGTTATAAAATGCAATTAAGATGTGTTAAATTTTTCAGCACTGTCAAGTCGGTATATGTATACAAAATAAATAATGCCAATCTTGATCTTGTTTGAATGTAATAACTGTTCTAACAAATATGCCATCATTACTGAACAGCTATATTTTTTATAACTGTAGAAAACATAGCTTTACATGTCAACCTTTCATAATTTAAGGTGATAAGAGTGTCTTTTGCCATCTTGGATTGAAAATAACAGAGAGCCAAAGGTCCAGATTTTCAATCAAGTTAGCAACATTTGACGAGGAAAGCAGATAACTAATGTGCATTCTGATTTAAAAGAACGAATTTATAAGACTTTAACATATCAATATTAATATTTTACCAGGCAAGTTAGTTTGTTTTTGCCTGTGTTTTTAATGTTTTTAAATTATCATTTCAAGGAGGGGGGTAACTCTGAAAAAGTAAATGTTTCTAAAGAAATCTGCATGATCTTTTGCTATTTTAGATATTAACCCAAAAAAATACGATGAGACTATCATTTCTTTTTATTTTCTCAATACGTTTCCAGCTGAAAGCTATGTATTCGTATTCTATTTTACAATTTTATCATTTAAGTTTTGATCACATAATGTTGTTTTTCTTGTTTAATCCATACCAAATCATGAAATGTGTCACTTTGTTACAAACTGCAACTTGCAAAATGCTCGGTGACCTATTATTGTTACTATATTTTTGAACATGAAATACAATAACTCTGAAAAAGTAAATGTTTCTAAAGAAATCTGCATGATCTTTTGCTATTTTAGATATTAACCCAAAAAAATACGATGAGACTATCATTTCTTTTTATTTTCTCAACACGTTTCCAGCTGAAAGCTATGTATTCGTATTCTATTTTACAATTTTATCATTTAAGTTTTGATCACATAATGTTGTTTTTCTTGTTTAATCCATACCAAATCATGAAATGTGTCACTTTGTTACAAACTGTAACTTGAAAAATGCTCGGTGACCTATTATTGTTACTATATTTTTGAACATGAAATACAATAACTTTGAAAAAGTAAATGTTTCTAAAGAAATCTGCATGATCTTTTTCTTGTTTAATCCATACCAAATCATGAAATGTGTCACTTTGTTACAAACTGTAACTTGAAAATGCTCGGTGACCTATTATTGTTACTATATTTTTGAACATGAAATACAATAACTCTGAAAAAGTAAATGTTTCTAAAGAAATCTGCATGATCTTTTGCTATTTTAGATATTAACCCAAAAAAATACGATGAGACTATCATTTCTTTTTATTTTCTCAACACGTTTCCAGCTGAAAGCTATGTATTCGTATTCTATTTTACAATTTTATCATAAAAACGAAGTCACCATAACAGATGAGAAAATGTTTAAATATTGACTCTGTTAACATGTTTATCTAGTGGAAGGAAAATCATAGAAGACCTCACTCAAATGGTTCCGACCCTATTATAATTACCACTAAATGCTCGTAGGTGCCTCGGCGGTAAAGTGGTTATAGCCAGATACACTGAGGTTGTGATCAGTTCGAACCCCGATCGTAGGATTGTCAGTTTTCCTATCGAAAGTCGGTGGATTTCCCCGGGCACTCCGGCTTCCTCCACCTATAAAAACTGGCTGCGATCAAATAGTCTCAACTTTTAAAAGTGGCGTTAAAACACCAGAAATGAATTAAAATCAATCGTAGGAGTAAACTATTCCCATGGAAGGTATTGTTATTGATGAGCTCCATACAATGTCTCTTTTGCAAGTGATTAATTAAGTCATTAGCTAAAATATCTATCTATACTACTGAAATAACTAAGATAATGAATATTTCAAATAATCATCAAGTTCAGGATCGAACCCGATAGCGATACCAATATTTTATTGCAACATTAAAGAACGACCACGAGAAGGAAACTTATGAAACACAAAGCGGCCAAGATTTAATTATATAATTTACCTACCTACCACCTATTCCCATAGTCTGGCCGTGATGCGAGTTACCCTTCTCAAAAGATTACTGAAACAAATGTTAAAAGAAGAACACACCAGTTCACCTGATTTGTTCTTTTTGAAAATATAAACGTGCAAAATATGAGAAAAGGACACCACAGATTCCGTAATAGTTCCATGACAACCAACAGAAAATCGGTAAGAACATTTTTTGATTCAAAACTGCCGAGCTGTATTCTTGGTCGAGGAAGCCAAACATCCTACGATAAAGGACATCAGAAGGAAACTACTAATCCACTAATGGAACACCTAAAAACCATTAGACATAACAAAAAAAAGGCCTGATAGTTTCAAACATTGAAACTACTAATTAATCTCATCTACGTCTGACAGAAACTAGTGATCAATTAGGGTAACAACTAAGATCATCAGACATCAAACATTTCGGCCTGATAGTTTTCGGCAGGATCTCATCTGACCACTTGCCTCGCACAATCCTTGAAATATCTAAAGAAACTTTCCTCAACAAACACATAAAATCCCAAACATAAAATTATCATAAGGATTTTCTCTGCAAACATGTCTGCTCCCGTTTACATGTTTGATTCGATGGTACTTTTGATCCATGGATTAATGATGACAGATATACACAAATGCTATGCCCGTTGTAGAAATAAATCAATGATTATGAATGGGAATGAGAAAAATGTGCACCTTATAATCTGCATGACTTTATAAGGTGACAGTACGAAATTAAAAAAAAACAAGTTAAAAATAAAGTGTAGGTATTTTAACTCGGTTGTGGACCCGTAAGTGAGTTCTAGTGCTCATATGCTGGTGGACGTTTCGTCCCCGAGAGTATCACCAGCCCAGTAGTCAACACTTCGGTGTTGGCATGAATATCAATAATGTGGTCATTTTTTATAAATTTCCTGTATACAAAACTTTGAACTTTTTGAAAAAAACTAAGGATTTTCTTATCCCAGTCAAAGATAACCTTAGCCGTATTTGGCACAACTTTTTGGAATTTTTGATCCTCAATGCTCTTCAACTTTGTACTTTTTTGGCTTTATAAATATTTTGATTTGAGCGTCACTGATGAGTCTTATGTAGACGAAACGCGCGTCTGGCGTACTAAATTATAATCCTGGTACCTTTGATAACTAGTTATATTATTACGCCTCGTATATGTCAAATATCGGTTGTACTTGTCCCTTGTATTATACCTATTTTAATTTTTGTTTCGCCCTATTATCGTCCATGTGGACTTTAGTTGATTTTTTTTACATTTGATTTTTAATGACAATAGCTGTTGTTTTAGAACTTGAGGGAGAAACGATAGCAGTATAGCTTGTAGTTATGTGGCATCAGTTTTTGTCTCATGCGGGACATGGGAATTACTGTCAAGTGGTTGCGAAAACTTTTGGTATAAAGCTCTAGAAGGTAGAAGACCTGGATGCTTTATACTCTGTGTGGACATACTTTAGGTTACGAAATTTCCATTTGTCATATATACATTCTTCTATGTCCTCGTAGATGATTCAGTGACTGTTTTCGTACTAATTATAAGTGGTTCAGCGACTAATTGAATAACAAACATTGTTTTTGTCCTGTGAATTTCTTACTTATAATGAGTAATAACTTTGATATATGGATTCTTTGCTAGGTAAACATGTCTTCCAGACAGAGTTCACCTGACCTTGACATCATGTCATAGGTCAACTATCATTAGGTCTGTTTCTCGGATACTATAGGTAGTAAGACAGCTGAATCTGGTGTATATAATTGAAAGTGTACTTGACTGTCTGGCAAGTGTCATATGGCCCTACCCTTAAATTTATTGTTCTTTGTTAAATGTTAAATGTTCAGTTTTAGTATTTTTGTTTGTTACCATAAGCAATAGGGCAGGTAAATGGAATAATTGTAAGGTGTCCATATCCATATAAGAAGATTTTTCTGGCCTTGACCTCTGTGTTATACAGGTCTTTGAAATGTTAAGCTATGTGATACTTGCAGTAAAACCTTCATCTATAAAACTTTCATCATAAGTTTAATGGTCAGTATAGCGATACATTTCAGCTTTAGGGACGACATCAAAAGTTCAATGTAGGATAAAAAACTTAATACACATAGTTTTTCACTGACCCCACAGCCCCCCTCCCCCCCCCCCCCACCCCTCTTCACTTAATTTGGGGAAAATTGATTGACCAATGGGGATATATGTAAAATCGATTTTGGATTTACAAAACTTGCTGCAATGTTGACCCCCCCCCCCCCCCCCACCTTCCCCCCTAACTATTTGATTTAAGTTTTTTTATCCTGCATCGATCTTTTGATGTCGTCCCTAAGTGCACTCTTGTTATTCCTACTTTTTATATTTATTCAAAAATAATAATGAAATTTTAAATCTTATAAACAAAAGCTGTGTCATAGTCTGTAATGCTATCTTCCCATATTTTACTGGACACTATCATCATTCCTGTGTCTTTGTTTATGTCTAATGCATAAAGATGTTTGATTCCATCAGACTCTGATAGTATGGTATACCACGACACTGTTTTTTTCATAAGAAGCTATATAAACAAAGCCATTCATATCTACTGTAATTCCAACTGGGCTGTCAATGTCCTTGTGAGTAAATGTTCAGAAAGGTTCACCAGTACTTTAAAGCAGCAGACTTTGCTTTCTAAAGGAATGATATCATAGATATTTCCGTGAAATAATGCAATACAACCCACTCCATACATCCCTTCTAAGCTGGTATGAGACATGTCATGTCTATTCACTCTAGTTATCTGGCTGGCAACACTACTGAGGACCAAAGTTCCATCATCACTTGCTACTCCATCACAATAATGAGAAAGTTTAATTGTTTGAATAATTTTGTTCTTTTCTATATCCACCAGTGCTGTCTGGTTTTCAGTTCCTAAAGCAACAGATACTGTACTATTTCTGACAAAGCAGACATCATATGTATCTTCCGTAAATGTAACTACTATTTTGATAGAAAATACCATTATCACCAAATAGCAGTAGTTGATTCTCATTATACTCAAGTATTATGAATTAACCATCAGGTAATATACGACAGGCAGATATTCTTAACGTATTCAAATCTTTTGGAATTGTCAGTCTTGTCAACAAAGATGGCTTCATTTTGTCAACTCCAGGAACTTTTGGAATTAAATTCTGGGTTTTATCTTTTTTCCAGCCATTGTTTGGAGGGTAGAAGAGGTGGTATTGATATATATACCTCCAACGGATTTGACTTTATTCTGTGCACTATCATAATTGCAAAGTGTACAAAAGTCTTTGACTGAAGAGGTCATTACCATAGTTTTTTTTATCTCTGAAATATATGACAACCTATTTAAAGTATAAATTAACTTGTATACAAATTTTAGGTTTGCCTAAAATTGTTACTGTAGGATATATAAATACAGGTCTTATTATGATTATAAAAGGATGTATTACAACCAGATATGTAAAAACAATATGGTCTAGCGGGCCGGGCATAGTGCAAGGCGATTTTATGCCACTATATCTCAGTAGCATTAGTTCGAATTCCGGCCAGGGAAGAACAAATGTTTGCTTACACAAATTTACAGATCTAATGTTGTTGGGCTGATATTTAGACAAAAAATATATACAGAATGTGTTTTCAGCCTTGTATCACAATCACTGGTGATCTGATAGATAGAATCTGTCGTAGAGTTTTTCACTGGTTCAAATCCACTTATAATATTAAATCTTCTGTGACTACTTTTACATTAATGTGTAAGATACTCTATGATAGGTAATTCAGCTGATTAGCTGACCTGTTAAAATCTTCATGCCTTATGTATCATGTATCGTGTTATGATGCTAGATTAAAACTGACGAGGAAAGTTTTTTAATACCTGGCAACCGAAAGCTTCTTTTATAGTAGAGCCTAGGTGGTCGGGTGTTCGGGTGGTCGAGTGGTCTAGTACGTCGGGCACAGTGTAAGGCTATTTGGGTCCAAGATACATCAGTTGCATGAGTTCGAATCGCGGACAGGGAAGAACATTAAATTTTTCCGATTGGATATTTCATTTATCGAGATCGGTATTTTTGCTATTTTACTCTATAAAGAACCATTGTATTCCGTTCATTGCTTTTATTTACACAAATAGCTTCTTATTGTGTTTTTTTAATGTAAAATTCATTTCTTTGCCTTAATGAATTGTCGGATTTGCTCTTGTTGAAGGCCATACAGGTCCCTAAAATTGATAATTTTTATGTCATCTGGTCTCTGGTAGAGAGTTCTCTCATTGGTTATTATACCACCTCTTCATTCAAAAGTATCAGTAATAAATATGATTCTGTATAAAGGCAACAGTAGTATACCGCTGTTCAAACTCATAAATCCATGGACAAAAAACAAAATCAGGGTAACAAACTAAAACTGAGGGAAACGCATAAATATAAGAGGAGAACAACGACACAACACTACAATGTAACTAACACACACAGAAACGGACCAAGCATCAGACTAAATCCTACGAGAATAACAAATATAACATCAAAACCAAATACATGAATTTGGGATAGACAAGTACCGTGACACGTTTTATCGCAATGTCAATTTACACTCAAAAATAAGAGAAAACAAACGACGCAACGTTAAATTGTAACACACACAGAAACGAACTATAATATAACAATGGCCATATTCCTGACTTGGTACAGGACATTTTTAAAGGAAAAAATGGAGGTTTGAACCTGGTTTTGTGGCATGCCAAACCTCGCACTTTAATGGCAATGTTAAATATAACATAGAAATGACAACATAATAATTACAGGACTACAATACAAATAAATAGGAAAACGTATTAGACAAAGAAACACATGATTAATGAATAACAAAAAGCATCAGGTTTAAAATTTAATACGCCAAAAACGCACCTTGTCCACACAAGACTCACCAGCGACGCCCAGATATAAAAGATCGAAAGCGAAAAAAAGTACAAAGTTGTACAGCACTGAAGATCAAAAGTTGAAAAAGGTTGTGTCAAATACGGCTAAGTTTTTATGCTTGGGATATGAACGTCGCTGGTGAGTCATGTTGAAAACTCTGAGTATTGAAATAACGAGTAAAAAGTAATAAAAAAACACGAGGTTATGCTTCAGTAATAACAAAATCAATTCAGCAATTTAGCATGCAACTGGAGTTTTACACTTAGCAAAAATATATATGTATCTGCTCAGTAAGTAAATTGAAATGAATGAGTAACCAATATATTGTTCCCGCAAAAAAAAAAACGTGCGACCACCATTACAACTGAGAGACTGTATTAAAAAACTAACATATAAATCAAGATAAAATAGAAAACAGGTAGACTTGTCAGTATTTTTTCTCAAAAATCTCATTTATATTACAGTTTAATTATACCCATAGCTTTGAGCTCCTTGATTTCTTCTACTAAGATTGTGTATTCCCCTCATCCTTGTTCACTACACTTTTAAATTTTGTGAAGCTAGCAATGCATTAAATACTATAGAAAAGTGAATTACAATACTAGTATCTTTTTTTTATCATTTTTAAACAGGTTACCTACTCTGCGGTAGGACATCCTGGTATTTCGTTAACTAAGAGTAGCCAAAAGAAGTAAAATAAAACAGATAATCAGTGCTTTTTGGAGGAAAGTTAAGTGTTGTCAGATGATTTTGTCGTGTATAATAACATAAAAATGTTTTCCTTAAATTGTAGTGGTTGTTAGATTGTTTGGTTTTTTTGGCTTTAGGTTGTTCTTACTTGACCAGGATATCATATCAAAAGAAGGTAACTTGTCAAAAACAAAAAGACTCCTTAGTCAAAAGTTGATCATTTGCATAAAGTATATTGCATTAGTGTCCTTTGCGGAAAACAAGCTATTAAACCAAGAGTTCCAAATGGTGAAGTTGAAATCATCCCTATTAAATAAATTCATCCCTTCGTAAATTTTACGGACGCCATCACGAGTTGGTTGACCGTTATGGAATAACCGTTTCACAAATGATATCGGATATGTTCCTTACGTCGTAACTGCAATCCCCTTCCCTTTCATGAATGTGACCTACCGAATTAGACTATTTACCGGATTTGTAATCACATAAGCAACACGACGAATAAAATAGGAAAATCAATGTTTTGTTAGAAAGTAGGAATAAAAAACAAATGAATCAGAAAATTACCCCCATGATGAATTATTGCCCATTCTGACACAGTACAGCTGTGAAGATGATATCGCTACTCAGACTCTTTTAGTTATTTTTTTTTAAATATCTCTAACACAGAAAATAAAAAAGAGTAGTTTTTGAGTATTTTTTTTCAAATTTTATTACCAATCAAGTCGTAAAAAAAAAGAAAAAAATCACAAATTTACAAAAATTGACAGCATGCTAAATTTGATACAAAAAAGCATTAAAATAAGAGAAAACTGTCGTATATTTACCTACCTATAGTTTCATATAGTTAAATCTATTCAGATTCGTCCAGTTCATCTTTATTGAAAGTATGAAAACAAGTTTAACTGTGGATTTTTTTTTCACGATAATAGCCCATATATGAATAAATATTTATGAAAAATTGGAAAATCATCAAAAAGGTAGAAAAAAGGGCACCATCATATTATTTTTTCCTCACCAATTTCTTTTTTTTACAGTAATTTAAACCCAAAAATCAGGTTCAGAAGAACAGTTTAATTTTAAAGGTGTATATCCTTAAACCAATGTGGTATTTCCAGTAATGCTAGCTATACATGCTATAAATCCGACAATTTTGACATTTGCACCTAATAAACATTCAAAGGTTTATATATGTTGTATGCACGTTATCATTTTGAACAATTTGTAATTTGTACAGAAAATGCTTGTACAAATTACAATTTACACAACATTTGACCTAAATTCTTTTATAACTTGTATCATATTTTAGAATATATTTTGTTTCAAAACACATTGTTACATACTTAAATCTTTTGATTCACTGGCCACTCAAACAATAAGGTTTATTGTGTTGTCTGTGTATAAAAAATTACTTTATGCTGTTTTATGACAAAATCTTAAATATAAATTATTGTACAAGTTATAATTATTAGTGAATTTTTGAACAAGCACTTTTTGCACAAATTACAAAATGATAACTTGTACACAATATATATATGAAACATGATAACAATTATGATGAACGGGACTCAAAAACAATCTCTATACTAATATACCAGAAGATGAAAAATTTCCAAATATACCTATAGGTTTGTTTTTAAGTTATTGGATATAACATGTATAAGATAAGGTATATATCAACAAAAGTATGAAAAAGGGGGGTATATGAAGTCTCAGCTGCTCTCCCCTACCAAAAAAGATTGAAGTCACCGCTCCAACCCCCAACCCCAAAACAATCGATGAGGTATGATTGCCAACACTCTACCAGACATCAAATGAAATAAAAATTATCGGTCCTCAACGATGAGCAAAACCGGTACCACAAAGTCTGCTGTAAAAATCCCAGAAATAATAGATAAATGAAAATTAAAACTAGAAAAGCTAACAGTCGGATTTATGTAAAAGAACATTGAACCGTAAACAAATATACAACATAGCAAAATACAAAATATACAACAATGCAAAATACAAAAACACCGAATTACAACATTCTGTATGACTTGAGACACGAACATACAGAATGTGGAGGGTTAAAAATCTAAGTAGGTGCCTAAACCTTGACACAATTATTCATTCGGTTTTGTTTTTTTTAGCTTTTTATTTTGCCATTTGATTAGGAACATTCTGTTTAAGATTTTCTTCGGAGTTATCTTTTCCTAACTAGGGACAGTATTGTAACAGAACAACATGAAATTATGTAGACATAAAGTGAGGTCAGTGATAATCCTTATATACAATGTAACCTGATTTTTTTATACCTTACAGCTATATTTGTATGTAAAATTGCTTTTTACAGATGAAAGTTTTTTTTCATATATTTCAGAGATAAAAGAAAATACAGTAATGGCCTCATCAATCAAACACTTTTGTACAATTTGCCATGATGATGGAATCTCCAACAGAGCAGTCACGTAGTGCACAGAATGTGAAGTTTTGTATTGTAAAGACTGCGAAAAACCTCACAACAAGTCAAGACTGACTAAGAACAATACAACCATGACAGCTGAAGATTACCACAACTTACCTACATTCATGCAAGAAATTAGCAGTCAGTGCAAAGTCCACAAGAAGAATTTTGAACTTTATTGTTCTTTCCATGCCTGTCCATGCTGGGTCCAGTGCATCACCGAACACCCGAAATGTCAAGACCTCAAACCCCTGTCTGATATTCTTAAGCAAGTAAAATCATCTGCCTCCGTTCAACTTTTTAAAAAAGATTTGAAAGATGTGAAGGAAAACTTAGATGCAGCCCAAACATACACTTAAACAAGGATCAGCACCATCAATACTCAGAAATCGTAGAGAAAATCCGTTATATGAGGAAGTCGACTTAAACAAATTAGAGCAAGACATACTCAGTGACTTAACACTCAAAGCTGAAATTATACATGTGCACTCACGTGCAAAAAAATGGCACCACTAGCTAGTCAAATAAACCAAATACGTTACAGAGCCAGTTTCCCATAATGAAACAAAGCAACAGAGCTACAGATGTATATTGGTATACGAGAAGCAGTCCAAATAACTTTTTATTCGTAAACATGAACATGTTTGTAAATGATAAAAGATTTTAACTTATTACTGGATTTCCGAAGGAAAATATCAGTAATGTGTAATTGATGATATACGACTGACATAATGACTGGTGGTAGGCTGCTAAACAGTTTCCGTATTATATTTGAACGAAATATTTTAAAATTTTGATATGTTGATTCATATGACTTAATAAAGGAGAAGGTCAAATTTTTACTATTTTAGCTTTTATCTTTTTTGAGTTGTAGACCTATAAATAGCAACACGTAATACTAAAATTGATTTTTGGATTTCCAAATCTGAATTTTTAAATTTAACTTGATCATGTTTTGGGGTCAAGATTAACAGATATACATGTAATTGTCATGCAGTAAAATCAGTTTTGCTATCAATAAACACATCATATTTACCAGGATTGCAATTTTGTTTTGACGCCAGACGCGCGTTTCGTCTCCAAAAGACTTATCAGTGACGCTCGAATTAAAAAAAAGTTAAAAAAAAAGGCCAATAAAGTACAATAAAGTACAAAGTTGAAGAGCATTTGATAATTTATGTCATCACAGAAGCGTTGACTACTGGGCTGGTGATACCCTCGGGGATTAAAAACTCCACCAGCAGAAATATCGACCCAGTGGTTGTCAAAACTGACAGCCGCTTCTTTCTCCAGTCACAGAGCATAACGTCTTAGAATATAATACAAACTTAAAATTGTAATCGTACAAAGCACATTCAATATTTATTACCAATAAAACAGTTCTAACGTCAAGAATATATCAATAGTTGGACATTTGTGATATACGCATGACAAACATATCCATAATAGTGTAGCCAACATCAACCCAAAATCAACTGATGCATGGAGGGGAATATGTGTTTGTCTTATACTATCTATTATGTTGCACTAGTATTTAAACATATGACTTTTCTACACTTTACACATTCCACACTAATAGACACATAAAAAACTGGCGAACGTAGATACACATTGTCTTGGGGAAGGATAAATTATACTTTGTAAAGAATCATTTTGATTCAAACAAGACATTCTCTGAAACTGAAATTACCAAGATGCTTGATTTCTTGATTTACAATTATGAGGCTGACTTCATTCAGGAACTTCTTAGAAAAAAAAGATAAGAAGTAAGCAATATCTTTCAACTTTATGTAATGAAAAAATGGTGGTTATGTTAAACGAATCCATCCAATCGAACTACAGATACATAATATCACAGATACAGTTAAGTCTGCCTCATATCTTGACTTACATCCAGAAATCCACAATGAGGTCCGGTTTAAAAAAAACTTCATGACAAAAGAGATGATTTAACTTCCCAATTTGGAACTTTCTGTTTCTATGTACCAACATTCGTTGTAATAAACTTTTCACTAGCTGTCAGATATTTACTTAACATCTTGTTTTATCTTGAACAATGAGTGATGGATAAAAATCCTTCAATGTTGTGCTGTTACACCGCTGTTCCAAAATACGGAGAGTCGCTCGCTCACATTTATATTATAACCGCCATATTCTGTACGTGCTTGTCCATGTACATTGTAACTGTACTAAAACCTTCCTGAGCACAAGACATCTATCCCGATTTTTTGTTCGCTCAGTCTTGAGTTTTCTATGTTGCTTTTCGTGTACTGACGTTTGTCTGTAGTTGTTTTGGTCTTTTTTGTGTTTGGCCATGGTGTTTCAATCGCGGCATCTGAGTTTAAATGTCCTCTTGTTATCTGTCGTCTTTTATTCTTAGTAAGCCAAATGTTGCGATCTTACAAATATGATCTCAATATGCATATTCAATTTATACATCTTATAAACTCACTTTCAATAAAATAAAATAATTATTCTATTTTCATCCAAAATATTCTTCGAGACGAATAATTATCCCTGGCGGTGTATATTTCTTTGCTTTCTGATGGTTAGCGAGCGTCCTTGCAAAAGGCATAGCACCAAATGTTGATAAATAAAGGCAACAGTAGTATACCTCTGTTCAAAACTCATAAATCTATGGACAAAAACAAAATCGGGTTAACAAACTAAAACTGAGGGAACCGCATTAAATATTAGAGAAGAACAACGACACAACATTAAAATGTAACACACACAGCAACGGACAAAGCATTAGACAACATCCGATGAGAATAACCAATATAACATCAAAACTAAATACATGAATTTGGGATAGAAAAGTACCATGACACGTCTTATAGTAATATAAATTCACATTCAAAAATAGGAGAAAACAAACGACACAACGGAAACACAACGTAAAAATGTTACACACACAGAAACGAACTATGATATAACAATAGCCATTTTCCTGACTTGGTACAGGACATTTTTAAAGAAAAAAATGGTGGGTTGAACCTGATTTGTGGCATGCCAAACCTCGCACTTTGATGGCATTGATAAATATAACATTAAAATGACAACATAATACTACAGGACTAGAATACAAATTGTAACCCATGTACACATTTCACTTCTGAATTTCACGAGCATTTTGCACGGTTCAATGGTTGTCCAATGTGAATTATTGAGTTATGTACATCATCAATGATGTCAGTAATCAAATAGTTAATTAACTCACAATATAACGGACCACCTTCAACAGAGCAACAAATCGAGAATTATGTTGCCGGATGATAACATATAACAAGACATGAATTAAAAAAATGTTTTCCCCTACGCTTTCAACAAAATCTTGCAAACAAAGCTAAAATCTCTAAGACTATAAGTAACTGAATTTATAACATTATACACAACTAACCTATTGAGTGAACATGCTGTTTTCCTACGGAATCACCATTACAGTATAGCAATTCACCAATTCATATATCATGGAACTGGAATTAACATAATATATCTGCTCAGTTAGTAAATCAAAGTGAGTGAGCAAACATAAGATAGTTCCCTCCAAACAAAACACACGAAAACCATTATTGTCCAGAACCTTAATAATAACATTAACGGTACCAATTTTCCTGCACCAGATGCGCTTTTCGACAATACATGTCTCTTCACTGATGCTCGTGACCAAAATATTTGAAATCCCAAGCTTATATAAAAGATGAAGAATCAGAATTAATAAAATATCTAAATAAAGAAATCAAGGTTAGATTGAAAAAAAACAAGGAAATCTGGTCAGAATAACAGTATCGATATATTTACATATATTTTTATTACCAGATCCCACTTTTTTTAACCCCTTGAATCAACATCACCACTCTTTCATCCGGGTCTTTTATCCTCGTTATCACATTTACCTGTGTGTGTCATCCCCTCATCCTTAGCACACATTAACATTTTTTGAAGCAAACAATACAAATAATACTTTCGTCAAATGAATCCATTATCAAAAATATTAAGAATGGAACATGTCTTAGGTCGACACTTTGAAAAAAGTATACATAAGTGTCCTTTGCAGAGATGTACATACTCAGAATCTTAACTTCTTTTTCTCTCTGTAACTTCCTCTTATGGTTAAGAGCGCATCATACCACTTTTCCTGGTGGACGCCGTTGTTTCATTTTTTCTGTATTTCTTCTATTTGTTTCTCTTTCCCTCTACTTATGGTTTTTACACCTCAACAAACACTCCTCAACACCCAGTGGCGATTAGTTCTGATTTTTGTACAAGAAACACAGTTCATATGTTAAAGTCAAGTGTGTTTAAGTCCCTTTTGAAGACTTTGTCATATTCTTAACAAAAATAGGTTGTAGGTAATTGTTCTCCACTACCCTTGTATACATCACGATCCCATCTATTTTCTCTTTAAAATTGAGAATGGAAATGGGAAATATGCCAAAAAGACAACAACCCGACCATAGAAAAAAAACAACAGCAGAAGGTCACCAAAGTTTTTCAATGTATGACTGCAGAACTTCATTTCCTAGTATTTTGTCATGGAACTTGCAGTTTGTACCATGACATGCTTTTATTTGGACGTTGTCAGCTACGTCCATGTCATGTTGTATGCCGACAGTCCCACAGGAATAATGCTGTTTTTTTGGAAATGTGTTTTTAAACCTCCGTCTAAAAGAGAATGTTTTTCATTTCTATGTCTGTAAGTGCTAGCCTCAAGCATGTATAACTTTAAATATCAATCAAGCTGTTATAGAGTAAATTCGTCATCCACATATAATAGCTACACGTAAAATGTTATGATAGTCCCACAACTTTATACTAAAACTCATTACATTTAAATACAAGTTGTTAGTGTTTAATACAATAGAAATGTCTAAGTTGTTTGTTCAAATGTTTCAACATTTAATTTAATTAGTTTTTACAGAAAAAGTGTAAATGGTTCTTTTGTGTATTGAACAGTTCATACATTTAATCACTACATTTAAGTCATATTTAATTTACGTATACACAACACAAAACATTAAACTGGTTAAACAAGTATTTACATCTTTTAAAAATCAATATTTCTACAAAGCGTCACTGATATAGGACATTTTACTTCCTTGTACAACTTCCTATTAGATTGTTGATATGGGCATGGTAAGAATTAACAAATACTCTGTTGCAACTCAGAATTCATTAAATCATTTAACTGCGGCAACTGTTAATGCATAACATTTATAATTAAATAAGAAATCAATGGTATATTCAAACAGAAAGTAAAAATCTCTCTCGATAGATAGAGAGAGAGAGAGAGAGAGAGAGAGAGAGAGAGAGAGAGAGAGAGAGAGAGAGAGAGAGAGAGAGAGAGATTAACCTCTGATTATAAGAATGTCCCCTTATAGAATGGCAAAACCACATTAAACGAATGGAAAACAGCTGTTATTCCTGATTATATGTGGAAAATGGTGGATTAAACCTGGTTTTATATTTATCTTAACCTCTCACTTGCGTCGAATATATATGCAATTGTATAATATACATCATTTTGATAATGACATTACCTGTGTTTATATATCTGACAGTATTATGTTAAGGCCAACTATTTTTATTTATAGAAGTGAAGTTTAACTTCAGAGAGGGATTTTCATACATTTTAGAGGTAAAGAAATAAAGCCATGGCCACATCGGTCAAACTCTTCTGTACAAATTGCCATGATGATGGAATCTCCAACAGAGCAGTCACGTGGTGTACAGAATGTAAGATTTTGCTTTGTGAAGACTGCCAAAAAACTCACAGCAAGTCAAGACTATCTGAAACCCATAAAACCATGTCATCTGAAGATTACCAAAAGTTACCTACATTCATGCAAGAAATTAGCAGTCAGTGCAAAGACCACAAGAAGAAGTTTGAACTTTATTGTTCTTTCCATGCCTGTCCGTGTTGTGCCCAGTGCATCACTGATAAACACCCGAAATGTCAAGACCTCAAACCGTTGCCGGATATACTGAAGCAAGTAAAATCATCTGTTTCAGTTCAACTTTTTCAAAAAGATTTGATGGATGTGAAGGAAAACTTCGATTCAGTCATAAAATTCATGATAACCAGGATCAGTACCATCAACACTCAGAAAACAAAAGCCGTCAAGGAAATCAGTTATATGAGGAAGTCGATCAATGATCACTTAAACAAATTAGAGCAAGATATACTTCAAGACTTAGAGACTAAACATTCAAAGCTGAAATCAGACGTGGCTTATCTCCTGCAGCAAATAGAACAGCGAGCAAGTCCGATAAACCAACTACAGACCCAGTTTACCAAAATGACGCAACATGCAACAGAGCTACAGATGTATATGGGTCTAAGAGAAATTGAGAAAACTACATCAGAAATGGCAAAATATATAGACGATTTAGAAAGTGGACACCACTTGATTGAGAAGAATCTAAAGATTAATATTTCATCTTCACTTCGATCAATTTTACACGATGTCAAATCCTTCGGAGATATTGATATCAGTACCACCTCTACTGCCCTTCAAATAAAGGCTGGAAGAAAAGATCAAGCCCAGAGATGTATTTCAAAAATTCCTGGAATTGAACAAATAAAGCCATCCTTGTTGACAAGACTGACAACTCCAAAAGATATCAAGACCTTACGAATAGTTGCCTGTCGTATATTACCAGATGGTAAATTTATGATACTTGAATACAGAAAAAGACAGCTTCGACTGTTCAGTGATGATGGCAACTTCATCAGAATAGTAGTTCCATTACCACCATATCCATATGATGCCTGCTTTGTTAGAAATAATACAGTAGCTGTAACATTAGGACCTGCCAAAAAGACAAAATTGGTGGATATAGAAAAGAACAAAATTAGTCAAACAATTAAACTTTCTCATGACTGTTATGGAGTAGCAAGTGATGGTGAAACTTTAATCATCAGCAGTGGTACTAACAACCAGCTGAGTACTAGGGTGAATCTGTATGACATGTCTCAATCAATCTTAGAAGGAATAGATGGAATGGATCATATTTCCTT
Organism: Mytilus edulis; assembly: GCA_019925275.1. Taxonomy (NCBI): domain Eukaryota; kingdom Metazoa; phylum Mollusca; class Bivalvia; order Mytilida; family Mytilidae; genus Mytilus; species Mytilus edulis. The sequence goes on along the minus strand of CM034354.1, from coordinate 13,705,071 downwards.
ATTCCAAGGAAATATCTATGGAACCTTTTCCTCTGAAAACAAAGTCTGCTGCTATAAAAGTACTGGTGAACCTCTGTGGACATTTCAACACGAGGACATTAACAAACCAAGAGGAATTACATTAGACATGAATGGTTTTCTTTATATAGTTAATCGTGGAAACAAAGGTGTTATGATAGTATCTCCAGATGGTAAAACCTGTAAAATCATACTATCAGAGGCTGATGGAATCAAACATCCTTATGCGTTAGACATACACAAAGAAACAGGAATGATGATAGTTTCTAGTGCAATTAGTGAAGATAGCAGCCATGAAACAGCTTTTGTTTATAAAATTTAATTTTTATCTTATTTTTCTAATTAAAGTATATCTGATATTAAGATCATTGCATATTCCTTAAGGCGTAAATTTATTAATATTATACAAAGGCTCCGTGTTTTTTTTTTTTCTCATTTTTATATGATAAAAGATTTTAATTTAAACCGGATTTCTCAAGGAAATTATCATTTATTAATTTGATGATGAACGAAGGGGAGCAACCTGGCGAGCAATTTACAAAATTAATATCATTTTTTTGCTGGAAAATCGGGTTTGCTGTTAAAATGACAGCATCTGGTTTTTCAAATTAAAAAGCATAAAGTGTTAAATAAGATAACAGTAAAAACCAAAAGTAAAAAGATAAAAAGGGGCCAAGAAACCGACAACGCCATAGTTAAAAGCAAAAAAGACTAATAGACAACCTATTGTACACAAAAGACAACAAAGAAAACTAAAGACTGAATAACAAGAACCCCCACCAAACACAAGGGTGATCTCATGTGCTCTGAAAGGGTAGATAGGTCCTGCTACACATGTGGCTCCCGTCGTGTTGCTCATGTTATTACAAACCCGGTAATAAGTCTTATTCAGTAGGTCACATTCTAGAAAAGGGTACGACATTAGGAGAATATCCGTTGTCATCTGTGAAGCGAATATTCCTTAACGGTCAACACACTAATGATGACGAATAGAAGACTTCAACTTCACCACTTTGATCTCTTGGTTTGATAGTTTCCATATGAGCGGCAACTCTCTATCAGGGAAAACATGATTGGAAATACAAAATATAATTATCATTAGTTTTTAGATGACAAAACAAAACCTTTTTTTCTTTTGTTAAGCAGTCGCTGAACCAATAAGATGGGGTCAACAATAATGATTATATGGCATACGAAATCTGCAAAAAAAAAAGTTTCTGATTATACAGTCTTAATTATCCTACCTTCTGAAATATGAATCTTAAAACAAATAGTTTACATCGGCACCGCAGGATAGTAATTCTTTCGACTCGCATTTTGTGACTTTCGGTGCAGACGAGACAAAACGCAATACGCTGACAAGTAAACTATGCCATAGACTTATTCATGTCTTTAACTATGCAGAACATTTTTACTGAATAATCGCCGTGAAAACAAGAAAAAACATTTCTTAATCAACTGAATACAACACTGACTTATCATAGGTGGTTTTCCTTAAACTGGACTAAATGCAAGTTATGTCAAAGCCATGCTGATAAATACTACAATATTCATTGAAATGGAACATGCAAATGATAATACAATGCCAAACCCAATATATAAATAAAGGCAATATATAAGTGATTTATCTTAACTGGAATAAGCATATATTTAAGCATGTAACCTGTGTTAAAAGTTAAAAAGTCAATAAACGATAAATGAATATGGGGCGGGGCTAAATATTCTCCATGGAAATGAGATGGGTTCGGGCTAATACAAATGTATACCATATATAATTGGCCTACCAAATCACAGATTGGTAATACAAGGGAGACTACAAATACTGAATAACCGGTTGGTTTCTATATTAACAATATCATTCATGGTTCACCTAACACGCAAACATTACTTATATGCATGACACATATCCACTGCTTCGTGTAAATCCTTCTTTTCGACACTACATTGAACATAATTGCATTTGATCACATTTCATGTTCTACTATCTCATTCACACATTTCGAATGATCTATATTGACCTACTTTGCCAACGACAAATAAAGATCAAGAACCAACGGCATTATTGTTGGAAATCGCAAAATAACCTCGTAACCGATTGAGACACAACATCGGACATCACGCCATTCGCATTGTAAAAGAGAAAATTTTATTTATATATTTGTGAAATGTCACGAATGTGTTAGTATTTAGTTATGAGTTTTTTCAATTATTTACAATAAAATACAAATAATGCTTATATACATATAGTTCAGTTATAGTTGAAGAATAAACCAACATTTTGTAATTTTATTTGGTATGAAAGCGTTGACATAAAGACGTGTTTGCCAATTTATTTTTATCATGAGTAATACTATTTGTACAATATCTTGTTTTACATTATGGTCCAAAAGATTTTCCCTTTTTTTACTACTTTTTCCATGCATTTCTGCAGAATTTCATTTCCTATCCTTTCCGTTATGGAACTTTCAGTTTTTACCCAGAAATATCCAAGTTGTTACGTCTGTCATTTTCAAGGTTGACAGTTTACGTGGAAGATTTTTTGTTTAAGGAATTGTTGTATTGTTCACTGCTTCTGTCAAAAAAGGAAATTTGTCATTTCTATATCCACTAGTTCGAAACCCAAATATGTATGTTCTGGACGAATTTTTTTTTTTTTTGCTCTATGTAGACATCTCTATGAAGAAGCAGAAACCCCATACTTTTAACTATGCTATATTATGACTTATCTGTAGTAAACACATAAAGATGTTTCCTTATCTGTAATATTGGAGCTACATGTATCATGCTATGATAGTCTCAAATAATTATTCTAAAACTTAGTTGAATTCAATAAGTGTTTAATACATGACAATTGTCCAAATTGGTTTTTTTTAATGCACAACAAGTCAAAGTAATTTGTTTGTTTCACACAAATAACGGTTCTTGAAAGTTTGTTTACCGCTTTCGTCTTCTGAAAAGTACATACATTCAATCAATACATTCAATTTCATTTTTGTGTACACAAAACTAAATTATTAACTAAGAGACAAGTACTTGAATGTTTCTACAGAAGCGACACGGATATTGAAGAAACCACCCCCTGTGCGTCTTCCTTTCTTAAGCATGTTCATGATAAGAATTTAAATAATATAATTGCTCATGTACGTTAGTACTTAAAATTCATAATTTATTAAACTTTAGCAACTGTGCATAACTACATAACATTTATGACAAATGTATGTATTTATTTGGCGTTTTAACTGTTTTGATCTGAGCGTCACTTATGAGTCTTATGTAGACGAAACGCGCATCTGGCGAATTAAGTAATAATCCTGGTATCTTTGATAACTATTTACACCACTGGGTCGATGCCACTACTGGTGGACGTTTCGTCCCCGAGGGTATCACCAGCCCAGTAGTCAGCACTTCGGTGTTGACATGAATATCACTTGTATGGTCATTTTTATAAATTTCCTGTTTACAAAACTTTGAATTTTTCGAAAAACTAAGGATTTTCTTACCCCCATGAGTAGATTACCTTAGCCGTATTTGGCACAACTTTTTGGAATTTTGGTTCCTCAATGCTCTTCAACTTTGTATTTGTTTGGCTTTTTAACTGTTTTGATCTAAGCGTCACTGATGAGTCTAATATAGACGAAACGCGCGTCTAGTGTATTAAATTACACCACTGGGTCGATGCTACTGCTTATGGACCTTTCGTCTCCGAGGGTATCACTAGCCCAGTAGTCAACACTTCGATGTTGACATGAATATCAATTACATGTATATGGTCAATTTTATGAATTTCCTGTTTACCAAACTTTGAATTTTTCGAAAAACTGAGTATTTTCATACCCCCAGGAGTAGATTACCTTAGCCGTATTTGGCACAACTTTTTGGAATTTAGGGTCCTCAATGCTCTTCAACTTTGTATTTGCTTGGCTTTTTAACTGTTTTGATTTGAGCGTCAATGATGAGTCTTATGTAGACGAAACGCGCGTCTGGCGTATTAAATTATAACCCTGGTACCTTTGAGTCTTATTTAACATATGCATCACGGAGAATATAAACGAAGGATTTGGTGGCACATATGTATCCAATGTGTCCTGGAAATATACCAAACTCAATGCATTATCTATTCAATGCGTATGAGAGCTGTCGCATAGCCAGGGTAATCAATTTTTCTTCCAGATACTGTAATTAAATTCAATTCACTTGCCTTCAAACAGTTGAAAATTTAATTTTAAAAAATATAATTTCCAATGTACTGATCATGTTAATTAACTTTTTTTGTAGCGTTTCTCGCATTTGTATTATAGCTCTTCATCTTTTATGTAAGCTTTGGATTTTACATATTTTGGCCATGAGCATCTGGTGCAGAAAAATTGGTACCATTAATGTTATTGTTATTGCTCAGAAATTTCTTTCTTTCTTACGTTCTGTCTATTTGTCATGAGACTAATAGTAACACAGAACCAACATCGGAAACGTAACGGTATGTCCGTTTCTTTTTTAACATTAGAATATGTAAACAATTTTAAAATGTGATAAATACTGACTTCGTTCCCTTTCACAGGTAACGCCTGCCTTATATTACTAAAAAGTACATGTAATCTAAGAACGATTTAGTGCTTTTTTTTATAAAATCATTTTTTTTTTTACAAATACCAGTTACAGTGTTGCTTGTAAAGTTTTTAAAAAAAGAATCATAGTTGATTGAAAAACAATTGTTCAAAGATCAAGTGAGGGCCTTTCCATATCAATCTTATAAAAGATTGATAATAAGCTACTTTCGATATACTCAAAGTTATTTTTTGCGTCCAAGCTTATTTCTCTTTATGCTGAATCAATAAATAAATGTTTTCATATATATTTGCCTGTCATAACAGAGATAATTAATAACTTCAGGTAAACAAATATGACTTCCGGTCTCACATCACAGCTGTATTAACATTGAATCCAAAAACGTTTCTATATACTTTTGTCCAATACGGGAGCTATTAGGTACTTCCAGTTTAGTGGAATGCACTTCCGCTCTTAAATGAAAGGTTTTTGTATGCATATTTAAAAAAAAATAGTGTCTAGGTTCTGTTCCATAAGATCAGTGAAAAAATAGATACTTCCAGTTTATTCCGGGTCACTTCCAGTTGATATTCTTCAAGTTCACATGTCAACCAACAGTTTGCAAAAGATCCTATGGCTTTATAATGTACTTAGTTGGTGTAATACTCCATTAACCTTAAATTGAATCATTTCAGGTCCAACAAATTTTTTAAGATTTCATTGGATTTTTCAGACCAAATGTATCATATTTTCATCACAACTAGGCAAACATTTTGCACTAGTTCTTTCATATATATCTTTAAAAAAGTGACCGAGCAGATATTGGAAAAAGGAAGAGTCAAATTTAAATGTAACCTTCAGCTTTTCCTTGACCTTGTTTTCTACTCTTTGGACAAAGGACCTCAAATCAACAGACCTTAGATCTCTTTCACTTTTGGTTTACGAGTTACAAACGTATATCACTTATTTCAAATACATTAGGGCATATAACTTTCATATGAATTCTGTCGGGATTACGTGAATTAAGTAAGAAAAACGTTGCATGTTCTAATATATATGTGTAATCGATCTATAGAAGCCCAAGTATATTTTAGTGACACGTCACAAAGTCTTACGTTACAATATAAGAAATAAGTGACGTTCCCGCGTTTTGTTCGCGTCGTATTTACAACATTCTGGGGACCGCAAAAAGATAAAATTCAATAAACCATACAATCTCAAAGGTGAATAAGAAATTATAAATAAAAAATATTTACGCTTGAAAATTAAAGTCTTTATGTATAGAAAATAATTACTATTTCTGTAAAGTGGTATTACAATTTGACACTTTAATAACGATTCGCAGTTCATATAAAAAGGGGTAGTTAACAGTTCACATCTTTCTTTCATCATCTCGATTTGATTGCAGATTCATCCTCACCAGCTTGACGTCTTGGACGGTCGAATGTCTTGTACGATACTTTGTTCACAAGGATCTTCTTTTTTTCTAACTAGGTGGTGCGGTATGTATTGTTTTGTTTTTCTGTTACATCCCTCGTTATCAATTCTTTGAACGAAACTTCTTTGCTCTTTGTTCTTTATTGTAGTAGGAGATATTATGGACATAATTGTGCAAATCGTGATACAAGCATGAAATTTGGTATAAAGGTTGACTAAATGATACTAAAAAAAAATCCGCTGCTGGCCAGAAAAAAAAATCATTTTTTCAAGATGGCCACCACACATTTCGGAAATGGCCTCATTACAAATTGACAATAATTCGTTAATCCTTTAAAAAGTGTGTTATATGTTAAATCCAATGTTAGATTTGATAAAAAGTAAATGACAGTTCCTAAATTACGACTAGACAATACATTAATGAAACTAAAGGTGACTTCCGGTTTCAAAATGCCAGCAAAAAATTAAAAATTTCAATTTGTATACTTTAAAGCAACTTCACAAGGGATGTAGAATCCAATGTAAGTTATGATAAAAACGTTTAAAAAAGTTCCTAAGTACGACGAAACAACACATAAATGAAAAAAAATAGTGACTTCCGGTTCCAAAATGGCGGTAAATACGTAGAAAATATTTTTATAATTTCCATCAACTTAACAAGTGTTAACACTCTTTGTTAAGGTTAAATGCCTAGTTTGGTTAGAAAGACAGGTTGCTTATTTTATAATTATCTAATAGTTGCCTATACAACAACCCGTACAAGGAAGTCTCTTAAGAAGCAATTTTGTCATCAAGAAACTTGAACAATTCGTTTTGTTGTCATCTTCACAGAGAAAACTACTCCATACCCTTGGTGTTCTACCAGAACCAACACCTTTCCATTTGGCACAAGAACCTTGTCTTTGTCTTGTCACAGCCTTTAAATTATTCATTTAGTAAACATCAAATACAATGTCTACTTTTGAATACTTATCGATGCAAGATTTTACATAAGGCAGTATGACATCATTAGCATAATCATCAAATATTTTTGCCCAACTTTGTAAACTGGAATTAACCATTGCTGCCCCACCAACGATAAATGCGTCCGAATTCGGATCAGCAAATCGCAGAATGTTTCAAGTAAACCCATTTGCAGCGATTTAATACCACTATTTCAAGTGACATCCTGAGATAAAGACGGAGGAGCAGTTTGGTTTCTATGGATAAAGAAATATTCCAAGTAAACTGTCTACTGTGACAAGAGATGAAAAGTCTAGAAAAGATATCGCAATCACTTTTAAGGTTCTCTAGCTTTGTTTTTGACAATGACATTTCCAGTTTCATTTTGCCGTCAAAATAGGAAGTTGTTCTTTTTTATTTGGTTATAAAAAGCAGGTTTTCCTTCGTTTTCCATTTGCTTCAAAAGATCTTCGTATTGTTTAGACCAAAATCTTGGAGTTTATTTACATATCTTACCTGTTTCCGAATCAACAATTTCCTAAATGAAGTATTTTTTTTACAAATCTGACGACTCTTCTAAAATGAATTTCCAAACTCGTTCATACTTGCAAAGCCTTTAAAAATGTTTAAAGAAATCTTTTTGTGTTTTCGTAGAATCTTCATTATGTCGTTCGTCTGTTTTAGAATGACCCAAACCACTAGATCTTTCAAATTAATCTTCTAGTATACTGACTCCTGGTCCAGCTACCATCCATTTGTCTAAACGGGATCTTCGATTAATCCTATGGCACCAATATTGCCCTTCACAATTGCATTATTCTGTTTTTGTGCCTGATTAATGGTGTTACAAGAAAGAAATTTACTGGTCTTACGTACAGTGAAATTATCTTTTTCAAATTCTATTGCCACCTGTGGGTGATGTTCGGGAAGGGAAGTCATATCTCGGAGATGAGTCGGTAACGATCGAGCATAATTTACACGATCAAGACCTAAAATAATACGCTATCATGCTCTATATGGACTGTCTAACTCATGAAATGAGCATAATATCAAAATCAGAAGAAGTTCTTAATTTATAATTGAACGCCAGGAATTAAACTATGGTCGAGATGACTTTATTTCCTTACACCAGTCTTTTAAATCATTGAACATCACAGAGTCATGACATAATCATATATTCTGAGTTTAGCTTTCATAATCTGAAATTAACAATTTTTAAGCAAAATACATGCGCCTGTCTAGTCCTAGGTACATTTGAACATACATAAAAAGAATCTGCCGTTCTTGGTGTTGCAATATTGGCTTCAGTAAGACAACATGTCTATCCCCTATCACGCAATATATCACCCAGAGTTTTATAACATGTCATTTCAATGTGCAATCCACCAAACATGACGATACACATATATTTTCCTTACAAATCAGGCCATTCCCACTGAATCGGCTTAGGCATTTCCAAAAGTGGCTGATCTGCAGTTACATTTGATGTTTCTCCAGATTAACTACATTTTCGCCTTAACCATCGAATACCTGAGAATTGCCTGGTAGTGCATACAAATCGCTCTTGATGTCTATAAATAGTTTGCACATGCGCAAAAGTGTGAAACACATGTGTTTCATTACCTTGAAAAATGTTATTAAACCAATTCATAATATCATCAGAAATCCAAAAACACTAAATATATAGTAAATAGTTCAAATGTTTTTGAAAGAATTTTGTTACATTTTCACGCATGCGCAAATACTGGATCTGTCAAAGATTTATTTTTAATAAATATGTGATGTAAGGAAGGTAGCTACCAAACCTGGTAATTGGTTTTTACTAAAAGAAGTTCAAAGAAAAGTTTTTCAGAAAAATCAGTATTTTCAAACGAAAGAAAACAGCCATTTTAGGAAATGGCCGTGGCCATCTTGAAAAAAATAATATTTTTTAATGGCCAGCAGTTATTTCTTAAAAAGTATATAATAATGATGCTTTGTGGTAATTTTCATGCTTGTATCATCATTTGCACAATTCCCGCGATTTTGCTTGCTAATATCTTCCACTATTGTATTGTGATAAGCTTTCACGATACTTGTTTCCTTTAACAGACCGGATAGAAGGTAACCTAGATTTGATTTTACTGCTGTAAGTCCATCTCCGCGGATAATTTGGTCTCCAACAAACTGCCAATAGTAATCTGCCCCTATCAAAACGTCAATTTCGAATATACTTTCGTCTATGATCGGAATAGCCAGATTTAATCTTTGTAGATATATGTAATTATTTTCAGTCAAGTCTAATTTTTTAAAGGAACGGCTATTTTCGGTACGACAAGTCCATTAATTGGTATTTTCTGTTTCGTCTCTGTCTCTGTAATTTACCTTTACCTATGTGTTGTGTAGTATTGCTAGTGTCTCCGAAGCATGATAGTTGTATAGTTTCTGTGTTGATAACTTTCAGTAGTTTCATAGCAAGATCTCCTGTTATGAACGAACGTTGCGCGTTTTCACCAAAAAATATACTTGTGTGTATATTATTTACTGTTCAGCCTTATTAGGATATTTTGTTAAAATCAAAAACTGCAGCTTAAATTTGCAGTGGTTGTTCATTGAATATTATATCGCAAGGAGCTACTGTGAAACCAATTTGAAAAACAAAAACGTATACCGAGATTATTTAAACACAGATTCGTTCGTTTGTGTCTGTAATCCGTGTACAGTTCACTGGTGCGTGAATTTCTTGGTAGTATATACATGGTCTCGCGGTTAGAACACGTTGGTTACTGTTTACATTATCTACTTTTCTTGGCGTATATGATTCTTTTTCGTAAGATTTATTTTCAATTTAATATAAGTCAATTTGTAATATGTTTACCTTGACTCAAGTGTACACTGTACTTGTATGTTGATTATATGAAATTCAGAAATTATTGCGTCCATTTATTATTGCGATTTTGTCATTTTTGACACTAAATTTTTACGATTTTGAGAAGAATCCTGTTCAATTCATACAAAATGTTTCAAAATACGAGTTTAAATTATTTCGTTTAAAAATCTATCGCATTTTCGCAATAAATAAAACCTCGCATTAATTTTTGAATTTACAGTAATAGGAAGATTATTTTGTTTGTAATTGATTGATTGATGGTTGCTTAACGTCCAGCGGCAAATATTTCAAGAGAGAGAATAGAGAGATATCTTCCTTTTAACGCCTAGTTTTAACATATGATTATAAGAATGTCAAAGGTTGAAGCCGTTGAACAGTGTTTATCAATTCCCTGATAAATATGTTATGTATGAAGTAAATAACAAAAATACTGAACTCCAAGGAAAATTCGAATCAAAAAGTCTCTTATCAAATAGAAAAATCGAAACCTCATACACATCAAACGTGGTACAGGCATTTCCTTATAAAGATAATGGTGGATTAAACATTTCACTTGTCTGATATAATTGTGATTATATAAATATGTGTTATTATGTTTATTTGTCATTACATATCTGGACATAATGCATCCTTTGAAAAATCATGATATTACTTGTATTTAATTATCTTGCAGTATTAATTTTAAAACTATTTTATGTATCGCTGTAAAGTTTTATTTTACAGAGTTTTTTTCATATCTTCCAGAGATAAAGTTATGGCCTCATCAGTCAACAACTTTTGTACACTTTGCCATGATGATGGAATCTCCAACAGAGCAGTCACATGGTGCACAGAATGTGAGGTTTTGTTTTGTAAAGACTGTGCAAAACCTCACAGCCATTCAAGACTTTATGAGAACCATAAAACCATGTCATCTGAAGATTACTACAAGTTACCTTCATTCATGCAAGAAATAAGCAATCAGTGCAAGGACCACACGAAGAAGTTTGAACTTTATTGTTCTTTCCACGCCTGTCCATGCTGTGTCGAGTGCATCACAGATGAACACGAGAAACGTCAAGACCTCAAACCCTTGTCTGATATCCTAAACCAAGTAAAAGCATCTGCATCAGTTCAACTTTTTGAAAAAGATTTCAAGGATGTGAAGGAAAACTTAGATACAACCATAAAATACATGAAAACCAGGATCAGTACCATCTATAAACAGAAAACTAAAGCCGTAGAGAAAGTCCGTTATGAGGAAGTCGATAAATGATTATTTAAACAAATTAGAGCAAGACATACTTAATGACTTAGAGTATAAACATTCAAAGCTGAAATTAGACTTGGCTACTCTCGTGCAGCAAATGGAACAGCGAGCTAGTAAGATAAACCAAATGCAGAGCCAAATTACCACACTGAAGCAATATGCAACAGAGCTACATATGTATATTGGTCTAAGAGGAATTGAGAAAAATACATCAAAAACAGAAAACTATATAGACGATTTAGAAAGTGGAGACCACTTCCTTAAAAAGAATTTTGAGGTAAACATTTCACTTACTCTTAAATCAATTTTACACGATATCAAATCCTTTGGAGATATCGCTATCAATACCACCTCTTCTACCCTCCAAAAAAATGCTGGAAGAAAAGATCAAGCCTAGCATTTAATTTTTAAAGTTCCTGGAATTGAAGATATAAAGCCATCCTTGTTGACAAGACTGACTATTCCAAAAGATTTGAACAAATTTAGAATATCTGCCTGTCATATATTACCCGATGGTAAATTCTTGATACTTGATTACAACAAGCATCAACTACTGTTGTTCAGTAATGATGGCTTCTCCATTAGAATAGTGTTTACATTCAAACGAAATCCTGTCGATTTCTGCTTTGTCAGAAATAATACAGTATCTGTTTTATTAGAATCATCAAATCAGATAACACTGGTGGATATAGAGAAGAATAGAATCATTCAAGCCATCGAACTTTCTCATCTTTGTTATGGAGTAGCAAGTGATGGTGAAACTTTGATCATCAGTAGTGCTGACAGACAGTGTACTACAGTGAATCTGAATGACATATCTCCTACATTCTTAGACGGATTTGAAGAAGTGCATCGTAATGCATTATTCCAAGGGAATATCTACGGTACCAAATACTGGAGAGACAACGTATGCTGCTTAATAGTACTGGTGAACCTCTGTGGACATTTCAGCACCAGGATATTAAACGTCCAGTTGGAATTACATTAGACAATAATGGCTTTGTTTATATAGCTTAGCGTTAAAACAATAGTGTTGTGGTAGTATCACCAGATTGTAAAACCTGCATGACCATACCATCAAAGGCTGATGGAAGTCCTAGGGGAGTAGACATAAACAAAGAAACAGGAAAGAAACAGTGTCTAATGAAATAAGTTGGTATAGCAGAAACAATAACACAGCATTTGTTTATAAAATTTAGAATTTATTTTTTCTTTAATAAAAGGATATCTGATATCAAGCTTAATAAATCTTTTTTTTTTCAAGGACACTAGTTTGTTATTTTTTGGATGTCAAAATATTTATAATTTTAACAGGATTTGTTAAGGAAAATCGATTATCTGGTGATGTTATGCTGACGAGGTCTTTGTAAATTTAGATTAGTTGTTGTATGTGACTAAATGGAGGGGAAATTCAATTTTCATGAATTAAGATTTGATCGTTTTTGAGTTGAAGACCCCTTAGTAGACATAAGTAGTAATACACTGATTGAGTTTGGCCTGTTTGATTCTGAACCTTACAAAACATCGTAAATTTGTTTTTAATTGATCCTGTTTTAATGTCCAGATTTGCAAATATCATTTTTATACTGAAAAATCGATATATAAAAAGGAGATTTGGTAGGATCACCAATGAGACGCCTCTCTCCACAAGAGGCCTTTTATGACACAGATATTAACAACAAAGTTGCTGTCAATGTGACAGCCTCTTGCTTCTCAAATCACATATCATAAAGTTTTAAATACAAAAAACAGAAAATATCAAAATTTTAATAACATGCGTTGGAAACACCTTCAACATTTGCCACCATTAGAGCCAAACAATGGGTGTGAAGCACCTTCAGTATTCACCTCAATAAAAATCAAACCAATAACATGGCAATGATAAAGCAACAGTTGAAAAGTTGCGCTGTATGCATGACAAAAGGGCCAATAAAAAGAATAGCCAATCAAATCAACCTAAAGTCAACTGATGCATGGTGATTGAATTTTAAAAGTATGTATAGACAGTCTTGTGCTGAAATAAGGAATTTTAAGAACGCACTTGCTGACATGTCTCGATTGTTTGACTGCCAGTTGAAAAGTCAAATCACAAAACTTCTGAATCCGAGTAAAACTCAAATCAAATCAAATGGAAAAATCAAAAGTTGAACAAAAACCGAATGGAAAACAACTGTCATATTTCAGACTTTGTTAAGGTATTTTCTTGTGTAGAAAATAGTGGATTAAACCTGGTTTTATTGGTAGCTGATGCTCTAAATTGTATGACAGTCCTATAAATTCCATTATATTGACAACCAGACAGACATGAAAGGTAAAAATGCAAATAAAAAATCTTGTGTTGAAATTTTTAATGATATAGGATTTTCTATACGTTTCACATCAAATTAACAATTTTTGAAATCCATTTTAATGAGGTCAAGGTTAGATAAATCCTGTAAGACAGGCATGTTCACCTTACGATAATTCCATACACAAAATATTGTTGACCTATTGCTTATGGTAATTGAAAAACAAACCAGAACAAAACTAAACATTGACCAATGAACCATGAAAATGAGGTCAAGGTAATATGACACTACAATTACCCAATACACCAAGGAGACTTTACTTATTGCTGATAGTACTTAGCCGGGTTTAGAGATGCAAATTAAAACTGTTTTATGAAAAAATTTCTATGATTTAAATTATATATCGAGACCCTATACTATAATTCAAGTAAAAAACACGTATATCTTAAAGATGCATAAAACCTTAAATTAAATCCCTTTATTAATAGTTATCAAAGGTACCAGGATTATAATTTAGTACGCCAGACGCGCGTTTCGTCAACATAAGACTCATCAGTATCGTTCATATCAAAATCTTCAAAAAGCCAAACAAGTTCAAAGTTTAAGAGCATTGAGGATTTAAAATTCCAAAAAATTGTGCCAAATACGGCTAAGTTAATCTATGCCTTGGATAAGGAAATCCTTAGTTTTTCGATATGTTCAAAGTTTTGTAAACAGGAAATTTATAAAAATGACCACATTATTGATATTCATGTCAACACCGAAGTATTGACTACTGGGCTGGTGATACCCTCGGGGACGGAACGTCCACCAGCCTGTAAAACCCATAGAAACAGATGTAAACAATGAAAATATACTAATATACGTTTTACCTTCTCTAACAAAGAGTTTCATTTCTATTGTTTAATTTCAACTTGGTTTCCGGCTGTTATACTGGTTTGAACAAGTAGATTCTTCCTGGCTATACTACAGCTGTCAGATTAAGTAAAGCAAAATAATTGAGCTCGTTTTCACAGTTCAGCGACTGCATGTAAAAAATGACTCTTTTTTTTTTATCTTGTGAATTTCTCACTTTATATGAGTTATAGGATAACGACATTTTGTATATCAGTTCCTTGCTAGTATATGACCTTTAGACATGATTCATCTGACGTCGTCCAAATGTCATGGGTCAATGATCAAGGTTAACGTTACGTTATTAGGTCTGTTTCTTGGATGCTTTAAGAAGTAGGTCAACTGATTGTGGTGTATCTAATGAATGTAAGGAGTAAATGTTAGCCTGCCAAGCCTCCTCTGACCCTCACTATAGTTTCAAAGTTCATTGGTCAAGGTTAAGTTTTTGTGTTCTTTATTTACAGTACTATCAGCAATAGGTTATAACACTCTTTGGTATATAGAACAATTATAAAGTGTCATCTAACCTTTCAATCGTTTTCATTGTTTTTTTGGTCAATGTTAAGTTTTTGTTCTGGTCTGTTTTTTTCAATTACCGCAAGTAATATGTCATCTGCATTTGCTGTATGGAATAATTGTAAGATTTGCATGCCTGTCTGACAGCATTGATCTAGCCTTTACCTCAGTCTCATGGATCTCTAAAATCATTAAGTTTATATGAAACTGGTAGTAAATCCTTTATCTTTAAAATTTCAACATAAAGTTTTTTTGTCATGTCAATTTTTCAACTTATTATGAGCAAATGGATATGTTTATTTTGTACATCAGTTCATTCCTTTCATGCAGATTCATTATCTTATCCCGTTTCAATCAGTGCATACCTTTCATGTAGTAGAAGTAAAGCCTTCAAAATTTTTTTTTTGACATTTATTCCTATTATGTCTGTTTGTTTTGTTCAAATATCGTTGTCAATGTAATGGAAATGTATCCGACTGTCATACAAGTGAGGGGTTTTCAAATTCGAGTTTTTCTCGGAGTTCAGTAGTTTTGTGATTTTACTTTTTTACTAAATTGTCAGTAAAGCAATCGAGACATTTCAGTTGTGCGCTCTTGTAATTCCTAATTTTATCACAAGACTGTCTATAAATACTTTTAAGTTTCAATCTTCATGCAATCTGCATGCATCAGTTGACCTTAGGTTGGTTTGATTTGCTATTCTTTTTATGTGTCCTTTCGTCATACATATAGCGCAATTTTTCAACTATTGCTACATCTTTGTATTGGTTTGATTCTTTTGGCGATGAATACTGAAGGTGCTTCACATGCATTATTTGGCTCTAATGGTGGCAAATATTGAAGGTGTTTCCAACGCATCTTATTAAAATTTTGATACTTTTTGTTTTATATTTAAAACTTTATTGAAAGCGATTGAGAAGCAAGAGGTTGTAGGATTGACAGCAAACTCAACTTAAGAAGCAAGAGGTTGTCAGATTGACAGCAAACTCGACTTAAGAAGCAAGAGGAAGTCAGATTGACAGCAAACTCGACTTAAGAAGAAATAAGTTGTCAAAGTGACAGTAAACTCGACTTAAGAAGAAAGAGGTGGTCAGATTGACATCAAACTCGACTTAAGAAGCAAGAGGTGGCCAGATTGACAGCAGACTCGACTTAAGAATCAAAAGGTTGTCAGATTGACATCAAATTCGACTTAAGAAGCCAAAGGTTGCCAGATTGACAGCAAACTCGATTTAAGTTGCAAGAAGTTGTCAGAGTGACCAAACTCAATTTTAGAGGCAAGAGGTCGTCAGATTGACAGGAAACTCGACTTTAGAAGCAAGAGGCGATAAGATTGACAGCAAACTCGACTTAAGAAGCAAGAGGTTGTCAGATTGACAGCAAACTCGACTTTAGAAGCAATAGGTGGTCAGATTGACAGCAAAGTCGTCTTAAGAAGCAAAAAGTTGTCGGAGTGACAGCAAACTCGACTTAAGAAGCAATAGGTTGTCAAAGTGACAGCAAACTCGATTTAAGAAAAAAGAGGTTGTAAGATTGACAGCAAACTCGACTTAAGAAGCAAGAGGTCGTCAGTTTGACAGCAAACTCGACTTTAGAAGCAAGAGGTGGTCAGATTGACAGCAAACACGACATAAAAAGTAAGAGGTTGTCAGATTGACAGCAAACTCGACTAAAGTTGAATAAGTTGTCAGATTGACAGCAAACTCGACTTTAAAAGCAAGAGGTTGTCAGATTGACCAATCTCGACTTAAGAGGCAAGATGTCGTCAGATTGACAGCAAACTCGACTTAAGAAGCAAGAGGCGGTCATATTGACATCAAACTCGACTTAAGAAGCAAGAGGTTGTCAGTTTGACATCAAACTCGACTTTAGAAGCAATAGGTGGTCAGATTTACAGCAAACTCGACTTAAGAAGCAAGAGGTTGTCAGATTGACAGCAGACTCGACTTTAGAAGCAAGACGTAGTCAGATTGACAGCAAACTCAACTTAAGAAGCTCGAGGCGGTCAGATTGACAGCAAACTCGACTTAAGAAGCAAGAGGTTGTAAGATTGGCAGCATACTCGACTTTAGAAGCAATAGGTGGTCAGATTGACAGCAAACTCGACTTAAGAAGCAATAAATTGTCGGAGTGACAGCAAACCAAACTCGACTTAAGAAGCAATAATGGTCAAATTAACAGCAAAGTCGACTTAAGAAGAAATAGGTTGTCAGATTGACAGCAAACTCGACTTTGGAAGCAAGAGGTGGTCAGATTGACAGCAAACTCGACTTAAGAAGCAAGAAATTAAAACATTTTATTATCTAAAAGATTTTTTAAAAAGTAATCTAAATATTTATTATTTACACGCCTTGAAAAAGGAAGATTTAATAAGATTGATATCAGATACATGTATATCTGTATCAAAGAAATAAAATAAAAATTTTATTTCTATAAACGAAAACTGTTCCATAATATTTATCATCCCTAATTCTTTGTTTATGTCTATTCCATAAGGACTTTTGATTCCATAAGCCTTTGATAATATGCATGGTCTTACAGATTTTCCCATCTGGAGATACCACAACGATACTATTTTTTTTCAAAACAAGCTATATAGATAAAGCCCTTCTTGTCTGATGTAATTCCTCGGGGCCATTCAACGTCCTGTTGCTGAAATGTCCACAGAGGTTCACCAGTACTTTCAAAGCACCAGACTTTGTTTTCACTGTAATTGATACCATATATATTTCCATGGAATAATGTAATACGAAACACGACGTCCATTCCTTTTAAGATTGTATGAGACATGTCATTCAGATTCACTCTAGTACTCTGTTTGTCATTACTACTGATGACCAAAGTTTCACTATCACTTGCCACCCCATAACAATGATGAGAAAGTTTGATTGTTTGAATAATTTTATTCTTTTCAATATCCACCTGTGTTGTCTGATTGGCTGATATAATGGTCAGCTACTGTAGTATTGCTGACAAAGCAGATATCAAATGGCCTTTTTGTGAATTTAACTACTATTCTGATGAAGATGCCCTCATTACTGAACAGCAGTAGTTGTTTGTTTTTATAATCAAGTATTATAACTCAACAATCCGGTAATAAACGACAAGCACATATACTTAAATTCTTCATATCTTTTGGAATAGTCAGTCTTGTCAACAAGGATGGTTTTATGTCTTCAATTCCAGGAACTTTTGAAATTGAATGCTGGGCTTGATCTTTTCTTCCAGCCTTTATTTGGAGTGTAGAAGAGGTCGTATTAATAGCGATATCTCCAAAGGATTTGACATCGTGTAGAATTGATTGTAGAGTGGATGAAATACTAACCTATAGATTCTTTTCAATGAAATGGTCTTCACTTTCTAAATCGTCAATATATTTTGCCGTTTGTGATGAAGTTTTCCCAATTTCTCTAAGGTTAATATACATCTGTAGCTCTGATACATATTGCTTCAGTCTGGTTAATTGCCCATGCATTTGGTTCATCTGTCTAGCTAGCTGTGCCATTTGCTGCAAGAGAGTTACCATGTTTAATTTCAACTTTGAGTGTTAAGACTTTAAGTCATTAAGTATGTCTTGCTCTAATTTATGTAAATAATCATTGATCGACTTTCTCATATAACGGATTTGGTCAACGGCTTTCGTTTTCTGAGTATTGATGGTACTGATCCTGGGTTTCAGGTATTGTTTTACTGTATCTAAGTTTTCATTCACATCCTTCAAATCTTTTTTCAAAAAATTGAACTGAGGAGGATGATTTTACTTGCTTTAGGACATTAGACAAGCGTTTGAGGTCTTCACATTTCTGATGTTTATCGGTGATGCACTGTACACAGCATGGACAGGCATGGAAAGAACAATACAGTTCAAACTTCTTCTTGTGGTCTCTGCATTGACTGTTTATGTCTCGCATGCATGTAGGTAACTTTTAGTAATCTTCAGATGACATGTTTTGTTTTGGTTCTTAGACAGTCTTGACTTATTGTGAGTTTTTTTTACAGTCTTCACAAAACAAAACCTCACATTCTGTGCACCACGTGGCTGGATTTTTTAGATTCCATCATTATGGCAAATTGTACAAAAGTGTTTGACTGATGAGGCCTTTACATTATATCTTTATTTCTGAAATATATGAAAAAAACATTAACAGCTGTTGATATAATAGTTCGCATTAATATATCACAGTTCGGTATAAAAACAAATACAGGCCTTATCGTTATCACTGATTCACTTTATGTCTAAATACTTTCATATATGTTGTACTGTTACAATACTGTCCATAGACAATTTTTAATATACAGTCCCTAATCAAATGGTAATATATCAAAATCTGATACATATCAAACGAATGGATAACTGTGTGAAGGTTTTTGGCATCCGCTTACATTGTAAACCCTCAACATTTCGTATCCCAAGTCATACAGGAGGATGTAATTCAGTGTTTTCTTTTCATGCTATACTTCATATTTGTTTACAGTCTTTTTGCATACATCCGGCTGTTAGCTTTTCTATTTTACATTTTGGGTTTTCGATCATTTCTCGGACTTTTACAGCAGACGTTGTGATATCGGTTTTGATCATCGTTGAAGGCACATAGTGTTAATTTCTATTTCATTTGGTTTTTGGTGGAGTGTTGTTAATCATGCCACATCTTCATAGTTTTATATCTAAACTGCTCAAAGAAAGACAATTTTGATGTGGCTATGAAATAAATATGTTTGCTCTATTTTTATTTTGTATACAATCCATTTGAAGGACTTTATATATTTCTTTGTAAGTATCTCAAAATGAAAATAACGTCACGCCATTGGTTGAATTTCCATTATTTAGGACATTTTAAAAAAATCATAATGTAATGGTGTAATATTTTGAGAATAATTATTACCCAGAATGCATTATCTTCGGGAACGTAGAATTTATGTATATTGTTTACTTTTCTAGGGGACAGTTATGTCCCTCTTCTTGCCGACTTGTTTCTTTATTATTATGAGGCTAATTTCATACAGGAACTTCTTAGGAAGAAAGATAAGAAGTAAGCAATATCCCTTAACTCTACTTTTCGCTATATAGATGATGTTCTTTCACTAAATAATTCAAAATTTGGTGACTATGTTGAACGCATCTATTCTATCGAACTAGAAATAAAGGATACTACATATACAGTTAAGTCGGCCTCATATCTTGATATCAGAGAGTACTCGAAAGTTACTTCAAAGCCAATCACATCTATCAAATACCACAGTAAACAAATCTTGTTACCCCCTTTCATGTATCTGTTGACTTTATGTTGATTCAATATGCTATGATTTTATTACCTTTTTTTATTCGTAAAGCTCAATTTTTCAACTATTCATATTGCCTTGGCATTAAAACTGTTTGGTTCTAATAGCGGTAAAACTGAAGATGATCGAAAAGCAGGTTATTCAATTTTTTTTTTTTTATACTTCATGCTATGTGATTTGAGAAAATTTAAAATGTTTAACGTACGAAAAATGAAAAAAAAACCATGTACAATGATCATAAAGTATTTGCACGCCTTTATAAAGAATATGTAATGATCTTGATATCATTCAACACTAATGCACATATAACGTTTTAATTGAAAAAAGATCAAATTAAATAAAACTTCAAATTTTTAAAAGCTACATGTATTTACATAGAAGTGGTGTTAATCAAATGCGGATACTGAAAAATTCAAAAGAGTTATTGGTGAATTTACGATCTCAATCATATAAACATTGTTCCAACATTAAAACCTTTGATTTTTCATTCCTTTATACCACTATTTCTCATACTAAACTTAAAGCTCGACTGAAAAAAGCTCGTCAGCTTATGTTTCTTTAACAAAAAGGGCACTTGACGTTTTAAATATCTAGTTTTGGGCAGGAATTCAGCTTACTTTGTGAAAAATCATACAGAGTCAAACAAAAAATACACCGAAGAAGATATCACTGCCATGCTGGACTTTTTAATTGACAACATATTTGTTGAATTTGGAGGTTTGGTCTTCCAACAGACTATTGGAATCCCAATGGGTACCAATTGCGCTCCTCTACTTCCAGATTTGTTTTCGTATTCCTATGAAGCAGAATTTATCCAGGGGCTTGTACAGAAAGGATAAAAGAAATTAGCACAGTCTTTTAATTTCACCTTTCGGTATATTGATGATGATGTACGGTCTCTTAATAATAATAGATTCAGTGATCACTTACATTTAATATATCCAAGTGAACTTGAAATGAAAGACACTACCGACACAGATAATTCTGCTTCATATTTAGACCTTTTTCTCGAAATGACTACTGATGGTAGGTTAAATACCAAAATTTATGAAAAACGCGTTGGTTACTCTAGAGCTAGCTCAAAGTACGATGATTTTGTTGAACGAGGAATACTACTTTTTCAAAAGTTACTTAAATAGGGCTATGAATCAATCAAATTAAGGTCATCACTCAAGAAATTTTACGGTCGCCATCATGAGCTCATTGGCCTTTATGACAAAAGTGTGTCAGAAATCATATCTGATGTTCTTCCTCAGTCATAATAACCTTCCATCCTTACCGAACTGAACAAAGAAATAACACGACGGGTGCCGTATACGGTGCAGGAAATGCTTACCCTTCCAGAGCACCTGATTTCACTCCGTTTTTTAGTGGAGTTCGTGTTGTTTCTTATTTATTATTTATAACTGTTGATGTAAATGTCCTTTGATTTTGTGAGTCTTTGTTTACTCCTTGGTTTTGATTGTTATTGTCTGTATTACTTCTATCTTCATTTATTTCAAATCTGCACCACAGACAGGATCAAGTAAATGAATATTTGTAGGGTTCCGAATTTATAAAGCCTAAATTAATCTTAACTTTACCTTTTTTGTCTTATATGTTTACAACTCAAGAATGATCAAAGCTACAATCGTGTAAATTGAACTTCACCTTCATGTAGTTACAGAAAACAAATTATTACACAAACACTGTTCGGCAACCAACCACCAACTCGTCAGTCTAACATAATATATGCGGGAATTTCTCGCTACATTGGTGACCTTCTGCTGTTGTTTTTTTTTCTATGATCGGGTTGTTGTCTCTTTGGCACATTCCCCATTTCCATTCCCAATTTTATGTTCCTTTTAAAATCCGCATAGAAATCAATTTTTTTTTAATTTTGAAAAAATTAAACAAACAAGTATTCTAAAAGGTATTATTCACTTGAAAACGGAAGATTTAATAAGTTTGACATCATTTACTTTATTCAAAATATAAAATCAAATTTTAAATCTTAAAAACAAAAGCTGTGTCATAGTCTGAACTGCTCCTATCCCTTACTTTACTGGACACTATCATCATTCCTGTTTCTTTGTTTATGTCTATTCCATAAGGACTTTTGATTCCATCAGCCTCTGATAGTATGGTCTTACAGGTTTTACCATCTGGAGATACTACAACAACACTGTTGTTTTCTTCAGAAGCTATATAAACAAAGCCATTTATGTCTAAAGTTGTTCCTCCTGGACTATCAATATCCTGGTGTTGAAATGTCCACTGAGGTTCACCAGTACTTTTATAGCAGCAAACTTTGTCTTTGTAACTGGTGCCGTAGATATTTCCTTGGAATACTGACAAACGTATCACTCCTTGCATTCCAAATAAGATTTTAGCAGACATGTCTTTGAAATTCAATCTTGTACACTGGTTGTCATAACTACCGATGAACAAAGTTTCACCATCACTTGCTACTCCATAACAACCATGATGAATTTTGATTGTCTGAATAATTTTATTCTTTTCTACATCCACCAATGTCACATGGCAATAAGATCCTAATGTGACAGCTACTGTATTATTTTTGCAAAAGCAGGCATCAACTGGAATTTGAACTGAACGTAGCTATTTTTCTGATGAAGATGCCATCATTACTGAACATCAATAGTCGTTTTTTTGTGTTGATCAAGTATTACAAATTTAGCATCAGGTAATATACGACAGGCGTCAGTCTTTTCAACAAGGATGGCTTTATTTCAATATTATCAGTAACTTTTGAAATTACATTCTGGGCTTGGTCTTTTCTTCCAGACTTTATTTGGAGGGTAGAAGAGGTGGTATTGATATTAATATCTCCGAATGATTTGACATCTTGTAAAACTGATTGAAGAGCAGATGAAATGTTAACCTCTAGATTCTTTTCAATGAAGTGGTCTCCACTTTCTAAATCTTCTATATATTTTGCCGTTTGTGATGTAGTTTTATCAACATCTCTTAGACCAATATACATCTGTAGCTCTGTTGCATGTTGTGTCATTTTTGTAAACTGGTTCTGCATTTGGTTAATCTGACTAGCTCGCTGTTCCATTTGCAGCAAGAGAGTTGTCATGTCTAATTTCAGCGTTGAAAATTTGGACTCTAGTTCATTTAGTATGTCTTGCTCTAATTTGTTTAAGTAATCATTGATCGATTTCCTAATATACTGGATTTCATCAACGGCTTTTGTTTTCTAAGTATTGATGGTACTGGTCCTGGCTTTTTGGAATTGTATGGCTGTATCCAAGTTTTCCTTCACAACCTTTAAATCGTTTTCAATAAGTTGAACCGAGGCAGATGATTTTACATGCTTTAGTATATCAGACAAAGGTTTAATGTCTTGACATTTCTGGTGTTCATCGGTGATACACTGGATACAGCATGGACAGGCGTGGAAAGAACAATAAAGTTCCAACGTCTTCTTGTGGTCTCTGCACTGACTGTTTATTTCTTGCATGCATTTAGGTAACTTGTCGTAATCTTCAGATGACATGATTTGATGGTTCCTAAACAGTTTTGACTTGCTGTGAGGTTTTTCGCAGTCTTCACAAAACAAAACTTCACATTCTGTGCACCACGTGACTGCTTTGTTAGATATTCCTTCGCCATTGCAAATTGTACAAAAGTGCTTGACTGATGAAGCCATTACTCTATATCTTTATCTATGAAATATATGAAAAAAGGTAATATTATGATTAAAAATGGATGAATTACGTCTTGATATTTAATGATAAATCACAATTATATAGATCATATTGATATGGAAATGCATTAATTGATCGTTATGGAATACCCGTTTCAAAGATGATATCGGATATGTTTCTTATGTCGTTACTACAATCCCCTTCACTTTTAATGAATGTGACCTACCGAATTAGAGTATATACCGTGCTTTTAATAACATTAGAAACAGTATTTAGTTTTCTGTGTTGTTCTTTTGTGTACTATTATTTGTCTGTTTGTCTTTCTCATTTTTAGCCGTGGCGTTGTCAGTTTGTTTTTGTTTTATGAATTTGATTGTTCTTCTGTATATTTCGCCCCTCTTTTTAAGAAAAAAAACGCTCTACGTCTGTAATCTTTCTAATTTTTACAATCAGTTGTTATTACTAGTCCCATCCCTGTCTCTTAGGTGACATATATGTGTTAATTTCTTAGTTTTATATTAGACTGAACAAAGAAAGACAACTCTGAGGTGTCATTTAAACAATGTACATTTCCAACTATATTTCAATTTTAAACAAATCCTATAAATCAACAATGATTCTTTCATTCAAAAAGTTGCGATTATTGGTGTAAGCAGTTTTGTACCAAAATAAAACATGTTTTTGAGAACATTCAAACTCATTAATTTGTCTTTAATCAATTGAAGGATATTGCACTGACTTATAAAGTTCAAAAGGAATATAATATACATGTTTTCGGGAATTTCTTGCTGCATTGAAGACCTATTGGTGACCTTCTGCTGTTGTCTGTTATATGGTCGGGTTGTTGTCTCTTTGACACATTCTCATTTCCATTCTCAATTTTATTGAGAATGTATATTATTTGTTAACTTCTCTGTAATCTTTGTATTTGCATGGTTTTATGAGAATAAACTATCTATCTGTGTAGGGAAAATTGTGCAGTGCGTAAAATGATTTTGAAAAAAGTTATTTCCAGTTGCCGAGTAAGTAGACATGATTATCCCTGGCTATCTCTTAGCTCTCATATTATTCAAATAAATATAGCATCATAATTGAGTCTGGTATAATTCAAAATGACACAAATTTTTATTTTGATTGAACTAGGATAACTATAGGTATTGGACAGTTCTGCTCTTTAAGCATTAGAGCCAATTCACCTTTTTTTTAATTTTCAATGTTGCAGATATTTTAGAAAGAAAATTTTAAAAGAGTCTGATGAGATGAGATATTTTCTTCACAATTTTTACTGTGTCAAAATGAGCAATAATTGACCAAAAAAGGGTATTTCTGTGATTCATCTGTTTCCGTACATACTTTCTGTGTAATTAAACATTGAATTCTTTTTGTATAATAAATATTATGCAGTTATTATAAGCTGTTACTGAAGTTTGATAAATTCGAATTTGAGTTTCAATATAAATGAACAATATAATTATTTAGGCATTCTTACCTCGACAGTCAGAAAAGAATTTTCACATGAATGTATTGTATCCAATATATGGGACACTTGAATCAACAGTTATATTTTTTTTGTGTAAACACAGATTTGATATGCAATTTCTTGATTTAATGTGCATATTTTTTTCAGTAAAGAAAAACACTAAGCCAAACCTTCAAGAATCGTTATCTTTGTTTTTAGTTTAAACAAAATATATTGCTTTAAATAAAACAACTTGAAAGTTATTTATTGAATAGAACACTTCAAAAGATGATGCATAACGCTCTTATAGGCGGACGAAAGAAATATTGAGTTAAATGTAATCAATATTTTAAAGTTATACATGTTTGGGGCTAGAACTTAAAGATATAGTAATACAAATGTTGTGACAAAAGAAGTTAAAACATTCAAAAATTCCCCAAATAGCACAAGTTCCAAGGCAATATCAGCAAAAAACCTGATAGATATTAGATGTGTACGTCCACGTAAAAACTGATGTATCCTTTAACATGTTGGTGTACAAAAGTTCAAAGGTACAGCAATATTTTGAAAAGATTTTTAGACAGGGTTTACTGTGAAAAAGTTACCAACAATCCATCTCAATTAAAAAACAATGGAAAGTCTGGAAAAGGGACTAAAATACACTTTAACTCTAAATATTCTTTTTAAAATTAAACAATCGGAACTAAATGACATCGACAGATGAAAAAACATAATTCGAGGGAACCCGACACAGACAAAAGAAATGCAAAAAAACATACGTTAACATTTAATCAACAAGGAAGTGTCGTTTATTGCATAATTGCTAATATTCAGCGCTCCGAAATGAACAATGATGTAAGATACCATTTTCAAATAAAAATGTTTGACTCTTGAGTTCATACTTTTCCGACAGGTTACCTTTTCTGTATTAGGAAACACAAGTATTGTGTCAAGTACGAGAAACTAAAATGGTAAAAAGAAGCTTAGAATCGGTGAACGAACTAAAGAGAAGAACTGTTAGATGGGGTCTATACCCAATTAACAAAATCATCGGAAACTGTAAACATTCTAACAAATTGCACTGCTTATATGTTTGATTCAATCCATTTACTTTATTTGGACTTGTCATATCACAGAATATTTAACCTGTTTAAAATTCTTTAAATCTGGAGTCAAAAGTTTGACAGTTGAGCTTTACAAAACCCACTTTATCACAGCCTTAAGTCAGAGACGTAAATGTTTGTTTGGTGATTCCTGTTAA
Organism: Mytilus edulis; assembly: GCA_019925275.1. Taxonomy (NCBI): domain Eukaryota; kingdom Metazoa; phylum Mollusca; class Bivalvia; order Mytilida; family Mytilidae; genus Mytilus; species Mytilus edulis. The sequence continues at coordinate 13,678,660 of CM034354.1, read as the reverse complement.
TTTATTTGTTTATCCTGATTTTCTTTTAGTTTTAGTTTTAAAAACAAAGCTGCCTTCAAACAAATTGCATAGCTCATCCACAGTTGTACTTAAAGGGGACAGGGGGGGCCGTCATTTAATTTTGTATTCTTTGATTTTTTTTGTACCATTTATGTATGTATATGTATTGTACATTTCATATGCTTTCAAATCCTTAGGGTATATATATGCATTTCATTTATAGATAAATTCTCCGATTCAATATTTTTCGTTCACTGTGACAATTATCATGTTTCTACTTACTGTTTTTAAAATTAATGAAACACTGATTTCTTATTTTATAATAAATATGTTGCAGTTATAATTAAACGTTACTAAAATTTAATAAATTCTGAATTTTTAGTTAAAAGTAAATTAGCAATTGAATTATTTAGGCATTCTTACCTTACACATATCGACAGCCAGATGGGAATTTACACAGGGAGGTAAAGTATCCAATAGCTGGTACACTTGAAACAACAGCTATATATTTTGTTTTATGTACACACAGATTCGATCAGACTTAAATTTATTGATCAAACATTTGTCAAATGTAAATACTTTTCAGCAGACAGATAAAAAAAACCTTCAAACATCGCTTACTTGTGTAATAAACTAACTAATTTGACTATATGTTCATTAAATAAAAACAAATTTGATTTTTTTTATTGTATTGTTTTAGTATCAACATAAGGAAAATCTCATTTCACGATGTACATGTAAGTAGCTCTTATAGGTGGACAGATAAATTTTTCTGTGAAAGTTCGAACAATTCGTTAAAATCATATATGTTTGGTGCTAGAACAATATAGGATATACATTAAACGTTTTTTTTTAACGAAAGTACCAAAACATGCAAGAACTTCTCAAAAGTGTAAGCATAAAAACTGCCAGATATATCGTTGTACGTTTCCGCAATTCCACAGACATTCACGGAAACACTTTGTAAGCAAATGAAAAATCTGTGTACTCAGGGTGTACGGTTTAACATAGGGAAAATCTTGAATTATGGTGTATTGTACAAACCTTACCCACAATCCATCTTTATCAAAAGCATGAAAAGGTTGGGAACGGACTTAAATACACTTTAACCTAAATTGTTCCTTTGTGAAACCAAACAGTTGGAAGTAAATGCCGTGGACGGATGAAAAATCATTTGTCGAGGGAATCCGACACAGACAAATGCAAAAACATATGCTTACATTTAATCCACAAGAAAGTGTGGTACGTTGCATAATTGCTAATATTCAGCGCTCCGAAATAGACAATGATGAAACATACTATTTTCAATTACCGACTTTTGTCTCTGGAGTTAAGATTTTGCTGACAGGTTACCTTTTCTCTGTTAGGATACACAAAATTGTGTCAAGTACGAGCAACTTAGAATAGAAAAAATAGGCTTAGAATCGGTAAACTTAAGTGAAGAACTGTTTGATGTTTTCTATACCCAATTAACAAAATCATCGAAAAACTGTAAACTTTCTACCAAAGGAGGAGGTTCAAATAAGACCCCTTTTTGGCCCCAAAATATAGCAGTTTTACAAAATTGTGAAAATGTAATCTTTTAGCTATTAACTGGAAAGTAGAATGCGTCTGCTTCATAAATATTGGCTGTTTTTGACAAAACATTGAACATATATTGGGTACTAGCATCATTAAGTCATGCTAAATTACTGAAATCTTCACAATTTGAGCATTTTAGTTAAATTTTAAACGGTTTCCGTCTAAAATGAAAGTGGCCGCATTCGTGTTCATTCATAATATTGAAATGTAAGTTGTATTTGATGATAATACATAACATATATGAAGTTTGAGGATGAACACTTTCATTTTGACAAAAACAATCTAAAAAGTGACGTTTGTTGGCATATTTGATAGATTTTTCATATTTAAGCTTGAATCGGATCGTTTTTAATGACTAAATCAGTTAGAATCTTTCACATAAACTAATTGAATCAATTGAAATAGACACTTAATTATTTAAAAAGTGTCCAAAATCTTTTTGTAGATGAACCTGAAATGTGAGGCTAAAATCGGCCCTTACCGGACCTTTTACTGATTATATGTTTGATTTAATTGATTTAATTGATTTGGACTTGTCATACCACAGAGTATTTCACCTGTCATCATTCATTTATGGTATATTAATTTGAAACTTGTACATAGTTTGCATGTTAAAGTTTTTGATTATGTCAATTAAGATGAACCACTAATATATTGGGTATAAACTTGTATTATCATTTGCATGTTTCATTTCCATGAATTTTGTGGTATACCTCCTCATCATTGTCCATGGACATTGAATCAGTTTGCATTTAGTCCAGTTTAAGAAGAATATCTAAAAAGGTATGATAGTTAAATATTATTTGGTACTAGTATTCAGTTGTTTCAGCATTGGTTTTTCTTGTTTTCATGGGATTTAATGAGTCCTGCACCATACGGCAATGTTTGTTTTGCATAGTTTGAGACACGAATATGTCTTGCACAGTTTACATGTTAACGTACAGCCTCTTTTTTTTTTATCTAGCCTGCAACGAAAGTCGCAGATTGCGAGACGAAGCGTGTACTATCTGGCAGCGGCAATGTAAACTACTTGTTTTAAGCTTCACATTTCTGAAGGTAGAAGATCTGAATTCTTCTCACCGTTTAAGCAGATACATTTTGGTATGTATGCAGTTTCTGTGTGTCATATGGTTATAATCATTGACCTCATTTTCGAGGTTCACTGACTGCTTGAAAACAAAACAAGTGTATTTTTGTCATGTAAGTTTCTCACTTGTTATGAGTGAAATGATAACTCTATTTTATATATGGGTTTTTATGGTTCACCTGACTTCGACCTTACTTCCCGGTCAGTCTGTTTCCTTTGACCTTGATCTCATTTTCATTGTTCATTGGTCAATTTTAAGTTTTTGAATTTTGGTCTGATTTTCAATAACTATCAGCAATATGTCAACTATATTTGGTGTATTGTATGATTGTAAGGTGTACATGAATGTTTCACAGGATTTGTCTGACCTTGACCTCATTGTCATAGATTTATTAAAATGTTAAGCGTAGTTAATACGTGTAGTAAAACATTATATCTTTAAAACTTTCAATATAAAATCAATGGTCAGTAAAGCAGACGAGACTTGTAATTTCTCATTTTAAACATGTATGTTGATACAATACATTTTAAGGTATACATTGATGAATTGAGACATTATTAAGAAACTTAAGTTTCTATCCCAATGCATGCATCACTTGACTTAGGTTGAGGTTCTTTTTAAGTGCCCTTTTGTCATGCGTATAGCTCAAGTTTTCAACTACTGAGAAAACCTTGTCATATAAATTGTTTGGTTCTAATGGAGTTAAATGATGAAGCTGCTTCCAAAGCTTTTTTTAATATTTTGATATTTACTGATTGTTTGGTTGTTTTTTAATGTGTTATGCCATTTGATTCGAGAACAAAAATATTAACCTTTTATCATATGAAAAATGAACAAACATGCCTTATTGTAATGATCATGTTATCATAAACACTGTACACATACATACTTTTATTCAGAAGTTTCTTTAATTTTATAAACAAAAGCTGTGTCATAGCTTCTGTCTTCACTTCTTGGACAAGATACTATCATAATTCCTATTTCTTTGTGTATGTCTATTCCATATGGATATTTGATTCCATCAGCCTCTGATAGTATGGGCTTACAGGTTTTACCATCTTGAGATACTACCACGATATTGTTGTTTTCAAGAGAAGCTGTATAAACATTCTTGTCTAATGTAATACCTGCTGGGTAGTTAATGTCCTGATGCTGAAATGTCCACAGAAGTTCACCAGTACTGTCATAGCAGCATACTTTGTTTTTTACGGGAATGGTACCATAAATATTTCCTTTGACAAATGACATACAAAGTACTTCTTTCATTTCTTCTATGATTGTATGAGACATGTCATTCAGATTCACTATAGTACATGTTCTGTCTCCACTGATGATCAACGTTTTACCATAAGTTGCTACTCTCCCTACAATAATGAGCAAGTTTGATGGTTGGAATAATTTTGTTCTTTTCTATATCCACCAGTGTTGTGTGATGGATTATTCCTAAGGTAACTGCTACTGTATCATTTCTGACAAAGAAGGCATCAACTGGTTTTTTGTGTAAATGTAACTACTTTTCTGATAAAGAAGCCATCATTACTGAACAGCAGTAGCTGTCTTTTGCTGTTATTAAGTATTATAAATTAACCAACGGGTAATATACGACAAGCAACTATACTTAAAGTCTTCATATATTTTGGAAATGTCAATCGTGTCAACAAGGATGGCTTTATTTGTTCAATTTGGGAACTTTTGAAATAAAATTATGAGCTTGATCTTTTCTTCAAGCCATTATTTGGAGCGTAGAAGAGGTGGAATGGATACAAATATCTCCAAAGGATTTGACATCGTGTAATACTAATGGAAGAGCAGATGAAAAGTTGACCTCTAGATTATTTTCAATGAAATTGTCTCCACTTTCTTAATCTGCTATATACTTTGCCGTTTGTGATGTAGTTTTCTCAATTTCTCTTACACCAATATATATCTGTAGCTCCGTTGCGTATTGCGTCATTATGGCAAACTGGCTCTACATTTGGTTTATCTGATTTTCTCGCTGTTCCATTTGCTGCACGAGAGTAGCCATGTCTAATTTCATCATGGCAAATTGTACAAAAGTGTTTGACTGATGAGGCCATTACTGTATTTTTTTATAACTGAAATATATGGAAAAACTCTCAAATAACTTTTAAGGAGGCTCGAGGGTACAAAACAATCTGCAAAACTTTAAACATTTATTTATTACACTATTAGTTGTAACTTTATGATATGATACAAAAATCGACCAAAACAATCAATTTGTTTAGCCCCAGATGATTTTTAAAATGTTTATATCATTGCGAAAGCTCCAAAGTATCTCCCTGTGGTGAAAAAAGGCCATTTTTGCATAAAAATTGAACTAACTTTTTTAATTCATCGAATGTTAATCTCAGATTTTTCCTATTGTATTTCATTCTCTCATAAATCTTCAATGAAGTTTGCAAAATCAATTCATAAGAGACCACTAAATTCAATTGGGTATAAAATGTGTTCTATTGATGTTTTTGGAAATTTGAGACACGGTTTTGGAGGTCAAGCTGTGTTGTACAAGAATCTATTAAATATTTTGAGATGCTATGAAGAACAAAGACGCTTAATTCATTCAAGTGTGGACATCACAATATAGCAACTAATTTCATAATGATTAATTATGTAATAATTATGTCATAATGAAATTATCACAATTTGAAAGATTAATCTTTCTTCTTTCTTTTGGTACCTCATTTATAAAATTTTTAGAAAGATGAGTGGAATTACATCAGTTCAAAGTTGTCTGATTGGGATTGAAAAAATCTTTGTATTGTGCTACCTTAAGAGTAAGCAGATCCTAGTCAACATATGACATCCTTCGTGTTGCTCCTGTTATGAACAAGGCGGTAAATAGTCTAATATGGTAGGTTACATTCGTGAAAAGGGATCGGAATTACAGTTACGACATAAGGAACACATCCGATATCATCTGTATAACGGATATTCCATAACGGTCAACCAACTTAAAAAACAATCTTAGAATCGGTAACGTGGAGGACATTGGTATGTGTTCTATACACAACAAATCATCTGAAAACTTTAAATTAAACATTTCACAAAATTGCACTGATTATATGTTTTATCTTATCCATTAACTTTATTGCGACTTAGTCGAATACCTGGATGTCATACTACAGAGTATGTTATCTGTCAAAAATTTAAAAATTGGTAATACGAAATAGTCTTTTAAAAAGTGAAAATTTAGCTTTACGTACCCAACCAACACACAGCCTTCAGTCAGCGAAATGAATGTGTGTTAGGTGATTCCTGTTAAATAATTTGTAAAACTTGATTTTAATTAAACAAAATGCCTTCAAACAAGATTCATAGCTCCTCCGCAATAATATTTAAAAGGGCCAGGGGGAAGTCGTTTAATTTTGTATTCTTTATATTATGTATTGTTATTTTCATATGCTTATTAATCATTGGGGGGTATATATATGCAATTCATTTATAGATCAATTTTCTGATTCAATATTTTTCGGTCATTGTGACATTTATCATGGGGTTTTTTTTCTGTTTTAATGAAATATTGATTTCTTATTTTATATAAAAAAAAAAGTATTTGACAGTTATAATAACCAATTTTATTTGCTAATTAGGAAGCGGAATAAAATAATTTAAGACAGCAGGGATGATTAACTTTGTAGTTTTATAGCTTTAACTGATATAAAGAATGGGAACTTTATATATTGTAAATTTTACGATGTCTCTGAAGTGACCAGTGGGTCAGATTTGTATAACATTGCTATTTGATTAATTGTCTAAATTGTATAACACTTTTTCACGTGTAGAAAACCATGTGAGTGGAGGCTTACTTCTTATTTGTCAATGATCTTGCGGGGTCAGCACAAGTTTACGTGCCATGTGTGCACTTCCTTTTATCATTAAATTTCGTCTTGATAACTTGTGATTCTAAAACATTGCGTGAAGTTTAAATTTTCCACTCGCAAACCTCCCTTTATTTTATCTTTACAAGTAGTTTTGTAAATAGATTTTTTTTAGTTGGGCAGATTTTTCTCCCCACCTTTGTCATTTATTCAATTGATATGATTTTAGTTGATGTAATTTCGTATTAATTATGTATTATAATTGCATATTACTTATGAACTTTAATGTCAAATGTTTTATTTGCAAATTGTAATTTTTTGCATTTTATAATTTTGAATAAATGACCTTTTTTCTATAGAATATATATTTTTTATAGATATAGCAAAACAAGCTCAAACTCTGGCTGACATATTCAATAAGTTTAGGGTATCTGTCTGTCTGTCCTAAATACTGATACTAAAGTTTAATAAATTCTGAATTTTGAGTAACAAAATAAATGAGTAATTGGATTGTATAGGCATTCTTACCTTGCACATGTAAAGAAAGCACAGGGAAGTAAAATATCCAATATCTTGGACACTTGAATCAACACTTATATATTTTGTTTTATGTACACACAGATTTGATAAGAATTAAATTTATTGATCAAATGTAAATACTTTTCAGTAGATAAAAGCGCTAAACAAACCTTCAAACATCGTTATCTTTCATAAACAAAATATTTTGACTATATGTTCATTTAATAAAAACAATTTTGAATTTTTCTATTGTATTGTTTTCGTATAAACATAAGGGAGATCTCATTTCACGATGTACATGTAAGTAGCTCTTATAGGTGGACAGAGAAACTATTCTGTCAAATGTTGATTAATACTTCAAAGTTATACATGTTTAGTGCTAGAACTTCACGATATAAAATTAAAATTTTGCTTTTTAGACAAACAGAACAAAACATGCAAGAACTCCTCAAAAGTGTAAGCATAAAAACTGGCATATATACCGATGTACGTGCCGATACGTAAAACGCATCGTTACGGTATACACACTAAAAGATCCAAAGGAGAAAAGGTAGGAAATGATGTTCCGCAGACATACACAGAAAAAAAATGTAAACAAAGGGAACATCTGTGTAATTAGGGTGTAAGGTATAAACACTACATACAATCCATCCTTATAAAAAATATGGCAAAGTCTGCAAATGGACTCAAATACCCTTTAACCATAAATGTTCTTTTGTTAAACCAAACAATCGGAAATAAATGCCATCCTAGAAAACACATAGTATTTAGTGGTAGGTCAATTATATTTGGCATGCAGTGGTAGCATCATGACAAAGCTCATTTCATGGAGAAATTTTGTCCCCACCTCTCATTCATGTATGGCATATTGATTTGAAACTTGTACAGAGTTTACATGTTAAAATATATGATTATGTCAATTAAGATAAATTACTAATATATTGTGTTTGTTGTATTATTATTTACATGTTTCATTTCCATATATGTTGTGGTTTACCGCATCCTTATGATCCATAGACTTTGAAACAGCTTGCATTTAGTCGGAGAACCACTAATGATAATTAGATATTATACAGTATTCAGTTGTATTAGCAATGTTTTCACGGAGATTATTCAGTCCTGCATCTTCAGTTTTTTTTTATGGCTGTTTTGCATAGTAAGAAACATGAATATGGCATGCACAGTTTACATGTTAACGTCCAGTTTTTTTTTATTTATCTCGCTTTTTATAACGAAAGTCGCAGAATGCGAGACGATGGAATTACTATCTGGCAGCGGGCGATGTAAACTATTAGTTTTAAGATTCATATTTCAAAGAAGTTTGGAAGATCTTGATGCATCAAACCTTCTGTCATATGCCCATTATCAATGACCTCATTTTCGTGGTTCAGTGCCTGCTTGAAAACTAAAAGGGTTTGTTGGTTATGTTTTGTTTCTCACTTATTGTGAGTAATAGGACAACTCAATTTCGTATGCGGGTTTCTAGGAAAAGATGCCTTCAACCTCACTTCCTAGTCTGTCTGGCAAGTTTCATTTGACCTTAACCTCATTTTCATTGTTCATTGGTCAATGTTAGGTTTTTGCATTTTGGTCGGTTTTCCAATTACTATAAGCATTAGGTCAACTATATATAGTGTCTTGGATAATTGTAAGGTGTATATGTTTGCCTGACATGACTTTTTTACTTTAACTTCATTGTCATGGATCTCTTAAAATGTGAAATTTAAGTGATACGTGTAGTCAAAACTTTATAACTTTCAACATACAATAAATGATCATTAAATCATACAAGACATAAAAGCGTGTGCATTCTTGTAATTCTCTTTTAGGACAACTCTGACGGTAGAAGATACAATTTTTTTTTAAGGAATTAATTGACAAGTTTCGAAGGTATAAAGAAACTAAAGTTTTTATCCCCTCCATTCATCAGTTGACTTTATGTTGATTTGATTACCTATTCTTAAGGTGACTTGTTTTGTCATGCGTATAACTCAAGTATTCAATCATTGATATATATTCTTGAAATTGAAATTGTTTGGTTCACATGGTGGCTAATACTGAAGGAGCTGTCAATGCATGTTATTTAAATTTTGATATTTGATGGTTTTAACTAAATATTTCATGTTATAAGATTTGAAAAAAAATAGCAAACACGATTCTAGTGGAAAAAATAATATTTTTATAAACAAAAGCTGTTTCAAAGCCATCGTCCCTTATCATACTAGACACTATCATCATTCCTGTAGCTCTGTTTATGTCTATTTCGATAGGACGTTTGATTCCTTCAGCCTCTGATAGCATGGTCTTACAGGTTATACCATCTGGTGATATCTGATGTTTTTTCGAGAAGCTATGAAAACAAAGCCATTCATGTCTAATGTAATTCCTTTTGGATTGTCAATGTCCTGGTGGTGAAATATCCACTGAAGTTCACCGGTACTATTAAAGCAGCAAACGTTGTTTTGATGGGCAATGGTGCCATAGATGTTTCCTTGGAATAATGAAATACGACACATTTCTTTCATTCTTTCTAAGATTGTATGAGAAATGTCATTTAAATATATGCTAGTAATCTGGCTACCACTATTACTGATGATTAAAGTGTTACCATCACTTGCTACCCTATAACAAATATGAGAAAGTTTGATGGTTTGGATGATTTCATTCTTTTCTATATCCACCAGTTTTATCTGTTTGGATGCTCCTAATGTTACAGCTACTGTATTTTTTCTGACAAAGCAGGCATCATATGGATATTGTGTGAATGTAACTACTATTCTGATGAACATGTCACCATAACTGAATAACAATAGTTGTTTGTTGATGTTAAGGGAGCTACCATTTGATTTTTATGGGGGGGCTAGGATGAAAATTTTTGTCCTGCATTTTTTTTTAGTTGTAATCTCTGTCCTGCCTTTTTATTTTTCACTCTATTCGGTCCTGCCTTTTTTTTTTTATTAGTTTATCCTGACTTTTTTTACTTAAATTGTCATCCTGCTTTTTTTTTTGCAAAGTGTCTCATCCTGCCTTTTATTTTACTCAAAACTCCTGTCCTGCCTATTTTTTTCAAATTTCATCCTAGCCCCCCCATAAAAATCAAATGGTAGCTCCCTAATAAGAATTATGAATTTATTACCAACTAATACACGACAGACAAATATATTCAAAGTCTTCCTATCTTTTGGAATTGTCAGTCTTGTTAACAAGGTTGGCTTTATTTTTTCAATTCCAGGAACTTTTACAATTAAACACTTGGCTTGATCTTTCTTCCAGCCTGAATTTGGAGGGTAACAGAGGTGGTATTGATACCGATCTCTCCAAAAGATTTGACATCGTGTAAAATTGATTGAAGAACAGATGAAATGTTATACTTAAGATTCTTTTCAATGAAGTTGTGTCCCCTCTCTAAATCTTACATATATTTAGCAGTTTGTGATGTAGTTTTCTCAATTTCTCTTAAACCAATATACATCTGTAGCTCTGTAGCATATTGCGTCATTATGGTAAACCTGCTCTGCATTTGGTTTATCTGACTGGCTTGCTGTTCCATTTGCTGCAAAAGAGTGGTCAAGTTTGATTTTAGCTTTGAATGTTTAAACTCTAAGTCATTCAGTAAGTCATGCCCTAATTTGTTTAAGTAATCATTGATCGACTTCCTCGTATACCAGATTTCCTCAACAGCTTTCGTTTTCTGCGTATTGATGGTAATGTTCCTGGTTTTCATGTTTTTTATGACTGCATCAAAGTTTTCCTTCACATCCTTCAAATCTTTTTCCAAAAGTTGAACTGAGGCAGATGCTTTTACTTGCTGTAGGATATCAGACAAGGGTTTGAGGTCTTGACATTTCTTGTTTTCATCGGTGATGCACTGGACACAGCATGGACTGGCGTGAAAAGAACAATACAGTTCGAACTTCCTCTTGTGATCTCTACATTGACTGCTAATGTCTTGCATGAATTTGGTAACTGGTGGTAATCTTTAGCTGACATGGTTTTATGGTTCTTAGACAGCCTTGACCTGCTGTGCGGTTTTTCACAGTCTTCACAAAACAAAACCTCACATTCTGTACACCACGTGACTGCTCTGTTGGATATTCCATCATCACGGCAAATTGTGCAAAGGTGTTTGACTGATGAGGCCTATACTATCTTTCTTTATATCTGAAATATAAGAAAAAAAACTCTCGAATAAAACTTTATAGCTAACAACACTGTAAATGTTATCTAAACCAAATTATTTTTTGAAAACATTCAAAATCATTAATTTGTCTTAAAGTAATTTTAAATAAAAATGCCGGTGAATTTATTTATAGTGTTCTGAAGGAATATAATATACTGGTTTGAGCAAGTACACATCATTATCATTAAATAAATAAATAATAGTCGAGTTCGGTATATTTCCAAAGGACACATCTTTGATTAAACTAGGATATTTATAAATATCAAACAGTTCTGCTCTTTTCAATTACGTACGCCCTAATTTTATAGTATGTGTGCTGCAGATATTTGATAAGAAAAACAAAAGTATTATTGACACAATGTCAGAATGAGCAATAATTGCCCAAAGAAGGTGAATTATCCGATTCATTTGTTTTCAGTCAAGGTGACATTGTCATGTTTCTACTTTCTTTTTTAATGAAACATTGATTTCTTATTTTATTATTAATGTAAAGGTCATGGTCAGTTACCAGAGTTTAGTAAATTATGAATTTGGGGTTGCAAGATAAATATGCAATAAGATTATTAGAAAATTATTACCATGCACATATCGACAGTCAGATAGGAATTTACATAGGGACGTAAAGTATCCAATATCTGGGATACTTGAATCAACAGATTAATATTTGGTTTGTGTACACAGATTTGATATGACCTCAATTTATTGATTGAAAATTTGTAATTTTCAGTGGATATTTTAAAACAAACAAAAGAATGTTATTTTTGTGAAACAAAGTAGATTGACATTGAATTGTACATTTAAAAAAAAACTAATTGGACATCTTATCACTTAAAACATGTATTTAAATTTAAATATTTTTAGTATAAGCATATTGGACTATCATCACATGATACATGTAGGTGAATGAAGAAATCATTTGGTTTAAATATTTATTAATATTTCTAGTTAAACATGTTCGAGGCTAGAATTAGTCGATATACAATTGAAAATTATGCTTTTAAGACGAGAGTAGATAGTAACATGCAAGTATTCCCCAAATAGCATAAGTTCCACGGAAGTGCCAACATAAACACTGACTGACATAGCTTTGTACATCCATGTAAATACTGATATATCCCTGTACTTTTCTGTTTTCAATAAAACAGAGAATGAGTTTACCGCTTGAGATATAAAGTCAAGTGCTAAAATGTTGGTGAAAACGTAAACTTTAGATGAACAGCGTTAGACTCACACTTTGATCTACACCAATGAACTGCAGTTCTAGCGCTGAACTTTATTTCCAAAGCGCTGGACGCTTCATCATTAGCGGTGGACTTTTACATCTCGAGCGCTTAATTTTATGTCTTAAAGTAAAAGCAACAGGAAGATGTAACATTAAGCTTACAATAGGCCAATTTTAAGGACAACATTAACTGTTTTATATTTTATATACACGATAAAAGTATCGGAAAACAGATAACGCTATAAACCCTGAGCAGAAGATACTATCCTACCTGGGGTTCGTGAACACTATAACCAAAGCAGAAATGTAGGGAATGTGTCAAAGAGACAACAACCCGACCAAAGTAAAAAAACAGACGAAGGCCACTTATGAGTTGCCAATACAGTTAGAAAATTCCGCACCCGGAGTCGTGCTTCAACTGGCCCCTAAACAAAAATATGTACATGTACAGTTATTATGGACGTCATTTTAAACTCCGAAATTATAAAAGAAACTAAAAAATCATCCAATTCCAGAGGCTTTTTTTTAGGCACAAAAATGCAGGAGAAGGGGGAGGGGGGTTTACATGTTTAAGATTTGAGATCTCAACCCTTCCCCTATACCTCTGGCAAATCTGAAAAACAAAACACAAAAACACATCAAGCGCAAAAAGATTAAAGAGGCCCTAGCCATGGCGTTGTCAGTATTTTCGATTTATGAGTTTAAAACAGGGGGACGAAAGATACCAGAGAGACAGTCAAACTCATTAATCGAAAATAAACTGACAACGCCATGGCTAAAAATGAAAAGGACAAACAGACAAACAATAGTACACATGGCACAACATAGAAAACTAAATCATTAACAACACGAACCCCACCAAAAACTAGGGGTGATCTCAGGTGCTCCGGAAGGGTAAGCAGATCCTGCTCCACATGTGTCACCCATCGTGTTACTTATGTTATGACAAATCCGGTAAATAATTCGGTAGATCATATTCATGAAAGGGAAGGGGATTGTAATTACGACGTAAGGAACATATCCGATAGCATTTGTGAAACGATTATACCATAACGGTCAAACCAACTATGATGGCGTCCGTAAAATTTACGAAGAGATGATTTCAATTTAACTGTCCCTCTGGTATCTTTTGTCTCTCTTTTGTATTTGTCTTGCGGTTATAACCGGTCTTGCAGTTTGTACAAGTGCATTTGTTACAAATGGATTAAATGTTTGTATCGGGCGGAATGTGTTGTTGTTGGTTGGATGATAACAGGTGCGTTATTATGTCCGTTACCGGTGATAGCAATGTCAGCACATCCGTAAAACCACATCTTGAGAACCACATCATATCAACCTTTGGCCACTGCGATCTACATGATAATTGTTTCCTTAAAAAGTTAACATGATACATAAATTCGCCGTTTCCTAAGATAATGCATTCTGGGTAATCATTCTTCTCAAATTAATACACCATTACATCATGATTGGTTTAAAATGTTCTAAATAATGGAAATTCAACTAATGACGTAACGTTATTTTTATTTTGGGATACAAACAACTAAATTTATCAAGTTCTTCAGATTCTTAAAAAGCCAGTTGCTATATTTTGGGCAATCGTTTATGTTAAGCATACAAGTAATTGGTTTAGCGCTATAAAACTAGGTATAATCTACCAATTTTTACATTTGAAAATGTCTGTATCAAGTCAGGAATATGACAGTTGCTGTCCATTCGTTTTATCACTGGATTTTGCCATTTGATTAGGGACCTTCCGTTTTGAATTTTCCTCGGAGTTCAGTTTTTTTTTTTATTTTTTATTTTACTTTTTGCAAGCAGATACATTCTGCAAAGAGGATTGACAAAACGGACTTCGGGAAATTGGAACCACTAAAAGAGTCTGTTTAAAAAATGACAATTGTTATCTAATAGTTTGTTTCTGTGTGTGTTGCATTGTCGTTTGTTTTTTGTTTTTTTGCACTTTAGTGTTTCTGTTGTTTCGTTGTTTTCTTCTTATATTTGAATTGTTTTCCTAAGTTTTAATTTGTAACCCGGATTTGATTTCTCTCAATCGATGAATGACATTTGAACAGTGGTATACTACTGTTTCCTTTATTTTGTTCGGTTGCAACAAGTCACATACTAACTCCTCAATATTGAAGGGAATATATTCTCCAAAATTATACAATTTCTTAATTCGTAACATGCAATTTCTTATTTTGTAAAATGTAATTTCTTAATTTGTAACATCTATTTTTTCATCCGTTACATAAATTTCTACGTTTCTTGATTTGGTTAACTTTAGATATTTCTGATTTGAAAACTTATTGCATCAGATTACCAATCAATACAGTTGCATTTAATTTTATGTGTGTGTTTTTATATTATAGAAAAGAATATAAGAACTTTAAATGATATAAATCGTTAAACATTGGGTGTGAGTTGGTAGAAATACGAGTTGGTATATATTGGATGCGAGTTTGCGAAGATACGAGTTGATATGGCTCCACAGCGAACTCGTATGGAATATTGTGAAACTATTTTATTCTATAATTGTAAAACTTCTAGTCTTGTAAAACTTCTTGTAACATGTTGATTTGTAACTTGTATTTGTCCTTTAGAAACGGAACTTACTATTGGCTGGCAGCGGTAACAATTGCACAGACGCGATCTCACAAAACGTGACTCGAACAAAGTAATTACATTTCACAAATTAAGAAATGTAGAAATTCATGTAACGAATGAAGATATTACGTTAACGAAATAAGAAATTTTGTTTACACATTAAGAAATTACATTTCACAAATCAAGAAATGTAGAAATTCATGTAACGGATGGAAAAAAATACATGTTACAAATTAAGAAATTACATGTTACTTATTAGGAAATTGCATGTTACTTATTTAGAAATTGCATTTCACAAAAGAATTGTATAATTATTCCATTCCATACCTCAAAGGTTGTTTTGCATGGGTTATTTAATGTGCATATCTGAAGACTAGAAGTGGCTGTGCTACAAAGGAAATTATTCAAAGCAAAGGCAAACAAAGGCAAAAGCTAGTTCACAATACCTTTAATATGACTACTGCTATTCGCCATTTAAGAATCTAATGCATTCTGGGTAACTCCATTATTCGTACCACAATTAAAATGAAAACAACGTCACGTCATTTCCTGAATTTCAATTGTTTAAGACGTTGCTAGCCAATCACAAATTACGAAGATGATGAGCATTAAAGACCAAAATTCCCAAAAGTTATGCCAAATACAGATAAGGTAATTCACAATACCTTTAATATGACTACTGCAATTCGCCATTTAAGAATCTAATGCATTCTGGGTAACTCCATTATTCGTACCATAATTAAATTGAAAACAACGTCACGTCATTTCCTGAATTTCAATTGTTCGTGACGTTGCTAGCCAATCACAGTGTTCGCAATACATCTATTGTCTGACTACTGTAAGTCTAATGTATATAAACTAATCATAGATACCAGGAATACATTTTGTACTTACGCCAGACGAGCGTTTCGGCTAAAAAAGACTTGTCAGTGACGCTCGAATCCCAAAGAGTTGAAATGGCCAAATAAAGTACGAAGTTGATGAGCATTTAAGACCAAAATTCCCAAAAGTTATGCCAAATACAGATAAGGTTATCTATTCCTGAGGTAGAAAAGCCTTAGTATAACAAAAAGTCAAAAGTTTTATAAACAGTTTATTTATAAATGTGACCAAATCAATGAAAATTCATGTCAACACAATAATTAATTGTGTGGAAAGAGCGATGTTTGCCTGTTTCCCTGATAAACTATGACATGTTATTTATTTCCAGTTGAATAAGTAGTTATCAATAACCAATAGAATCACAGAGATTAATAAAGGGTGACTAAAAATCGTCAATAACCAGTTAGCTTCTGTGTTAACAATACCATGGATCACCTAACAAGCAAACCTCACGTTAAATTTATGCAGAGTTCAAAAGTAAGAAGAAAATTGTTCTACCGAAAAGTTGAAACTAACGGCCTTATTTATGCATAAAAAATGAACGAAAAACTAATATGTAACACATAAACAAACAACAACCACTGCATTACAGGCTCCTGACTTTGGACAGACACATGCATACATTATAAGGCGGGATATAACATGTTAGCGGCATCCCACCCCTTCCCTAACCTGGGACAGTGGTATAACAGTACAACATAAGAACGAACTATACTAATCAGTTGAAAAAGGCTTAACTCAGATGGAAAATACAAGTTGACGTTGCCGGGTACATCCCAACAACAAAAAGACACTAGGTACAGATCGGAGAGTACTAGCAGTTTACTGACAGCTAGTTCAAAGCCACTAACAACTAATAAAAATAAAATCATGCATCTAAGACTAAATGGTAGGACTCGATCAGTTAACCAAATTTCCACTACTTCATGTAAATCCTTCTTTCGAAACTACATTGAACTTATTTGAATTTGATCACATTCCATAACCTACTATCTCATTCAAACATTCCGAAATATCTATATTGACCGAATTTGCAACGACAAATGAAGATAAAGAACCAACGCCACGATTTTCGTTGGAAATCCTGAAATAACCTCGTTATCGATTGAGACACAATATCTGACATCACGTCATCCGCATTGTAAAAAAGGTATTTTTATTTCTTTATTTGTGAAATTTCATGAACGTGTTAATTTTTGTACAATATCCTTTGATACTTTCAAATCATAAAGATTTTCCTTTATGTCTGCAGAATTGTATTTCCTATCCTTACCGCCATGGAACTATCAATCTTTATCATTTTTGTGTTGAAAGCTCCGTGGAAGCTTTGTTGTGAAAAGAAATTCTTGTATGTTTTGCTGCATCAGTCAAAAGGGGTATTTTTCTTTTCTATTTCAATTAGTTCTAGACGCAAACATGTTTAACGTTGAAACATAAATTTAACTTTCATTGAATACTTGTTTCGTCTTCCTATAAAATAGAATATACTAAGTAATAGAATATTCTTAATCACCAAACTGAGGCTCTAGTAGGGCATTTAACATATTAATAGTATCATGTGATATGCAATCTAGACGATATCTATGTAATATGTTCAATGAATAACAAAACAAACACAAACACAACAAAATAATCACAACATATCAATTTGTAATATGTTAACATTGACTCAAGTGCACAAGGTAAGTGTATGTGGACTATTAAATAATCAGGAAGCTTATTTTGTTTGTAATTGATTGGTTGATGTTGTTTGACGTCCAGTGGCAAACATTTCATGCATTTTAAGGACGAAATATTTTGTTTGTGTCCTATGGAGAAATCTATAAAGAAACAAAAAACCCACACATTTAACTATGATGTATAATGAAATCAATAAAAGATATTATGACTAATCTGTAGTAAACAAACACCAAGAGTCGATGCATAAAGAAATTTCTCTATTTGTAGTATATAAGCTACATGTATCATGTCAAGATAGTCTCAATCCACCATTTTTTACATTTGAAAATGCCTGTACCAAGTCAGGAATATGACGGTTGTTATCCATTGGTTTGATGTGTTTTATCCTTTGATTTTGCCATTTGATTAGGGATTTCCGTTTTGAATTTTTAGTTCAGTATTTTTGTGATTTTACTTTTCACATAATTATGCTAAAACTTATTTTGATTCAATAACCGCTTAATACAATGAACAATGTCGGAATTGTTTTGTTGATGTTCAAAAAATCAATTTAACTTGTTTGTTACACACAATAACGGTTCTTGAAAGTTTTTTTACCGCTTTAGTCTGCTGAAAAGTACATACATTCAACCAATACATTTAAAGTCATGTTTGTGCACAAAAAAAATAATTAACTGTGAAACAAATACTTGAATATTTCTACATAAGTGACCTAGATATTGAACAATAACTTCCCTGTAAGACTTCCTTTCTGTCGGAACGGTCATGGTAAGAATTTTTAAATGATATGATTGCTCATTAATGTTACTACTCAAAATTTAAAAAAAATATGGCAACCGTTCTTGATAACTGTATAACATTTATTTTAATATCTGCATCACGAAAATTTAAAAGAAGGGCGTGTATGTAGATTATAAAAAAAGGAAGCTTTTTTTGTTTGTGATTGATTGGTTGATGATGGTTGCTTAATGGCGAGTGGCAAATATTGCATGCATGTTTTTGTGTGCACTATGGAGAAATCCTTATAAAGAAACAAAAAACCCACATTTTTTACTATGATGTATAATGCAATGAATAAAAGATGGTATGAATAATCTGTAGTAAACACCACGAGTCGATGCATTAAAGAGATTTCCCTATTTTTAATATTAGAGATACATGTATCATGCATGTCATGTCATGGTAGTCTCACATAATAATACAAAAAGTTATCTTAGTTTAAGTGTTTAATTCAATGAAAATGATCAACTTGGTTTTTTTTTTATTTTAATGCTCAAAACGTTATTTCAATTTGTTTGTTACACGCAAATAATGGTGCTTGGATGTTTTTTATGGCGTTTGTCTGCTAAAAAGTACATACATTCAATCAATACATTTAATCAAATTTTTGTTTACACACAACAAAATATCTAACTGAGAGACAAGTACTTGAATGTTTCTACATAAGTGACCTAGATATTGGACAATAACTTCCCTGTGCGACTGTCTTTCTGTCAGCATGTTCGTGGTAAGAATTTTAAATGATATAATTGCTCATTAATGTTGATGTTCAAAATTAAAAGAACTATGACAACCGTTGTTGATAACTGCATAACATTTATGATAAAATAAGAAAACAATGTTTCATTACAACAGAAAATAGAACCATGATAGATTTAACCCTGAATTAAAACGAATGAAACATATAATTTTACCCCCTTTGAGAAATTATTTCTCATTTTGACAAATTACAAAGTGTGTAGACAATATCACCAGTCAGTCTATCATTTTCTTTCATTTCAATATCTGCAACACATAGAATTTGAAAAAAGGATGTGGTGGCACAAGTGCTTACGTTATTGAAGAGAAGAACTGCTGAAGATCAATAAGTATCCGGTTCAATCAGAATTGTATGCTTTCAAACTCAATTAGTGTGCTTTATCTATTCATTGAATCTGAGAGTTGTACTATAGCTAGGGAATAAAATGTCTATTCTGTCAAGCCAGTATATTTTTTTCTTTTGAATCCTTTAAATCAATTCACTTGCCTTTAATCATATATGAACACACTAATGATTTTGAATGTTTTAAAAAAAAACAGAAATACCTTTTTTGGTACAAATACAATTAACGGTGATGTTAACAAGATTTTTAAGAAAAGAATCATCATCCTAGCAGGCCTCGACAATAACGCTTGTCCGATTGTCCGGTACCAGAGAGAAAAAGGTCGGACAAGTAAAAGTTGTATCAAGCTTGTCCATCGGGACAAGTACATTATTATTCTGCAGAAAATAAATTTAATCCAACTTTGATGAACAAAGTATTTATAAACAAAAAACAAGAAAACAAATATTAATTTGACATGTTTCTGTATTCTGTTTATTTAAATGCAAAGCCTTTTTCATCAGCATGTTTACTTGCAATCGATAATTTTTAACTGCTTCTTTGTCAGGTACTTTTTAACAGGTTTACGGTATACTATTCTCGAAAACCAGTCTTACTGATCCGAAGCAATGATGCGCTTTGTAGATAAGTTAACTTTACAGGACAGTTCGTCATCTCGAAAGATTCAGCTCCAAGTTTAATAGACAGTTTGGCACCGTAGGAGACATATTTAGTAGACATGATTGATAGACAGTTTGACAAGGCAGAAGACATTTCGGGACCAAGAAAAAACAGTACCTCATTTTGCTACCTTATTCTGTTCCTTATAATAAATACCAAACCGGTAATTTTTTTTCAAAACATTTTTTTTTATTTACCATAAAATTCACAAGATCATATTTGATCATAAGTAGAAAAAACAATACTTGCAATATGATGACCTGTAGCTGTTAATTTCTGTGTCATTTGGTCTCTTGCAGAGAGTTGTCTCATTGGCAATCCGATCTTATGATGGCTTATCTTCTTCTTTTTATTGATTGCATTTGAATATAAAGCTTTTTTCAACTTAAAAAAAAACAGGATACAAACCCAATGAGTGTACATTGTCCTATCAGATGGTGCCTCATGTTTAGAGTCTGATGAGACTGGCATTGATGAAAACTAGAACATAATTCCTGTGACATGACTAGTTTCGCAGTTGTACTTGACTCATATTTTTGAAAAGTATTTCAAAAGAAATAAATCAAATTCTGTTATATTGTTTAAATTCGTTTTGCTCCTTTAATCAACTAAAAATGTAAAAAGGTTATTTTTATTAGATTTTTTTTGGACAAGTAACAATTTCATTCGGACCTTTTGGTATATACTTGTCCTACAGGACAAGTTGAAAAAAAGTTATTGTAGAGGCCTTCCTAGGATTCTATACTTTTATAAATTGATTGTATAAAAAGTAATAGTATAGTGCAAATGTCTTTGTTTCATTAAAAGTCCAGAGTTGTCTCTCTTTGTTCAGTATGTATATAAACTAAGAAAGTTTAGATGATTGTCAATGAGACTACTCTCCTCAAGAGACCAAATGACATAGGCATTATCAACTTTAGGTCACTGTACGGCACTCAACAATGAGCTAAACCGATACCACATTGTTAGCTGTTAGAAGCCAAGAAATGATCAAATAAAAAAGCAAACGAGAAAAGCAAATATACGGTTATATGTAAAATAAGACATTTAACGACAAAAAAGATATAGCAAACAAACGACAACCACTGACACTTCACAGTTAGAAAATAAAATTAGAAATGAACCACAAAATGTTTCATTATCTCCTATTTCTGGATTTCTAATACATTAACCTTACTGTTTGTGTTGTACATGTGCATATTTATGTAATCAGTATCTTCCATAGATTTGATTTTCAAAAGTTAAAAGGGTGAAATATAATTCCTTTAATGTGTATCCATGGCAACAATCTGCATTTATTTACCATAAAATATTGCAAAAATGGGGGTGAAACTGTCACATATCCCCCCAAAATTTGGATCAAACTAGAATTTCAATGCCCATGAGTGATACCTTTTTAGAAATTGTTGACATTAATCTTCTTAATGATCAAATAAAAAGTGGGTGTCTTTAGCCTCATTTGTTCGTAAAATTTAATCACAAAGTTCTTGCGACAAAAAGTTGGAAAAAAACATTACAATAATTGCTGGACCAATGTATGGTGCGGATATGCAAATACGGACTGTCATACAGAAAACAGCCTATATTACATACATTACATAATATTAATGGTCATATAAACCCAATAGGAAGGCGATTTTAATTCTCAGCTATCCAAAAATGAATTTTATTCCACACTAGCTCTCATCTTTGAAAAATCCACAGGGGCCAAAATGCGAAACTACACACCTAATTGTGCAGTGCTACCTAAAGGCTTCTGCATGACTTAAGACGAGTGTGATTGGAAAACACATGTTATTAGGTGACGAACCTGTCCCTAACTATGGACAGTGGTGTAACAGTATAAAATGTATAAAAGTATGTCAGTGAAACAACATTCAAAATGACACAAACGCCTTAAGATTTTCTTTTTTTTTCATTTGGCCATTGCCTGCTGAGAGAAGAGAGAGAGAGAGAGAGAGAGAGAGAGAGAGAGAGAGAGAGAGAGAGAGAGAGAGAGAGAGAGAGAGAGAGAGAGAGAGAGAGAGAGAGAGAGAGAGAGAGAGAGAGAGAGAGAGAGAGAGAGAGAGAGAGAGAGAGAGAGAGAGAGAGAGAGAGAGAGAGATCTGGTTTATAAGAAAATCAACAGTTAAATTGTGAATTATCATTGCATATCGGGACGTAATTCATTCTTTCATAATCATGATATTATATGTATTTGTGTATATTACAGTAATATTTGTATGCAAAATATTTTATGTATAGCTTTAAGGGGTCTCGCGGGTTTAAATCATTTATTTTTTTTAAATATAGGATTCGCTATGTGTTTCTATAAATAAACTTTATCATATACTTAATGAAAAAAAATATGGGGTCAAACTTCATTTATGCTCAAAATCTGCCTTTGAAAGAAGCATTCATTTTTGTTCAGGTCCTTTTTTTCTTTTGAACTAATAGGAGAAAAAAGGTAAAATCGAAATAAAAAAAGAAAGAAATTACAGAAATCGCTTAAATTCTACAATAGTTTAGTTTAAGTACAGTTCAACAGTTCATTTGAAAAAAATAATAAAAAATATAGGTCACCGATGAATTAAAAAAAGTTATTTCAATTTTTATGCCAAAAAATGGCATTTGTTCATCAAAGGGAGATAATTTGGAGCTTTTTCAATGATATAAACATTATTAAAATCATCTGGGGCTAAACAAATTAATTGTTTGGGTCGATTTTTGTACAATATCATAAAGTAACAACTAATAGTGTAATAAATAAAATTTGTAATGAAAAAAACAAATGTTTCAATTTTTGCTGATTTTTTTTGTACCCTCGAGCCTCCTTAAAGGTTTTTTGAGAGTTTTACTATATATTTCAGATATAAAGATATACAGTAATGGCCTCACCAGTCAAACACTTTTGTACAATTTGCCAAGATGATGGAATCTCCAACAGAGCAGTCATGTGGTGCACTGAGTGTGAAGTTTGTTTTTGTGAAAACTGCGAAAAACCTCACAACAAGTCAAGACTTTCTAAGAACCATACAACCATGACAGCTAAAGATTACCACAACTTACCTACATTCATGCAAGAAATAAGCAGTCAATGCAAAGACCACAAGAAGAAGTTTGAACTTTATTGTTCTTTCCATGCCTGTCCATGCTGTGTCCAGTGCATCACCGAACACCAGAAATGTCAAGACCTCAATCCCTTGTCTGAAATCCTAAAGCAAGTAAAATCATCTGCCTCTGTTCAACTTTTTGAAAAAGATTTAAAAGTTGTAAGAGAAAATTTAGATACAGCCATACAATACATGAAAACTAGGATCAGTACAATCAATAATCAGAAAACAAAAGCCGTTGAGGAAATCCTATCTATGAGGAAGTCGCTCAATGATTACTTAAACAAATTAGAGCAAGACATACTTAATGACTTAGACTCTAAACATTCAAAGCTGAAATTAGACATGGCTACTCTCCTGCAGCAAATTGAACAGCGAGCTAGTCAGATAAACAAAATGCTGAGCCAGTTTACCATAATGACGCAATATGCAACAGAGCTACAGATGTATGCTGGTCTAAGAGAAATTGAAAAAACTACATCAGAAACGACAAAATATATAGAAGATTTAAAAAATGGATACCACTTCTCTGAAAAGAATTTGGAGGTTAACATTTCGTATGCTCTGCAATCAATATTACGTGATGTCAAACCCTTTGGAGATATCGCTATCAATACAACCCCTTCTACCCTACAAATAAAGCCTGGAAGAAAAGATCAAGCCCAGAATTTAATTTCAAAAGTTCCTGATATTGAACAAATAAAGCCATCCTTGTTGACAAGACTGACAATAACAAAAGATATGAAGACTTTAATTATATATGTCTGTCGTATACTACCTGATGGTAGATTTATACTACTTGATAGGAGCAAAAATCAATTATTGTTATTCGGTAAAGATGGCATTTTCATTAGAATAATATTTACATTGAAACAAAATCCTGTTGATGTCTGCTTTGTGAGAAACAAGACAGTTGCTGTTGCATTAGGATCAACCAACCAGATAATACTGGTGGATATAGAAAAGAATAAAATTATGCAAATCTTCAAACTGTCGCATTGCTGTTATGGAGTAGCAAGTGATGGTGAAACTTTGGTCATCAGTAGTAATGAAAACCAGAGTACTAGAGTAAATCTGAATGACATGTCTCATACAATCTTAGAAGGAATGAAAGGAGTCGGGCGTATTTCATTATTCCAAGAAAATATCTATGGGACTATTTTCTCTGCAAAGAAAGTCTGCTGTTATAAAAGTACTGGTGAACCTCTGTGGACATTTCAGCATCAGGACATTGACTATCCATTCGGAATTACATCGGACAACAATGGCTTTGTTTATATAGCTTCGCGAGGAAACAACAGTATCGTGGTAGTATCACCAGATGGTAAAACCTGTAAGACCATACTATCAGAGACTGATGGAATCAAATATCCCTGTAGAATAGACATAAACAAAGTCACTGGTTTGATGATAGTGTCTTGTGTCATCAGTGAAGATAGCAGAAACTATGAAACAGCTTTTGTATTTAAAATTTAAAATGTGTTTTGTCTTTAATAAAAGTATAACTCATATCAAGCTTATTAAATATTTCTTTTGTTTTTGAAGGCGTATAAATAGTATATTTTTAGAATTTTTGTTTGTTAATTTTTTAAATGATAAAATATTTCTAACCTGATTTTTAGAGGAAAATCGCGATGATTAACAACCATTAGAGCCAAACAATACCTGTGCAGCGCCTTCAGTATTCACCGCCATAAGAATCAAACCAAAATTGCGCTCTATGTTTGACAAAAGGACCCATACAAAACATATCCAATCAAATTAACCTAAAGTCAACTGATGCATAAAGAATGAAACTTAAAAGTATTTACAGACATTCTTGTGTTGAAATAAGGAATTACAAGAGTGTACTCGCTGAAATGTCTCGATTGTATTTTAAGGTCTAAGATCCATGATGAGAGAGCGAGTCAAACGATCTTCATGGATATACAACAAGCCAATGAAATGAGATGTTATCAAATATAGTTGCCTTTCCATGAGTGATACATATTAAACTGAGATAATTGCAAACTTTCATGTAGTGTAAGCAAAACTTCCATAGCCAATGGACCATAAAAAATTGATTGCAGATGCTGGAATAAATAATCTCCTTGAAAACTAGATGAGTCATCCTAATACTAAATATCATTGAACTATTACAGGCGATTGTCCTTGAACTGCTATAAACAAAAACTATCATGTGTAAAAATAGCAACATGTTCTTAGTCAAAAAGACCATTAAGAAACAGGGCGGAATTGGCTGGCTTTCTAAAGAGTCAGACAAAACAATTTAAACAGTGCGAAGAAAGATAACTCTGAGGTGTCTTTGAGGTAAGCACATTTGTACACAATGTTATACCCTGTTTTTCAATAATTTCGACTAGTGACTTTTAATGTTCCTTTGATATCTTTCGTCTCACTTTTTATATTGACGGTGAACCTAATAAATTAAGTCTCACAGAATGATGTTATTATGTATCTGTATTTTGTCCATCTCATTAACTTAATTTCAATTGATAAATACATAAAAATTATGTTCCCATGAACAAATATTCTATTACATGAACACATACATGAATATATACACATTAAACATATAATATTATAGTGTCAATAGGCTTATCTCATAGTCACCTAAAAGTTATCTTTCTTTGCACAGCCGTAATGGTATTATCTGGTCATTTAACCTAGCACCTTTGGAACTGTATTAATACTAGTATGGTCTTTTGACTAATGAAAATCCCAAATGAACTGTGATATTACTTATATATAGGCAAGAAAACATTTATCTCTGTTTTATTTCATTTCATTCCATCGAAATCTATAATTTGATATCTAAATCCTTCATCAAGCTCCTATGGCTTTTATATTATTTGTTTTATGTACATACATCTTCTCGTTTGAATTGTTTTACATTTGTCATTTCTGGGCCTTTTATAGCTGACTATGCGGTGTGGGCTTTGCTCATTGTGAATGCTGTACGGTGACCTATAGTTGTTAATTTCAGTGTCATTTTTGTCTCCTGTGGAGAGTTGTTTCATTGACAATCGTACCACATCTTTTTATATATATATATTTATAGTACTCTTACAGTTTCAGCTGAGATACGTGATCTTCGATACTTTCATCTACAGCATCAACTGGAAAACGTAGACACCATAAACTGGACAGATTAATCTGTCCTTACGTCTCAACTGACAAACGTGAACGCCATACACAGAGCAGAACATCCTCTATCCTTTAGTATCAACTGACAAACGTGAACGCCATACACAGAGCAGAACATACTCTATCCTTTAGTATCAACTGACAAACGTGAACGCCATACACAGAGCAGAACATACTCTATCCTTTAGTATTAACTGACAAACGTGAACGCCATACACAGAGCAGAACATACTCTACCCTTTAGTATCAACTGACAAACGTGAACGCCATACACAGAGCAGAACATACTCTATCCTTTAGTATCAACTGACAAACGTGAACGCCATACACAGAGCAGAACATACTCTATCCTTTAGTATCAACTGACAAACGTGAACGCCATACACAGAGCAGAACATACTCTATCCTTTAGTATCAACTGACAAACGTGAACGCCATACACAGAGCAGAACATACTCTATCCTTTAGTATCAACTGACAAACGTGAACGCCATACACAGAACAGAACATACTCTATCCTTTAGTATCAACTGACAAACGTGAACGTCATACACAGAGCAGAACATACTCTATCCTTTAGTATCAACTGACAAACGTGAACGCCATACACAGAGCAGAACATACTCTATCCTTTAGTATCAACTGACAAACGTGAACGCCATACACAGAGCAGAACATACTCTATCCTTTAGTATCAACTGACAAACATGAACGTCATACACAGAGCAGAACATACTCTATCCTTTAGTATCAACTGACAAACGTGAACGCCATACACAGAGCAGAACATACTCTATCCTTTAGTATCAACTGACAAACGTGAACGTCATACACAGAGCAGAACATACTTTATCCTTTAGTATCAACTGACAAACGTGAACGCCATAAACAGAGCATAACATATTCTGTCCTATGGTATCAACGGAGACACGTTAACGTCATAAACAGAGCAGAAAAAACTCTGTCCTATAGTATTAGCTAAGACACATGAACACATAAAACAGAGTAGAACATACTCTGACCTATAGTATCAGCGGAGAGACGTGAACATACATGTAAGAAAGATAACTTCAAATTCGGTAAACACCATTTTTCCTTTACTGAAAACATATGTATAAAAGAAAGGCCTTGTTAAGCGTTATGTGAGGGTAACAAATTGAACATTTTGATGTATACATATATAAAAAGAAAATGTGGTATGATTACCAATGAGACAACTCTCCAAAAGAGACCAAAATGACACAGAAATTAACAACTATAGGTCACCGTACGGCCTTTAACAATGAGCAAAGCCTATACCGCATAGTCAGCTATAAAATTCCCTGAAATGACAATGTAAAACAATTCAAACTAGAAAACTAACGGGCTTATTTATTTCAAAAAAATCAACGAAAAACAAATATGTAACACATAAACAAACGACAACCACTGAATTACAGGGTACGTCTCTAGTAACAACTTGTCCCACGTCAATTGTGAACCTTTAAAAAAAATAGAAATGATTTGCATGAACCTTTCAATGTCGTTCCAACTGTTGTATTTATAAACTTATCTTCCCTCTTGCGCATTAACATGCGCAATGAGAAAACATTCAGTAAATCCGTCAAAAAACAAACAGTTTTTTTTCAAGTCTATCCATATTTGAATGATCAAAAATTGATAATGAAAATGGGGAATGTTTCAATGAAATAACACACATCATGACTAAAGAGCATAAAAGTGCCGTATGTATCTTCAGTACAGTGAGAAAATTCCACACCCGGAGGCGTGCTTCAGCTGGCCGCTAAACAAAAATGCGTACTGGTACAGTGATAATGGACGTCACACTAAACTCCGAAATAAATAAATGAAACCTGCAAATCTTGGTTAATCAATATTGAAGTCGAACGTACTTATCACGAGCGGGGTTCGAACACATAACCTCAAAAAGAGGGACCAAAGATACCAGATGGATAGTAAAACTCATAGATGAAGGAAAAAAACCGTTACGCCATAGCTAAAAATAAACAGACAAACAGACAAATAATAGTACAGAAAACACAACATAGAAAACTAAAGACAAAGCAACACGAACCCAACAAAAACCTGGGGTGTTCTCAGGTGTTCCGGAAGGGTAAGCATTTCCTGCAAAAGTTAATAGGCTAGCGTTGTAGTAGATGAACTACTTGCAATCGTGATCACTCTATATATTGACACAAAACACAACATTATAATGATAAACAATTATAAAATTTATTGGTGATCTTAATAATTTGATTTTCAATTGATGAATCAGTAATTACAATCACGAAGCTTTGCTAGAAATAATCACAGTAAATCAATTCTTCATAAAAGAAAGTGAGTATAAACATGTTTGATGATATGTAGTGGCTAAGGCCAACCATGATACCATATCTAAAAATACCATTGAAACTTTAGAATTTCTCATCAGGTATGATTGATGAAATTTTCAACGAATTATCGAACTTCATATAGTACATATGTACAGACAAGTCTGGGTATTTCTTACCCGGATAATTCAGTCATTATATTCCGCTGCTCTACGGTGGCTTTATTCAAGCCCGGAGAACTAATAAATAAAAAAAAGAGAGTATCAATCACAATCCTGAATTCTTGACGGTTTTTTTTATCAAATTTAGCGTCCAAGCCCTCTAGTGATGGAGTGTCCATCATGGGCAGGGACATATATATATATTCATTTCGCTCTTCTGCGAAGTCTGTACGTTTCGTTTAGATCACAGAACACTTAAAGTCACTCAATTTGTTCTTGACCTTAATGTCAGAACCAGTGGTGAAGCCTCTATCTCTTGATTAGATAATTCATTTTCAATGGTATATTTAAACACGATGTGTAAAATCTATAACTATGCACAAAAAGCATATTTATTAATTACATAATATAGTCCGTGAAACAACCACTCAATTAACGACCTAGACCTTGACAAGAACATGCAGTTGGTGGACAATTTCCTTTTTGGCATTCTACTGTACACCATTGGTCAAGAGCCACAACTCCTGCCCAATAATTTATAGCCTTGCAAGTTATTGTACCGGGCCTTGCAGTTATAACCGGCCTCACAGTTTGTATTGGTCTTGAAGTTTGAACTGGTCTTGCGGTTTGAACCGGCCTTGCGGTTTGAACCGGTCTTGCTGTTTGATACGGTCTTGCGGTTTGAAATGGTCTTGCGGTTATAACCGGTCTCGCCGTTTGTACAGGTGCATTTGTTACAAATGGTTTAAATGTTTGTATCGGATGAAAGGTGATGCTTGGTGGTTGAGTGACGTGAGTCTGTCCGTTACCTGTGATAGCAATGTCAGCACATCCGTAAAACTCTTCCTGAGAACCACACCCTATACACCCTCGTCCGTCGGGATCTACACCATAGTTGTTCCCTACAAAACACAATAAACAATTTCCGAATCTAATGCATTATTGGTAATATTCTCAAAAGTGTACACCAAAGCTTCTTGGTTTGTTTAAAACTCATAAACAATGGAAATTCAACCAATGAACTTGAAGTGATGCTATTTTATTCTGGGGTATGAACAATTATACAAAATAGTCCATTAGATTCTGAAACGGCCATCTAAGTCAATCTTGCAAAGTAAATTGACGAACACGAATTCGGGAAAACTAAACTACTCAAAAGAGTCGTTTTTAAGATTGGTTGCGCCTGATCATCTATGGACCACCATGAAAAAGGTATGTACCAATGGTTAGTTAATGTGCCTATAAGAATACCGGAAGTGAATGTGTTACAAATGGAACCAATCAAGACAAAGTAAAATCAAGGCAAAAACTAGTTCATCATATCTATTACTAGTATCTGACTACTGCATTTTGGGTAACTTCATCGTTTATACCACAATTGTCTGGGACATTGTAAGCTAATCACAGTGTTGTGGTGAACGCTTTTGAAAATATTACCCAGAATGCAAAATTTCGGAAATGACAATTTCAGCCTATATAAATGTGGGGAAAGAAGAGAAAGTAAAGTTTGCATGTTTCCTCGGTAAACCATAGATGCATTATTTTGAACATCAATAGACAAATCAAGCTGTTAGTTTTCTTGTTTCAATTGTTTTGCATTTTTCATATCGAGGCCTTTTATAGTTGTATCAAATTTGCGTATTGTTGAAAGCTGTAAAATGCAATAAAGTTGTTAATATCTGTGTCATTTAGTCTCTTGAGGAAAGTGGTCTGTTTTGCAATCATACCACATCTTGTATTTTATCTTAACTTCCAATTGGCTGTTTCAGAATCTAAAGCATCATGGGTTTTTTAATTGTTCGTACCCCAAAATTAAAATAACGTTACGTCATTAGTTGAATTTCCTTCGTTTAGAACGTTTTTAACCAATCACAACGATTTGGTGTACGCTTTTGAAAATATTACCCAGAATGCATCAGATTCTGAAACGGCCAATTGGCACAGCACTTCAGGTATAATGTTCCAGACTTTGTTTATATCTGCTTAACTTGTAAAAGTACAGATGAAAGGTCATTATCTGATAGTAGACTGACATAATAAAATTGTAATCTTTGCCACATGTTACATTCTCAAGGAAGTTCGCTACTCAGTTTCAAAATAACAAGTTTTTCAAAACACTGGTATAAATCAGGCCCGTAGCCAGGAATTTTCAAAGGGGGGTTCGTTGGACTAACAAACTCGACTTTAACAGTCACAATTCGAACAGAACATCGACTTTAACAGTGCTTATTTGTTTTCAAGGGGGGGGGGGGGGGGGAGGGGGGGGGGTTCGTCCGAACCCCCCTGGCTACGGGTATGTAAATTGATAGAGGACTAATAAAGAAACCCAAGGAGCCCAAAGAAATATAGGTCAATGTGCTTGTTTTCGAGATATTAGCCATTGAAATTTTGGCGGGAAAATGTTCTCTCTTGATTTTTCATAGCTTATTATTGACCAGTTGAAGTTCTCAAAAACTGTTGAAAATAACAAAGATTTTATAAGACTTATGATGAAAAATATGGGGGTCAATGAACAGATTTTTTTAAGGAATGCAAATAGATAAAACCAGAGGATTCCGAAAATCAGAAGCGAACATCCATACTGATGTTTTCCTGCACTTGATCATAATGGTTCCTCTTCGCCTTGTTGTTGTTATCAAGATTAGAGATGATTTTTTTTTATTGATAATTGATTGTTAGATGTTCTATTTAGCTACGTGACGATGAGCTCATTAGACAACCTCTTGATCAATTCATTGAAATACGTTTTTATAACGACCGCTGTATAAAAAAGTGAACTTTTAAACAGTATTTTAAACGTCTTGTAATATTATATGCAGTTAAGAGATCACTGTTTTTTTTTATTATTATTTTAAGCTCCGACGGCATCAATTGGTGATTTGATGGTCGCAAATACCCGTTTACTGTTTCCGCTAACGCGTCGCCAGTCAGCTAATTTGCGACCATCAAATCCCAAATTTATGCCGTCGAAGCTTTAAGTACAATACAGTTATCTCAATTCTAATGAAACTGACAGAAGCAACGTTAAAACTTGTATTTAAAATCTGTCATACGCCGTCTGCGTTCCATACTATCAATTTTCAATTGATGCCATGTAAATAATTGACGTTATCCAATCAAAATGAACGTTACAATCGTTGTTGCATTAGAATCTATGGTTTACGTGACGTTATCCAATCAAAATGAACGTTACACACGTTGTTGCATTAGAATCTATGATATACCTGCGTGCCATCTCCACTGTAAGACACATTGTGAACATTGAAGTCCGTCAGGAAGTTCAACTTGGAAACGTTTTGTTCCAACTCCAGGAGTGTTAATATATCTGTAAAACATGAAAAAATATTGGTTTATTCAAGTTTGGAATAAGTTATGCAATTTCATTGCATTTATCCACAGTCGAGTCGTCCTAAATTGAAATGTGTGTGCACATATTAAAACACGTCAAAAAGTAAAAAGATACAATATTATAAAAATTAAAAAAAAGAAGATGTGGTATGATTGTCAATGAGACAACTCTCAACAAGAGAGCAAAATGACACAGAAAGTAAGAACTATAGGTCTGTAAAACATGAAAAAATATTGTTTTATTGTGGATTCATTATTATTCGTTGGATACCAAATTTTGAGTAAAAGTGAACCACGAAATTAAATGTTCAAAACATGACAAATTTCTTATATGCTTGTATGCAAACTTCGTCAAAACCACGAAATTTAATATCCACGAACATGTAAGTTTTCCTTAATCCACGAACGTTGGTACCCACGAACATGTAATTTTTCCCTTATCCGCGAAAATTGGTACCCACGAAAATAAATGAATTCAGTATTCAAGTTTTGGAATTAAGTAATGCGAATTCATTGTATTTATCCACACTCGAGTTGTCCTAGGTTAAAATAGGTGTGCAAATATTAAAATACATGCGGCAAAAATAAAAAGAGACAACTAGATAATTTCACTGAAACTTTGAGATGTTCCCTTACCGTGTAATCACAATCTTAATCTGAATGAAACTTTGAGATATTACCTTACTGTGCTCCAGATTAATTAACAATCTTAATCAAACTTTGATACGCTATCTTACTGCGTCTCATATTTAGTCACATTCTTAATCTAAATGAACCCTTACCGTGTTCCATATGTAATCACAATCATCTGAATGAAATTTTGAGATGTTCCCTTACCGTGTTAAGTATGAAGTCACAATCTTAATCTGAATGAAACTTTGAGATGTTCCCTTACTGTTTTCCAAATCTTGAAACAATCTTAATCGAAATGAATCTTTCAGATGTTCCCTTACCGTGTCCCACATGTATTCACAATCCTAATCTGAATGAAACTTTGAGATGTAACTGTATTGTGTTACAGATCTTGTAACGATCTCAATCTCAAAGAAACTTTGAGATGTTCCCTTACCGTGTTCCACATGTGTTCACAATCTTAATTTGAATGAAATTTTTATATGACCTTACTGTTACTGTGTTCCAGATCTTGTAACAATCTTAATCGGAATGAAACTTTGAGATGTTCCCTTACCGTGTTCCAGACCCAACAACGTTCAGTAGGTGACTATCTAGGCATGCATGAGTGATAGCTTTGGCAGGATTGTTGTTTGGACAGAGTTTCATTTCAAACCATCCTCTATGATCAGCGGTTATCTGTATTGACACGTCAATGACCTGCCCCGTTTTATAAGTTTTACCAATGGTACCAGTGGCGAACCGCCCGCCAGCTTCGTTGTCCTTCGGCCCTTGGTTTGGATCGCCACACACGCCACATTTACCATTTTGAAATAAATATTGATTCTAGAAAAAAGGAAATTATAATTATGTTCTAAATTCATTGTGTTTAAACGAATATGAAGTATTAATATTGATTCTAGAAAAAAGGAAATTATAATTATGTTCTAAATTCAATGTGTTTAAACGAATATGAAGTATTTATGTACTAAATATCTCTAGATTTTTGTATAGCATACATACCTGAGCACATTCAGATATGTACCTTTATACGATAAAGACATAATAGAAAACTAAATACAAATTTTAGGTACTGTTTGGTGCAATGACCATCTCGATTGCTTCATACTAGCTGATGACTTTGATCTTCGTATGAAAATATTCATGGCATTCCGAAAATAAATCAAAACAATATTTCAAACTAAATTTATTACATGTATATGGAGATTCTTATGAACTTTAAGAAGTTGGCGCCTGTTAAAACGTTTAGACCCACTGCATTTGTATGCACCTGTCCTATGTCAGGAACCTGTTGTTCAGTGGTTGTCGTTTGTTTGGTGGTTCTTATTAAGTGATTCTCGTTTCTCATTTTATATAGACCGTTGATTTTCCTCTTTGAGTTGTTTTACACGAGTCATGTTGGGCCCTTTATAGCTGATGTTTTGTGTGATAAATGCTGTACTTTGACCTATAATTGTTTAAATTTTTATACACTGTGACTTGGATGGAGGGTTGTCTCATTAGCACTCATACCACACACTTCTTTTTTATATTCCATCCTTAATAGTTTTGTTGTGCTTTAAAATTGAATGTAAATACAATGGATGGCGACATGCATTCAACAAAGACAATACAATTGAGAATGGACATGGGGTATGTGTCAAAGAGACAACAACCCTACCAAAGAACAGACAACAGCGGAAGGCCACCAATGGGTCTTCAATGCAACCTAAGGCGTGCTTCAGCTAGCCCTTTAACAAAAATGTATACTAGTTCAGTGATAATGGACGTCATACTAAACTCCGAAATATACAAAAGAAACTAAAATTAAAAATCATACAAGACTAACATAGACCAGAGGCTTCTGACTTGGGACAGGCACAAAAATGCCCTAGATATCACAGAAGAATGACTACCTCGACTATCTATACCGCCCTTGCACGGTCGATTTTACTGTGCATATATTCATGTGTTTGTTTTTGCCATTGGTAAGAGCATGGAAGTATTATATTAACATAATACTGCCATGGTAAGAGGTACATAAAAGGAAAGTATAAGGGTTAAGATCTCACAAAATATGTTTAATCCCGCCGCATTTATGCGCTTGACCCATGTCAGTAACCTCTGACCTTTCTTAGTCTTTTTTTTTTTGGGGGGGGGGGGGGGAGTTTAGAGACGTCAATTTACACTGAACTAGTAAAGTGTTTGTTGAGAAGCAAGATGAACTCTACCTCCTGGTGCAGAGTTTTCTCGCTGTGTTGAAGATACATTGGTGGCCATTCTTAATTTTATTAACTGCGGACAAATGTACCTCTGCAAACCACGAGATCAGGTTACTACAAGTATACAGTATATTTGATCTTTGTTTGAAAAATTCCCAACGCCATACTCATTTAAAACAGATGTGGTATAATTGCCAATGAGACAACCCTCCACAAGAAACCAAAATGACATAGAAATTAACAACCTTAGATCAACGGTAGGTCTTCAACAATGAGCAACGCCCGTACTGCATAGTCAGCTATAAATAGCCCCGACATGACAAAATGTAAAACACTTCAAAAAAGAAACTAACGGCCTAATTTATGTACCAAAAAATGAACAAAAAACAATTATGTAACACATCAACAAACGACAACCACTCAATTACAGGCTCCTGACTTGGGACAGGCACATAACGAATGTGGCGGGGTTAAGCATTTTAGCGAAATCTCAATCCTCCCCTAACCTGGTACAGTGGTGTAACATAACAACATAAGAACGAACTATAAAAAAAAACAGTGAAAAGGGGCTTAACTCGTCAGATGGATACAAATAGAAATACTACACAGAATGGACGTGGCCGGATCATACTGTTTGTATCCCATTGATACCTGCTATAAAGCAAATATACGTATCTACTTTAATTATATTAGTTTAAATTTTCAGTTTTCCATCTATTTCCAAATCACAGCGTATCGCTTTTTAGTAAAATCTTGGCAATGACGGGTAAAAAGTTTTTCCCCTTCATTGCCAAGATTTTATAAATGTAAGAGTCCCCGAAAAGTAAAAAACGATATTCATAATAAATAAACATATCGAAAACAGCATCAAGGTAAGCTAAAAATTTCAAAAAGCTAGAAAAGCAAGGAAAGCAAAACAATAGGCAGCAAACAGCAAAAAAACTAGAGAAAATTACATATTGAGCAACACAATCATACCAAAAGATTGGGATATTAAACTTAATTACCAAGGATGAATAAGGGGCCCTATAAAAATTGTGTTTTTTTCCTTGACATTTGTGTACTATTTTACATGTTTGGGTCTGAACACTGGCATTTGAAAACATGTTTAGGTTGCCAATATGTTAAGGGTCGTGTTTAGATTAAAAATTAATGTTTCAATTCAAAACACGTTCAAAAGTGTTTAAATTCGAGACATGTGTACATTTAAAGTCCTTACACCCTTGGCTCCGTGTTGAATACCGTACCTTGACCTATAATGGTTTACTTTTATAACTTGTGACAGGCGCGGATCCAGAGGGGGGGTTCCGGGGGTTGTAATCCCCCCTTTTTTTGGACGATCAATGCATTTGAATGGGGGCATGTAGTTGGAACCCCCCCTCTTTTGTCCTGGGTTAGAACCCCCCCCCCCCTTTTTTTAAATGACTGGATCCGCCCCTGTGTGACTTGTATGGAGAATTGTCTTATTGGCACTCATACGACACCTTCCTGTATCTATTTACAGAAAATGTGTTTAGATAGTCTTCTGACTGGCTGACGGTGCTTTGTCTATCAGCTCACAGACATATTTTTTTCAAGTGACCGTGACGTCGTCAACGTTTTTTCATGATTTACTCCGGTTTATTTTAAAATGGAATTTGGAATTAAATTATAAGGAAAAAACATTTGGTGTACACTTTAAATTAAGCAGCTACGCGGGTTATTCAGTGTGCACCACATTTTTTTGTTATTTCTTCATAAACAGGTAAATATTGCAGTCATTCCTTAAATAAACGAAGAGAAGAGCACAGTATTGTGGCTACGACAAATATGGTCACATACATACCTGCCAACTTTTCAAAATGCCCATGGGGGTATTACGTGTAAGATGGATCCTATAGTTTTACAAAACATCAAGGGGGCTTTCAAATATATTTTAGTGATGTTTTTTTGGCTTCTTCATACTATAACAAGCCTAAAACCATTGTAAAATTTATTGTTTTGTTTAAGTTGTGGACAAAATTGCTCTTTCAAAATTTTCATTTGTGAGCCTCCATAGGGGAAATCCCCCGCAAATAGTGACAGTTGGCAGGTATGCACATATTCTCAGATCTGTGTCTATAGTGTTGTTGTCAGTGATGTTTATGCTTTGTGTTAATCTGATAGGTTAAGAATTTTTCAGTTGATTTTTGACAGTTTGTTCTTGTGTTGTTAAACATCTGTCCTAGGTTAGGGGTTGTTTGGCGTCCGAAACTGGTTTAACCCCGCCACATTTTGTTTGTATCTGTTCCTAGAAATTGATTGGTTGTCGTTTGTTGCTGTATGTACATGTAGCCTACTGTAAACCAACTTTTTTTCGCGACATTCGCGAGTAGAACATAACGTAAATATAAATCGTCGCGAATATGTAAAACTTGGATCTATCCTTATGTAATTAAATATCGCCGCGAAGTGGGTTTAGAGGGTTAAACGTGAAATAAAGTATCCGCGAAAATAAGTTGGTCCACAGTTTTTGATTTTACAGTTTGTTCTGCCTTTGACCTGTTGCACCAATGTCCCATGTTAGGGTAGAGTCGTCCGCTATCGTGTTTTACCACGCCATATCCAATAAGGTAATATTTGTTTTATTGTTTAGTACATTAATCGGGGCCGCTATTTTTTTCGTTTGAGTTGTTTTACATTTATCATTGCGATACTATTTTATAGCTTACTATGTGGTATTTGTTTTGCTCATTGTTGAAGGCCGTACGGTGACCTTAAGTTGCTTACTTCTACGTCATTTGGTCTCTGCTGGAGAAATGTCTCATTTGCATCCATACCACAAATTCTTGTTAAATATATACATATATGCCGTAACAATTAACCAAATCGCGGGGCGATAAAAAACGAGAGGACTTCAACTTTACCATTGATGACCCTTAGTTCAATGACTTTTTTCATAAAAATCGTGATGAAGTCATATCATTCGTCACAACTCGGCAGTTTCCGTACCGGAGAGTAGCGGAGATTAGCGGAAAGTCATATCATTCGTCACAACTCGGCCGTTTCCGTAACTCCAGGGGAGTAGCGGATTCAACCGAAGATTGGCGATAGGAAGTTCTGGAATATTGTACCGAGAGGGTGAAATAAAGTTCATATGCAGTTGCTAGCATTCAATTTAATGAAATTTTTTTTAATTGTCATACAAGTGTGAGGTTCAGCTAGCTATATATAACACCAGGTTTAGACAACCATATGCAGTTGCTTGCATTCAATTTAAAGTAATTTTATGTGATCGTCATACAAGTGTGAGGTTAAGCTAGCTATTACACCAGGACGTTTAATCCACTATATGCAGTTGCTGGCATTCAATTTATTGAAATTTTATGTGATCGTCATATAAGTGTGAGGTTTAGCTAGCTATAACACCAGGGCGTTTAATCCACTATATGCAGTTGCTGGCATTCAATTTATTGAAATTTTATGTGATCGTCATATAAGTGTGAGGTTTTGCTAGCTATAACACAAGTTTTAATCCACCAATTTCTACATAAGGAGTATGACAGTTGTCATCTATTCGTTTGATGTGTATGAGCTTTTCATTTTGCCATTTGATAAGGGACGTTCCGTTTTTAATTTTAGCTTGTTGTTCGGTATTTTTGTTACTTTACTTTTGATGAAAAAATAAAAATGATGGATGTTAGCCTAAATATTTCATTAAGAACATTTTTAAGAGTTGCAGTGATATAAAGAATAACCATACATTGTTTCGAAATATAAAAATTATTTGTACTCGGCTCGAAACAGGTAGAAATGCTCGGCACAGCCTTGTACAAATAAGATTTATATTTTGAGACAAAGGATGGTTATTCTATATTTATTTTAGAATAAGATAATTGCCGTCATTGCTTAGTCTATGTTTGAAGCTGTATTTTAAATTAGTTCAGTTTTTTGTCAACAAAGGATGTAAGAGAATTGTGTTATGTAGAAAATATTTTAAATACGCCATAAATATTGAGGACAATCTTTTCAATTATTTATACTTTGTAGTCCCCAGAATGCAGCGGCATATTTAGGGGGCCGGGATCGGACCCCCCCCCCCCCCCCCTTTGTTCTGCGAAAATAAATGGTTGATTATATAGGGAATCACTCAAGCATGACTGGAGTGAGCACTTTCTTAGGCAGTCAGTGGGTGCCACAAATTTCTGGGTCCGCTATTAAAATGTTTTGATGCGTGAGTATAACAAAAAGTAGGATTTTTCAGTATACAGATATGGATAGTAAACTGCACATTGATAGAAAAGAAAGAAGTATAAAGTAATACATATAGAAAGGAAATATTAAAGAAAATTAACAAAAAAATGATTAACAAATTTTTTATCTCCTAACCATATCCCTGTGGTTCTGAATAAAGTCGTTCATTTCTGATTTCTTAAAATTATCAAATTGTTATCATCATTCTTCATTCTTTATATTCTAACACTCTTTTTCTGCGAAACCGAGCCCCCCGTGGTTCTTAGTCTTTTATTTCTGATTCAATAAAATTTTGATTTACTATCCTGCATTCTCTCTATGTATATATTCTTTATATCCTAACACTCTAACACTCTCCTGACTTTAGACAGGCACATACATACAAAATATGACGAGGTTAAACATGTTAGCGAGATTCCAACCCTCCCCTAACCTGGGACAGTGGTGTCACAGTACAACCCATCAGACAATTCTCTATCCACTTTAGAGAAATAATCATATCTTCTTTTGGGATGAAAATTTAATTTACAGAGCATCTTACAACTATACAATGTAAACGTAAGAAGATGTGGTATGATAGGTAACCGTTCGGCCTTCAACAATGAGATAAAAACCACACTGTATAGTCAGCTATAAAAAAAAACAGACATAAAAAATATGAAACAATCTAATTGTTATAACTAACAGCCTAATTTATAACAAAACACTTTACCAAATAGTTATCAAAGGTACCAGGGTTATAATTTAAAACGCCAGACGCGCGAAACGTCTACATAAGACTCATCAGTGACGCTCAGATCAAAATAGTTATAAAGCCAAACAAGTACAAAGTTGAAGAGCATTGAGGACCTAAAATTTAAAAAAGTTGAGTCATATTCGGCTAATTATTCGAAAAAATCAAAGTTTTGCAACATGAAATTTATATAAAAATGATATACAATTGACAAATGAAATGCGGCCTTCAACAATGAGAAAAACCCGTACCGTATATTCGTCTATTACAATTTCTTTGAAAATATGTATATACAAACACACTTACCATAAATCCACCGCAATTTAATTGATTATCATTATAATTTTTGGGTGTACTAAAACCAACTCTCCACATACTAGCGCGAGCAGGTGGATCCAGAAGTCTTCCATGTCCGACTACACTACTAATAAAACAACACAACAAAATTTCAGATAACATTTTGAAAGAACTGCGTTATTTTCCTTGGACTTTTAACTTTTCGTGCACATAAATTATAGTCTCGTTTGGTCACGTATAGTCTCGTTTGGCACACTAGAACTAAGATGATATAGATAAGAAAGTCTTACATTTTATATTGATAATAATTTGTATTAAGGAGATAAACGGTTCTTCACTCTACACCCAGTTCAATTATAGTGTGAAAATGCTTTTCATTTTTTTATCAGTTTAATTATACGGCTTTGGATAATGAATATTAAGGTAACGACCATTTAACTTCAAGGGGGGTTAAAGTTTGAATTCCAAAACAAATTTCATACCTTATAGATCTCAGTGGCGGATCCAGGGGGGGGGGGGGGGGGTTCCGGGGGTGCGCACCCCCCTTTATTTTTGCCGATCAATGCATTTGTATCGGGACATATGTTTTGCACCCCCCCTTTGCCCTGGGTGCCCTGGGTTAGCACCCCCCCCCTTTCGAAAATTCCTGCATCCGCCCCTGGATCTAGTGTAAAATTTGAAAGAAAAACAATTTCATTAAAAGAAAAAAAAACGTTTTCGTTCGAAAAAAAAATTCTGACAGGTGACAAAAAAACCATACCATACCCTCTCTGAATCAAAATGATTGCTCCCTAAATGAAATATTCCGTCACGTTAACAGCAAATGTACATTGATTGATACTTGGGAGAAAATACTTTATTCACTTGATTTTGGATTTGAACTAGGTTTCATTAGCTGCGTGTACTTTTGAATGCCATTTTGTGTCCTATCGTGCCAATCTTATGATCGAGTAAAATAATTTCCAACTGATTTTTACAGTCGTTCTTCTTATTTCCTTTCTGTGAAATCACACTGGCGGATCCAGAGAGGGGTGGGGTTTCGGGGGTTGGAACCGCTTGTTTTGGACGATCAATGCATTTTAATGGGGACATATGGTTGGAATCCCCCTTATTTTGCACTTGGGTTGGAAAACCCTCCCCCGACTTTAAAAAAAGGACAGGATCATTCCCTGCATCAGCATTCCAGTTGAGGATTGAGATCACAAACATATTTATAATCCGCTACATTAGACAGCAACCATTTAATGTTCTATGGATTTTTTTGGAAAAAAAGTTTTGTTTCCAGCTTTTGGAGAAAAAAAATGTGTTTGACCTTGAGAAAAAAAAATTTGTTTGACCCTCAGCTCAGTGCCACTATATGTAATGCTCAAATTGATAAGAAAAATTTGTTTTCGACTTGTCGCCAAAAAAATAGATAGTTTGTCCCTGGGGGATCTATTGCCCCCCCCCCCCCCAAGAAATTTAAATGATTACTGCCTTATGTGTGGACTTGCCCAATAAAGTCAGGAGTTGTCTGTATTTCAGTTGGTGCCGTTATTGTCTTTAGTTGCAGTCTTTGTTCATTGTTGAAGGTCATACAGTGACCTATAGTTGTTAATTTCTGTGTCATTTTGGTCTCTTGTTGAGAGTTGTCTCATTGTCCATCATACCACATTTTCACCTTTTTATCATATTATTTCGTCAGG
The DNA here is from genome assembly GCA_019925275.1 of Mytilus edulis. NCBI lineage: Eukaryota > Metazoa > Mollusca > Bivalvia > Mytilida > Mytilidae > Mytilus > Mytilus edulis. The sequence continues at coordinate 13,636,683 of CM034354.1, read as the reverse complement.
AATTATGCCGTTGTTTTTTAAGCTTGAGTTGTTTCACATGTTGTCTTATTGTTAACTAAAACAAAAGAGAGAGATAGGGGGGAGAGGGAAGAGATAGCAGTGGCGTAGCTTGCATGTATGCTCAGATGCTCAAGCATCCACATCATTTTGACCCCCAAAAAAATTTAAAAATAGATAAATGCATAATTGCATGTGTTCACAGCAGAAACACACAGATGTACTAGTATCTAAACGTAACAATAGTGAGGATATGAGAATAGTGTTCAGTGGTCTTTCCTTTAGGCTCATTTAGTTTATGGATAAATCACTGAAAAGAAGTGCTCTCGACTTTTTCGTAAAAAGTCTACATCGTAGCGCATCGTCGGCTACGGCAAGCGCAGAAGATGATCATATGATACGCAGATCTGCGGACATGTTTGGTCTGAAATTGAGCAAAGCAGAGCGATGACATAACAACGTTATTCAGTGAGTTAACAACTAATCAATCATATCCTGATATCGTTTCCCGGGACATGAAAAACGACTAGTAAAACTGTATTTATAACGGAGTTTGATAATTCCTGGACTTATAAATTCCCTTTTCAATCTAGGTTCAAATATTAATTTTATTTTCAATAAAAGAACGATAAATGTCCCCGCATTGTTAATATTTCATCTAACCAA